>JAWNNQ010000124.1:275000-821955 GCA_035044765.1 Leucophenga montana | reverse complement strand
GTTGCGATATCTTTTTATTCGGTTTTTTGTATCAAACCAAGTTCGCCATAACTCATAACTGGTGGAAAGCTTTTGTATTCGTTTGCAATACTTTTTACACAATCAAATGAAAAGAAGAATAGAAATGGTTTGACGACTGCATTTGTGCAATTTTCTATTACATATAATACGTATATGTATTGTACAAAGTTACTTAAATATGATTCTTCTATCATCCTGATGGAGCGTATCCTAACCTCCATCAACAACACTTATACAGACCACATCAACTTTAACTCATTCTGTCTGGCCTCAATTATACATATATACTCGCGCAAGTATGTACATAACAACAACAAACGTTTATTTATATATAGTATATATATCGCATATATACATATATACATATATATCCACATCCACAGAATTTGCCTATAGTAAATGCAGCTTCTCTCCATGCGTTGGCTCCATTTCCATCGCCATCAGCGTCGCGTCGCGTCGCGTTAACTTTAAAGTTTTCGTTTTCATCGATTGCTGCGCCGACGCTTTGCGCTGCCGTCAATGTGACCGTCGACGCTTTGCGACGCCGTCAGTGTGACCGTCGACGCTGACTTCGGGTGCTCAAATTGAATTTCACTTTCTTTTGAGTCATCGTTTTTCCTGTTGTTGTTTTTGTACACGTTTATGTCTTTATTGATTTTGGCGCTGGCTTTGTACGCCAAAAAAAGCTACATTTAGCTTGATACAATGGCAAAACAGCTAAATTTATGTTTTAATGTACCGTTGGAAAGATTTAAAAAAAAAAAAATATTTAAATGTGTTCTCTGTTAGCATACTTGAAAGTTCTGGATCAAAATAGCTTTCGAAGGACAAGTTTTGACAATTTTTCAAAACTCAAAAAGAAATTTTCATGCTCATAATTCTTGTGGTAATAGACTTTGATATTGGGTTCATATTTAATAACATCTTTTACATTGGATTTAGCAATTTTTGCTCTTTTGCTTCGGTCACACGCACACGAAAACATAGAACACAACAAAAAGAAAACAACACAAAACAATTCGATGACTTCCGAACCGGCACAATATATCAAATCGTGGAAGGTGCATTCCAATGTAAGCAGGATTCTTGGAATAGGGAATTTTCTGGTGGCGGCAATTAATTTTTCCCAAATTTCATGACATTTGGTCCACTAGAAGCGGAGCTATCGTGCTCAAAGTGATAGTCTATTTGTGGCGTAGGTCGCAACATGAACTTTGAACAAAGAGTTTAGTTCTGTTTTAAACTTTGTACAACTCCAACTGCGAGTGATGAACCAAGTTAATGGTGATGATTGTTTATTCCGTGGCTATTCTGCTATTCATTTGGAGAGCACACTATTCGAATATTCTTTCGCGTTACAACTTACAGGGTGTACAATAAACTGCATCAGTTATGCAAAGAAGTTATTGCAGTGCGCTCAGATGATAAGCTCTCGGTTGAATTTTGAACGTGTGTCAAAATAGACGACAAACTTAAAAATTAACTTAACATTTATACACAGATATGAATAACTACGAGTATAAGGTAGTTCACGTCAATTTAAGCAGGCTGTTTACGTGTTGTTTTTATATATGCTTCAATATAAAATGTGTGAAAAAAGGATAAGCAAGTCCAGATATTCTCATATATAAACAAATATTGTTCAGCTAAAATGAAATTCACCTAAAAACAGATTTCATATATTCAGATGTATTTAAAATTTTGGATTAAATTTTGTCAATTTTCGATAATATATAAAAGATCAGATTAAGTCTTCCTCATCGTCGACACTTATCTTCGATGCTGACTTGGAATTCCAAACATGATTTGCTTCAAGCTCATTTGTAAAATATAAAACTGCTCTGGGAATAACATAATCCTTAAAATGTAAACCCAATTCGTAGTCTTTGTCAAGTTTATACTACAAAAGAGAAATAAGTAAATTTTTTATAAATTGTATTATAAATAAAATATACATACACGAATTTCATCGAAATTCGGATCTACCGCATCTTTAGGTAACTGTGGCGGGGAAAAATAGTTAAAGAATGTTTCCTCATCTGTTGATTTTAAAGAGTTATACAAATTTATGTTGCTTAAAAATTGCAAATGATCATAAATACTTACTAGGCTTGTTCTTTTCCTTCCAATTGATATGGCAGCCCATGCAATCGGTGATTTTTGGTTCTTCGTAAGTCATTGAATCTTCGCCTACTGGCTGAAATTCCATGGAGTAAGTCTTATAGAGGACTTTATTTGTAAAGTATTTATTCTCCTCGAAATAAAACTCAATGACGAATTTGGCTCTTAATTCGTCGAATAATTTGCAGTGCACGTCGGTCAAATGCTACCAAAGAAATATTTATGAATATTTTGTAAGTGATACTTAAGAATTCCTTCACTATATTAAGTAAACACTAACTTGCAATATATTTTCGTCTTGTGTGCTTATATGGACATGGCAGGAGTTTTTGATCACATTCAGCCAGAAATATTTGATGCGCTTAATCTTAGATTCACCAAGATTCTGCATCTTTATTGCACTGAATAAAGTTCAACAAATTTTTAAAATTATTTGGTGTAAACTTGTCAAAAAGCATCGACTGCATACTTACTCAAGTATTTGTTTGCGTTGATCATAAATTGCACGGTGGTTGGATTCATTCAATTTCTCCAATCCAAGTTTAGCGCGGCCAAGGTCAACATTTAATTTGATTGTCTCCAAATAGAGCTTCTTAAGCTTTGTAATTACCTCCAGTTCCTCATCTGAGAATTTTGGTTGATGTTGTTGATAAGTGTCATTCTAAGAGAAGGAGAATAAACAAAATATTTGATATTTGATTAAA
Organism: Leucophenga montana; assembly: GCA_035044765.1. Lineage (NCBI taxonomy): Eukaryota > Metazoa > Arthropoda > Insecta > Diptera > Drosophilidae > Leucophenga > Leucophenga montana. Next base: position 819,109 of record JAWNNQ010000124.1, on the reverse strand, counting down.
ACGAAGTACATAAACTGCCCACCAACTCTTTCTCTGACGGTCACTATGGGGGGGGGGGGGAGGATCGTTCTATATCGAATATACGTTCCAAGATGGCAACGATCAATCAGCTAATTTTCGGAAGTATTACATATGTATTTCAAGGAGATCAAAATCGTGATACTATATAAATATACATATATATAGATAGTAACTGGTCGAATAAATTAAAACTTTTAACTATGTCGACTTAGCAACATGGAGTAGAGTCGAGATGCATCCAGAAGAGCGATGCAGATAAGCAAGTAGTCGAACAAAACCACTCACACAAAATGTACCTACCTAACGATATAGTCATTAAAAGACAGTGTCACTACTGTATCTTTGAGAACTGGACACAGACTGAGCTAGGCGCTTCTCTGTGGAATATTTTTTCATGCACTTAACACTGCATCGCCCATGTCCATCTCGTCTAGTGGGCGATCGTGAAAAGTGTTCTATCGATTAGAGTCATTACAGTAGATAGGAATAGAACGAAGGTCAGGAACCACAACAAGTACATATATTTTGTGCTCGGCACGGTGAATCGATCTAGCTATGTCCGTCCGGGAACTATCGTAACTATTTAGTTTTCATCGAATCGTAGCAACTATAGACAAATATCGACAAATATCGACATGCAGACTTATTGCCCCGGCATTCGTCCAGCATCTCTAAGTTGTAATGTCACGGCCACATTTAGTGCTAGTACCCAGACAAATTTGTTGCCCACTTTGTGGCTTTTGTATAGACATTTTTAATATTTATTGAGCCCAAGTTAACATTTTAGTTTTTTTCTGTTTTACATTAGAAACTCACCGGTTGCCCCTCTTCGACGTTGATCTCCGCTTCCGGAGCAGTGTCGATTGGTTTGCAAACAGGAGTTTTACTTGATTTCGAACCCATTTCAACGTGATATATACGAGTATAATATATATATTATTTATAGATTTTGACAAATCGGGGTGCTCTTTTTATTGGATGCAATACTATAGAGATCAGATGCAACGCTAGTGTTGGTAGAAGTACAATAAATTTGTCGGCACAGGGTGCCACGAAGATCGATTACTGAGTAACTGATGGTTACTCTAGTTTGCAAGTATTATGCTGTAAGTCTATATTTCGGATAGTTAGTTTTTATAGCATTTGTCAGCAAGTTCATAACTTGTTTAATGAGGCAGCATACAGAAAGGCCAATCACACCGGATATTAAATGACGGCCATTGGCGTGAATGACTTAGCAATTCACTAGCAACGTCGACAATTGCAAATGGCGTCGTGAACTAACTTTTTGTTGTTGTTGTTTATCATATGTATTCGTCTGAAAAAATAAAAAATAAGTAGAAACAACAAAGAACATTTAACAGATTCTTGACAGAATTTTATTCTACGATAGAAGAGCAGATCTCGCCGATCGGTTGAGGAATATCTAAAGTGAAAAACATTTTACTTTTTTAAATTATTGATTATGGAGGCTCAAACTGAAAATTTAACATTAATTGGCAACAATTTCGTTGAATTGTACTACAATGTTGTCGATAACAAGCGCAGCGTAAGTTAAAAAATAAACTATCGCATTTATAAGATACAATAATATCAACTGCATAATTATTTCTCGTTTTGTGCTGCAGGAAATGTGCAACTTGTACGCAAAAGATGCGAACCTATACTGGCACTCCGACCATTTTGGAGAACGCATCGAAATAAAACATTTTTACGCCGAGCTGTTGCCACCGACCGACCATGTTGTTTATGGAGTGACCTTCACTACAATGAAAGATCCAAAGAAGATCATAATGCAGGTCACTGGTAATTTTAAACGGAATAATATTTCATTCAGACAAGGTTTTTCTCAAACAATGCATATTAAACCCATCGACGGCCGCTGGTACATAGTAAATGATATTATAATGTTGTCGCCAGTTTTAGATTCAATAAAAGAAACTTCTGTATAAAAATAACAATTAAAAACTATTTTGTTATAAAAGACTCAAAAATAGGCGATGGATCACAAAAACTCTCTTACTATATTCTCTATCTGCATGAAATAGAAGGGAGTTACCATACATAGTTTCAGCTGTGCTCATAAACAACTGAGCATATAAGGTGCATTGCAACATCTAGATAGAGAGACAGACAGACAGACAGATAGACATACAGGGAGAAGCATCGCCCGCCCATTCAGATCTACTCATCTTTTTGTGTTTTTCTGTTGAATATTTTGACAGTTGGATCTATCACATATATTTGGTCATCCGTTATATTATGGAAGTTCTAATACCTAAATCCTAAGTATTATTCCACATGGTTCATTTCAAGACATCTTCTTGTACATCTCTTTTATGTTTGTAATAATTTGAATTAGTTTTAATGAATTTAGCAGGCTTGAAGTATAATAGAAAATAAAAAACACTTTCATGACAAATAGTTTTTCTTGTAGATTTTGAATTGGTTATTCTTGTGTATTTATTTGTTTCTTGGCAATTATGTCGAATATATTCTTTTTTGTGAGCATTAAAAGTTCAGAGCGTTTTTAAGGTGAAAGTTGATCGGACTTAGCGTTGAGGCTTTATAAAGTAGCCTAGCGAAAGATGAATTTAGGCTCCAATGGGAAGTTGCTTGATATATCCCTTTCCTAATATTTAATACAAAGTATGTACCAAGTATGTAGATAACTCATACTATGGATCTTTTTAGAGAAATTGCATAAACGGTTTCTTTTCAACAGTTGATTGCCGTCAAATTTGAAATGGAAAAAGAAATAAAGTTCATATGAAAATTAAAATTGTATTCTTAGCAGCTGTAAAGAAAAATTTTTTTTTTTGGAAAACCTAAGAACCTAAAGGTGAATTCTGGATCTTTATGGGAGGTACTCTTAAAACTGAATGGGATGCGCTCATTAATATTATACCCAATTTCATGTTGCTTCTGTCTCGAGAAATATCGTATTTATTTTTTTTTTTTAATAGTAACTACCTTTCAAAAAAATAAATTGAAAATATCTGCCGCGCATACAAAGTCTATATGAAAAATGTGGCATCGAATGGATAATTATCTGTAGATTTGTGTTATTTAGCTAAAATTTTGAAAAACGTATTGGCAGCTTCTCGTGCTCTATTTATTATGCAAGTTTACAATGGAACATTCGATTTTGTCGCGACTTCAGTTCAGTTCAGTTCAGTCGCGACTGATATTCAGTTGATTTAAGGCAAATATACGAAATATGATCCAAAATACAGCACCGGCAGCTGCATAGAAATATAAAATCAGTTTTATTCCAAAATGGAAACATTAAAAGAATTGCTGCATAGCGCACATCCTGTCTAAAGAGCTTTAAATTATTGCTACTTCGTCTCATATTTTTAATTAAGTCGCGAAAACATAAAAAATTCTTTCTATGGCAAGAATAAAAGATCACAAAAATGAATTTAAAAATGTCGCCGTCGTCGTTGATGTCGCTTTTGGTAACTTAATAATAATACAATAATTTTATGAGGACAATGCCACATCCACTTCTCGGAAGTGAACTTTATAGATTTGAAGAATTTGTCAAGGGTTTCAATGTCATTCATATTCATATTCTTTATTTTAAGTTTGCCACTGAAGTGCGCTTCACTTATTGTGTGAATAAGTTGTATTATAATTTTAGCAATGTGTCTGGAATGTCGTAAAGGAAGCATACCATGTGAGCCGCCTGTCTAGATTTATTGCTAAATATTTGATTTAATAGCTGTTTTATTGCTCTATAAACACAGCCTGGAAGTTCTTTGAGAACTCTCTTTTGAGGTTTTGCAGATATGAAAAGTAATTGTCTGTCTAGTAGGTCTCATCAGGTAAGATGTATGTGAAACAACCACAATTTATACTGATGTAGCTGACCAGCATTGAACATATTAAGACAACAAATCAATTATATTGTTTTAATAACGCTTTTGTCAAACAGAAATCAATATCGATACCGGAATTTTATTTCTGTCACTGAGCAAATTATCTGATTGTCCAGTCTTTAACGTTCCATAGGTGATATTTGAACGAATGGGCCTTACTTCTTTCAAAATGAGGCTGGCCGTCAGAATCAACATTGATCATGTTTGTCCAAACACAAGAAAGCTCCACTCTAGTGGTGCCACATAATGCTTTCGAAAATAGCATGGTTTAACTCACTTTCATGCTAAACTTCATGACAATAGGTCCACTGGAAACGTTTGAATATCTTTAAAATGAATTCTTAGCTGTTGTTGAACAATCAAACAAAATAAATTTTCAAGTGTACCTTTTGGCGATTTGCCAAAAATTGAGATAAAAATTTCGTGCTCGTATTTCGAGAGATAATACGTTGTGAAATTTGACAAGCTTTGCTGTAAAACGTCCGAGAGCCGAGATATAGCATCGCATAGATCAGATTGTGGAATTTCATCACTGTCGGCGAATGGAACTTCTAAAAGCAAACATTCTATATAGTATACCGCTAAGAAAAGAAATTGGCTAATTATTCTCGAAAATTTATTGCCACACTATGTACTTATTATATAAAAATAGAATACATACGAGTATAGTGTTTCATAAACAGTACCATAGAGTAAATGAACGAAACCATCTCTGAGACTATACGAGACACAGACTTCAAGTTTGGATTACCAAATTTTCGAGCATCCAATAATTTTGAATTATTATAATTTTTTTTTTTAAATGTAAACGACGAAATGCGCAAATCAAGCGAAACCCTATCTAACTTATTAGTTAGCTGTAGGGATTCGTGTGGACCGGATGTACTCTACTAATGATTGTATTATTCTACTTTGCTCCATCAGTAGATCAATGTTCCGCTTCGATATTTCTTCAATTTGTCTGATCATCTCAATTATCTGTGCATTCTCGTTCATCCTTCTCGGGTCTTCCTGTGGACCGTAGAAAGTATTGTTCTCATAGACTGGCAAAGCATCTGCTTTAATATTTAATGCATTATTATAAATGTATTTTAAATGTATTTTAAATGCACTTACTTGCCCATTGATGCAAATTGTTTTGCAACTGATTGGAGCCTAGAATGTTGTGTACTTTGTTATAGTATTTCCAGGTCGACGGCCCCTCACCACTCATGTATAGTTTTTTCGTTTGCTTTCTAGTATAATGAAGCAAATAAATCTATTACATCTTTATATATTTTCATATTAGATCAAATGTATCTAACTTACTTATATTGGCTCTTAAGCTGGTACACTTTACTGCGCACAATTGTCCAATCTCCGTAGAATTGTAGCTGTCTCAATTGTTCAGCCATTTCTTTGTAAATGTAATCATTTTTGTTTGTGGCTCGGAGCCTTTCCAAATTATTTGCCCATAAGTCGATGAGCATGTTCTCCTGATCTGCCGTCCAGTATATACGGCTTTGAGTACCGTTTGATTCCATTTGAGCTGCAACAATAAAATTTATCTAGTATATCTCTTTGTTTGCAAACGATCTTTGCACTTTTTATTTGAAATAATAGCATCAAACAGGTGCAACTCTCGGTGTGAGTCAAAATATTATATCATATTAATTGTATCTATCCATTTAAATATATTAGTTTAACTATAAATAACAATATAAATAGTTTACTTACACATTGTAGATTCGTTGTCCATGATTATCACCCCGACTTTTCGATTGTGAAATACAAAAAGAGACTGTGATTTGGGCTGGCACTGGCGCAGATATTAAAAAATACCATGAAAAAAATACCAACAATAGGAAATATTACTTATACTCGTAGGTTAGCAGGTCGGTGTTCGACTATGTGGTTTTCCGCTACAAAATAGCGACTCAAAAAAGACTCCAATCGAAACTACTGGGCTTTAGTATAAAAGCTTTCGACAAAAATATAATCCATAGTGATAAAAATGTTCACAATTAAAGAAATAAACAAAATAAAAAAATAGTGTCCTATGTTTCCTTCAAGGCGTTCCAAACACAGTGACAAAATTATAGTAATACAACTTATTCACAAATAAGTGAAGCGCATAACTAATTGTATTCCAATGCAAACTTACAATAAAGAAACCCTTGACAAATTCTTCAAATCTATATAGTTCACTTTCGAGAAGTGGAGGTGGCACTGCCCTCACAGAATTATTGCATTTGTAGTAAGTTCTTGAGAGTTACCAACGACTGCGACGGCTACGGCGACGGCGACGGCGACGGCGACGGCGACAATATTTTAACATTTTTCTTTGGGTTCTTTTGTTCTTGGCGGAGTTTGATTTTTCGAAAATGTTTTTAATGTTGGCGCGACTTAATCAAAAATATGCGACGAAGCAACGATAATTTGGAGCTCTGTAGACAGGATGTGCGCTATCCAGCAATGCTTTTTAGGTTTCCATTTTACAATAAAACTGCTGCTGTATTTTGGCTCGAATTTCGTATGTTTGCAATAACTCAATTGAATATTACTTCAAAGACGTGACAAAATCAAATATTGTTGCCTAGTTCTTTATTGTTGAACGTGTATGCTTTATTTCTTACAAAGAACTAGAAATTCGCCATGGCAATTCAAGCGTGATTGCCTCTCAAATTTGTGATATGTATAGAAACTGAAATAGTATAGAAATAGCAAATTATTTAACTGATTTGGATTCCAGGTTGGAGTTAATCATCTAATTCAGCGAAGGACGTAACATTGATAATTTTCCATTTGAGAGGCTCAAACAGTCTGTTATAAATAGATGAATAAAGGATTTAAATGAAATTAAATTAGAAAGTAAAGCATAACACCGTGCTTTGGTTTGCGGAACCGTATAAATTGTTCCGATTCGGTTTGGTTCAAATGTTTCAAATTGCAGATTCAGAAGACCTTCGCGATTTGAATTCGCTTGGAATGGCACTATGAAATGGCGAAACCGAATCCGAACACATTACTCGGTTTCGCAAATCGAAACGCGGGCGATAATATTTTTTTTACGATACTTACATAATTATTGTTTTAATTTTAATTTGCTACTTGCATCGCAAACCTGCGATATGCGCGTATAATGAATCTGTCTAGAGTAAAGATTCCGACAACAACCTGAGTGCCAATCACCAATAAACTCAATGTTTCTTTCAGTTCAGCTAGATTTTCCACCTGGGCTTTACACATTTCGTCTTCACAATCCTCCAACTTGATTCCCCCCCATATTTTCGACTGTTTCTGGTACTGAATCATATGGATTATAATGCAAGTGACGAGTAGAAAAGCACTACAGCTCATTTTATCTGTATTTATGTAAGACTTTTCGTATATTTTATCAGACGGATTTCGATACAGAGACTGAATTGAAAATAATTTTCAATTTAAAAGTTTTTCTCAACCGCTTCTTGATTTAAAATTATTGTAGGAAGTGTATGTAATATCAAATTTTCTGTTCAAAAAAATCTCGTTAAGTTCGAGCAGATCTAGAAACAGCTTTTGAACTATTTAAAATTTTTGTATTGAAATTGAAGTAAAAACTGATTTGATATGAAAAGCCTTTTTTTGATTTTGAGACGATTTGTATGGATCAATGAAGTACACGGGAAAAGTATGCGAATCGATAGAATCATAGCAAGAAGATCTGAGCTAGTCAGCGATTTTTAGCTAGTCAGCGAACTTAGCAGCGATTAACATGACTGCTACTTTGAAATCACTGTGATTTTCAACTGTTACTTGGAGTGGCTTAAAATATTACAAAGAGCCATTCGAGTGTTTGGGAATCATTGGGCTCTCGTTACATGGTATGCGCTCCTTACAAAATTCTTGCGAATTTAAGCAGGATCATGGTATTTTAGGTAGTCACCTGATTTGTATATATTCTAGTGCCAACTATTGTTGATTGCAGCGATCATTCCAAAAACCCATTGGAACAGGTATATACCACATTATCTAAATCAACATACTTGATCAGCATTGTAAGACGAGTCGATATCGGTCAGTCGGTTTGAACGAAAGCATCTCAGCGATTATAAGAGACACTTCAAGTTTGTATTTTGACTTACCTCTTCTTTCTTCCACCCCAACCCACTTTAAGGGGTAGCCCCCATACAAACCTGAACTCTATTTTTAAGTTTTGTAACTTATTCGTTTTTGGTTTGGTAGTTTATTAAGCTAAAAAATGCAAATTTGTTGTATCTAACATAAATCCTAATAAAATATACCGCATACGTTCACATCTGGTCGCTATAAGCGACAAACTTAGTCTCCATTTTTAAGTTGTTGTAAGTAATTTTTTGTTGGCTTTGTTTTTAATTGTAAACTAGAAATGCCAAATTTGGCGTATCTTATGTCAAACCTTACAACAAATTTCTTATAGACCCAGATCACCTGGCACCCATATTTTGTTTTTCTATATTTAATTAATTCGTATTTGTCGGATCGGATAACTAAAAAAATATAATCTATGCTTCATACTCGTATAAGGGGCGTTAAACAATCTTCAGGGTATCTCGAATTCGAGTACACTCGACAGCAGCGTTCTTTCTTGTTTCTATTTTTTTTTCAAATTAGTGAAGACAATAAATACCAATGCTACTCTTCTTGCATATCTAGATACTTTCAAAATCGTGTAATAAATTTTATGATTATTTTAATTGGAGCCATTTATGACGATGGTCACAAAGCTAAACAACAAACTTGGATTTTTTTTGTTTAAATAATAAAAATTCATATGTTATATACAGGAAGCTATAAGAACCGGCTGCAATAATTTCTTATACGTGTATGTTCAACAAATTTCACTCTCAATTTCAATTTTTGTGAACAAAATGGTTATATACAGTATACTCGTGTATAATAAAGATTGCGCGAAGAAGCTGAAGTCGCTAAATAAATTAAATACGATGCCCGGCAGTAAATAGAAGCTGAAACAATGAAGGAAACTTGTCCAAAGCTGTTTTGGTTGCTTTATGACATACGAACGTGCATAATTTCACTTTTTCTACAATACTATTAAGTAATTTCGAAAAAAAAAAACAACAGAAAAACAGAAAAAAAAACGAAAATATAACAACCAAAAGAAGAAAAAAAGCAAAAGCAACGAGAGTGCTGCAAGTGAGATACTTGTATGAAGAAACAAAGATACAAAGATACGCAGATACTTTTGCTTTTGCTGCTGTATCTGTATCTGCTGCTGCTGCTTCTGCTGCTGCTGTCTGACAATAAGCAATTAAAACGCGCAATCGCGATACATTTTCAAGAACCGGCAGTTTTAACTTCAAATAAAATATACGCGTATTCGTATCGACAACGATCTATCTAAATGAGTTCATTTCAGGCCGGAGCGAATTTCTGTGTCTTCTGCGCTTCATTACCTGTTGGCATTTTTACAAACACTTTCTTTGTCATTTTTCTTAGACAAATTGCGATGCATTCTGTCGATAAGCTTATTATTTTTTCCCCCTTTTTTTTTATTATTATTTGCTATTTGTTCTGTTAATTAGGCAGGGAATGTCACGCATCGCAATCAAATCTTCTAGAAAACAACAACAATTGACCTGCCTAAAACTTTAGTTCGGTGCGCTTCAGTTCGGCGCAATTAGTCAAGTGAAGTGGCAAGTGAAAGCCATTCTGCCGCTGTCGCTCACTTTGCTACGCATGTATTTCATCAGCCGCGGTGAACGGTGTCACTTTCGCACTTCACAATGAGGAACGGACGGACGGACGGACGGACGAACGGACAAACGAACGAAGGCGTTTTATACTTTTTGCCTCACCTTATGATGTATGGTCACTCTGTTGTTGTAATTTTTTCTCATTTATGAAATTTTTCTTTTCTTTTTTATACTCTTCACACATATATTAAATTTGTCACAAAGTTTGTAAAACACGGCATGTGATGTCAGAGACCACACAAAACTGTATCCAATCTTGATGAGATGGGCATGGCCATGACGCCAATTGATGTCAATAAAGTTTGCAGACCAAGATGAGAAAATCAAATAATTAATTTTTGGATTTATTTAAAAATGTTATGTTCGACTCTAAGTCACTGAAACAGCTTGGTCTGTTAACTTTAGCAAAAGATAGCAGACTATTATAAAGGAGCAACCTGAACAACATTCATTTTACAGCTGTTTTGAAAAATAATTGGCCTGACTAACAAAATTGTTGATTTTTGTGCAACCAAAGACGCAGAAAAATACAATTTATTTGAAAAACTGGAATCATTCAGATTTCTTTGAAACAATTTTTATTTAATTTTAAGAGTTAAATAGTACAAAAACAAGAAACATCAGCACAATAAATCTTTACAATAGTTTCGTATTTTTTATAGACAGTACAAATTTTTAAGATCAGAAAATTTCGGAAAACATTAAGCTTCTTATTTTAGTTTTTAAGCCATGGTTTAATTATCTGAATAATCTTTTCTATTATTATTGTATATCGTCAAGGAAATAATTTACTCTTGTTTTATGTTAAAAAGTATCTTACAAGAAAATTTAATGAAACTAAGAATTTTTCCGTTTTTTGTAATGTTTGTTAAAAGATAGTGAACTGAATAAATGGTCACACATAATATTTCTCCTCTTCGAGACCCTTCTCCGATTCAGACTTTCTAATACTTGTCTTAATTTCGCCAAGCTCACCGGTAAAGTATAAAACGGCTTTCGGTAAGATGTAATCCCTAAAATGTAAACCCAATTCGAAGTCTTCATCAAGTTTATACTAAAGAGGAATAAAGTAAATTAACGCGAATTTCGTCATATTTTGGATCGTTCACATCTTCAGGTAATTGTGGCGGCGAAAAGAAGTCAAAGAATGTCTTCTCATCTGTTGATTTTAAAGTTTTATATACATTTATGTTGCATCAAAGTTAGAAATGGTTTTAAACACTTACTAGGCTTGTGCGGCTTCTTCCAATCGATACGGCAGCCCATGCAATTGAAGATTTTTGGTTCTTCATAAACCATCGACTCCTTGTCCTGTGGCCAAATTTCTATGAATTAAGTCTTATAGAGCACTCTATTTGTAAAGTATTCATTCGCATCAAAGTATTCATTCGCATCATTACTTCGTTGTACATGTTGAAGCGCAAATCGGTCATATGCTACAAAAACCAAAAATATTAATGAATATTTTGTTAGTGACACTCGTATAGACCAAGTATAGACTAACTTGCAGTATTTTTTCATCTTGTTTGGTCAAAAGGACATGCCAGGAGTTTTTGAACACGTTCAGCCAGAAATATTTGATATGCTTAATCTTAGATTCATCGACATTTTGTATTTTGATTGCACTGAATAAAGTTAAAAAAAATTTTTTAAATTATTTGGTTTAAATTTATCAAAAACAATGAACTGCGTACTTACTCAAGTATTTCTTTGCGTTGATCATAAATTACACGGTTCTTGCATTCAGTTAATCTTACCAATCTTTGATATTTACATGGAATCTGTTTGTACCCGTTTGTAACTAATGTGAACAATTCCGAGTGCATTGCTCAAATTCGAGACCGTTCAATAAGCATTACTTGCAGATTTCGTTGCCCTTATTTTTATGGAGCCGAAAGTCTAGCAGAATTCAGAATTTGATTTGACTATATCACTCTGGAGTGCTGAGCTGGAGTGCTATTTTATCGAGAGTTACATCTATAACGAATATATTCTCACTCCAGTTAATTCTCGTAGAAATTGCAAATATTTATCTAGGTTTTTGTTTTATTTTGAAAGGCTGGTGCACATTATGCTAATAACCATGAAACATTTTCCACACAACATAAAAATTGTAAAAATTAAATTCGTGTCCCATGAAATGCATCGCTTAGTTTTTAGTTGAAATAAATTTATACTATACTCGTAGAAGCTAAGTTTGTTCGCCTTTAGTTAATTGAATTCGGTCTACTGGCAGGTCGTAAAGTAAGTGAAGTCAAGCATCTGTGCTGATTCCATACAGATTGCTTTTAGGCGGAAAGTGAAAAGTGTGACTGGGAACGGGCCTAAGACCAAGGGGGGCAATTGAACTGCATGCATTTGGTTCAGTTTGGTTTATTTGCATTCAAAGGCAAAAATAAACAAAAGCGAAACGATAATAAATGGCAGCTATAACTATAAACTTATGCGATATGTTTCAATATAAATATGTAAAAATATAGATATGTAACACACACACACTAACAAAACTAGTATATCTCTTCAATTGAATATAAAAGACTTCCATCTTCTATTTTTTTCAATTCGTTTAGGGTTTTGACATAATAACTTTTTTTCGGCTGGTTTACCTTAAAAAAATCGTGATTGTTAGGATATATAGCCCTATTGTGGGCGTGGCACGCAACATTTTTTGTACACTTTGAATTTGAAGGCTCTTTCTTTTATACTCTCCGAGATCTCGTTGTTTGAACACACAGACACACGGACGGACAGACGGACATGGCTTATTGGACTCAGCTTTCAAGGCTGATTAAGAATATATATACTTTATGGGATCTGCCACACCTCCTTCTGCTTGTTACATACATTTCCACAAACTTAGTATACCCTAGGCCTCCAGTGCAGGTTATAAGAACTCAACTGTAAGTGTTCCATCCCAAAATGTATCACTAGAAGAGTTACATTGTGATTGACAGTGAACAAATAGATTTCAGTTACGACGTGAATAGCCACGATCCACGTCGTTTTTGATTCTGAGCACAATCAGTAGAAAAAAAAAAAGAAAACTTCAAAACTATTTATTGTTTGTCATTTTTCTCTACTTCAAATATATTGTGTAAATTTATAATTTGTTGCAGACGATTGACATTATATTTAATTTCAAGAGTGAGGTTGATCTTGTGAGAATCGACGCGCTTTTTGGGCAGTCGCTTAACATTTTCTTTTATAGAAAAATATAATTAAGTAGTGTAGACACGGAAGCTACAATACACTACGGTCCATTGTCCACCAAGGGGGTCAACTAACGATTTGAAATAAACCAAATTTTTGTATTCGTGCATCAACGGTGCATTACATAAAAAGCACAAAGAATTCGATTTGCAGTACAGAAAAAAAATCGATTAAAATATATATATATATAGTATATACGACTTTGAAATGGATTATATTTGCAATTCGGTCGACGCTGCGTCGGACGCGGATTACAACGTCGAAGAGGGGCAGCAGGTGAGTTTCTAACGTGAAAAAAAAAGATAAAATGAGAAGGCGAGCCTAATTATGTGGCATTTCGCATTTTAAATCGTCCGCTCAGTATTTAATAAAGTTTTACCTAAGGCAAAAACATAAAGTAGATGATGGATTTTTACCACGATTCAATGAAAAGCTAGTTCCTGCATTCAACCCCACTCGGACAGACGTACGGACATGGATGTATGCACTAGTTAAGTTTTTGGAACTATTGCTATCTATACAGAATCACGTTTTTGATCACTTACTTCATTGAGTTAGCAGATGGATTCAAGTGCTTATAGATGGCATATGTGGCAACTCCGAACATTAATTGACTGACTGAGCTATACGCCCATAACCAACTGACAGAACAGAAAATACCGAATATAGACCGACAGAGAAAGATCTGCTGGGCGGTATATGTACTTCGTATTAACCAAATACCATATATTTTATTTATTCTTCTTCTGTTAGATTGACAGTCATCAACAACATCAGCCACAGCACTCAGACATGGCACAGGATGCTATTACAAAGCTTAAGATGCTGTATTTGGAGACTATTCAATTAAATGTTGAACTTGACCGCAGCAAGTTTGGATTGGAAAAATTAACTGAATCCAAACACCATAAAGTTTATGATCAACGCAAAGAAATACTTGAGTAAGTATGCAGTTCATTGTTTTTGATAAATTTAAACCAAATAATTTAAAAAACTTGTTTAACTTCATTCAGTGCAATCAAGATGCAGAATCTCGAGGAGTCTAAGATTAAGCGCATCAAATTTTTCTGGCTGAATGTGCTCAAAAACTCCTGTCATGTCCTTTTGAGCGCACAAGACGAAAATATATTGCAAGTTAGTCTCTACTGATTATACTATTGAAGCATATACGAGTATCACTAAAAAATATATTATTATTTTTTTAGCATTTGACCGATATGCGCTGCAACTTATACAACGAATTAATGACCACATTCGTCATTGAGTTTCATTTTGAGGAGAATGAATACTTTACAAACAGAGTGCTCTATAAGACTTACTTTCTTACATTTCGGCCAGAGGGCAAAGATTCAATGGTGTACGAAGCACCAAAAATCTCCAATTGCATGGGCTGCTGTATCGATTGGAAGGAATCAAACAAGCCTAGTAAGTTTTTATAACCATTTGTAATTGTTCTGCAACATAAATTTGTATAAAACTTTAAATTCAACAGATGAGAAAACATTCTTCAACTTTTTTTCGCCGCCACAATTACCTGAAGATGTGAAAGATCCAAAATATGACGAAATTCGTGTATGGTTTTTTTGTTATAATCTTTAAATCTAATAATAACATTTATAAATAATTGACTTTCTTCCGCTTTTGTAGTATGAACTTGACGAAGACTTTGAATTGGGTTTACATTTTAAGGATTACATGATTCCTAGAGCAGTACTATTTTTTACCGGTGAACTTGGCGAAATTAAGACTTTCAATGCAAAGTCTGAATCGGAGAAGAGTCTCGAAGAGGAGAAATATTTTGGCTGACCATTTGACCAATAGTAAAAAAAGTATGAACTCATTTTATTATATATGTATTATATGTGCCATAACTAACATTAAAATGGACATAAAACTTTCAGTCTTTAACAATTTGTACTTTCTATAAAAGATACGAAACTACTGTAAAGATCTATTGTGCTGATGTTTCTTGTTTTTGTACTATTCAACTCTTAAAATTGAATAAAAATTATTAAAATGAAGTTTTTCAATAATAAATCATCTACCAGGAAATAATCTTTAAGGATCTCCTGAATCTATTAAGTAAGCTGATAAACACTTTTCAATGCGAAGTTTAATTTTAATGAGTAAGAATGTCTCATATTTTATAACTATTAGAGTGGTTTAAATTATGTCCCAGCAATATTTCGACCCAACGATATTTAGATTATGTTCATTTTAACTCAATTATTTTCGAAAACAGCTGTGAGATTTTGTTCAGGTTGCTTTCCCAGCTGAAAAAGTTTCACTTCGATGCTAACATACTTTTTAAAGAAGAAAGTGGTTCCATTTAGACATAAGTTTCGCTGAAATTTTCTGTTTCGACTATTTAACTACCTTTGGAGTGTAAAAATAATAAATTATTGGGGGGTTCTTTATCGTTGCAGTGACCTCTTTGTCTTGTCGTTTGCTAGATACCATTTCGTGTACTAATTTTTACCTTTCAAATCGATTGTTCACTTCTCAGGCTTTAAAACTTGACTCAGAGCGTTGTAAAGCTCAACTTTAATCAGCTTATAATCGTCAATTAAATTCTGGAGATTGAATCAAAGTGGACTACTAAAAATCTTACCCAGAGAAATATGAAAGAGCTGGCAAACTGGGTGATCACTTCTACTGCTCCGAGCTTGAAAAATACGAAATAGAAGCAATTTATAAAAATACTTAGAACTAATTTGTGTTGCTTTCCTTTCTTTTTTTTATTAGGTAATGTGAACTTATAGGTTGAAGTTAATAAACGGATTGCTCCTCTGGAGTTTCTAGCATAATACACATTGATAATAGATGTCAGATGGACAGATAATATATTGAAGTATTGGAATTAATTTTAAAGGAATTTTTTCTCCTTTCTACGTCTCTTGGCTTCAATTCGTACGGCACCCAATTTCTTTGCTTTTGAATCATTAACCTGGCTTTGAGCCGTTTGCCAACGGTTGACAAGTCAACTCCCAATGATTCTGACAAATCTTGAAGGGTTTAACACAGATCTTCGTCGAGTAATGTTTCCAATTCTTCATCTTCAAACTTTTTGGGCAAAAAAAATATGTTGTTTACACTTCATTGGAATGACACATACTGAAAATTGAAGCTTATGAAGTAGGTTTCCAAATGAATATAATCAGAGATTTACCCGTTGCGATTTAGTGCTAGTTGCACCATCCCCTATGCATCCTTTAGAACTAACTCCAACATACTTTTGAAATGGTAGACGGTATGCACCTACGAATTGTGGGCAGCATGCAAGGAATGTGACAGTGAACAGCGCCTTAGGATACGCGAGGTCATTAAGCCAGAAACTGTTGGCGTGAGAACCCTTTACTGTATCGTAGTAAGTGCCGTGAAGGAAACACATTCTCTAGCTATGAGTAATAAGAAACGCCATTTATTTTGTAATGTAAAATGCTACGCTTAACTAAAGCAAACAGTTTTAGTTGAAGTAAATGCCGCTGTTCATTGAGTTCCTTTGAGTAACTTATCAGTGGAATTTGTATACATCTAAACTGTTTTAAAAAGTAAACTAATAAATTTGTTATAAGTATTTTTATATAGAAGACTATATAATAGACTATAGATTGACTACTTTACAAAGTTATAGTGTTATTTCATGTTATGTTGTTATGCTGATTCTCTGGAACTATTTATTCGCTCTTGTTTTTGTTGATAGTTTTAATTTTTGACTGCAGAAGTTTGGCGAACTGATCGGTGAACGCCTTACAGATATGTTTATTCTGCACACCAGGCCACATGGCCACACCCAAAGTCAGCAGATACCAAAGTAGAACATTATTAATGATAGCGCCGATCCAGGACAATGCGAGCAAAGCAATGCTGAATATGATGACAAACATAGTCGATTTAGGTGTCTTAAAAAACAATTCATACCAGCCGGAAAACTGAATTTTAATATCAAACAGCGTATTACATACATCATCGAATTTTGCCTCTTGATTGTCTGTCCATTTGTCTGTAAATTTGCTCGGATTGGTCAGCAAACGCACAATTGTTGGATGAAAATAAACAAAGAGCACTATGCCCCACAGTATTAATGCAAACAAAGTGATGCATGGCATATCCAGTGTCCACAAAGACAAAAAGATAATGCTGATCAGCCCAAAGACAATGCCGGCATAATAGTTTTTCTCCCAGGCAAGCAATGCTCTGATATGCAAAATAAAAACACGATATGGCTCCAATTCGTGTTTTAAGTTGTAGAATGCGCGTTCGTGATCCACTTGCGACATGTTTAATTTTTTGTTTTGAACGATTGTGCGTGCGCCAAGCTTTAATACCGAACTATTTGATCTAGAAAATCTAAAGTACAGTTTTTTTCTCGTCACTTTGATTTTTGTCTTATAAAAATATATACAAACATGTGTCCCCTTGTAAGATTCTGCGTCGTTTGATTCAATTTGTTGTTTTTAATAAATTTGAAAGGCAAATCAAGGCATACTTTACAAATATAACAAATATTTCGAAAAACTTGACAACTGAATTTGGTTTTTTTTTTATCACTGCGGCACCTAGAGAGCATATGTTGTGAGATTAGTTTATCTAAGTCTTCTCTAGACGAATAACTTTTTTTTTCAGACATACGGATGGACGGACGGACGGACGGGCGGACATAGCTAAATCGACTCAGCTTTCGATGTTGATCAAGAATACTTTATGCGGCCTCCCACGCCTTCTTCTGCCTCTTACATACAAACTTAGTATACACTTCGCCCTCCAGGCCACTGTATAAATATTTGTAAAAGCTGATAACCAAAACCTGGCTGGTAAGTTTTGTGGGTGCTGCACCTAAAAGTGGGAGAGACATGCCGAAAAACGTGACCATACGAAATTTCAAGTTAATTTTGTCTCTAGTGAAACACTTGTTAATACAAAATCCTAAATGTGTAGATTGAATCAAGCTGATAAAGAATTTATATACTATATATGTGGGATCTTCTGTGATGCCACCTTTAATACGTTACAAACTTTCAGACCATCCAAAGATAGATCCCCTGCACAGGTTCCGGTGTTTCTCTGTGGGAACTGGGCATTTCATTTTCGGAACTTTGTCCACGTTTTGTCGAGTAGTGGAAAATGAGATGATATAAGACAACCATTCGCCTAGTTTTTACAGAGCAAAAATTGGCTAAAGATAAGTGACATTTATTTTGTAATAAACTCTTTATTTAAATATATTTTCCAATAAATATTTATTCGAATTTTTCAAATATAAACAAAATAAATGCTCGAATCAAGTGTCCAGATCGATCTAGTTAGGTGTAGGGTTTTATGTAGACCGGGTGTATTCTAATATTGTTTCTATCATTATTTTTTTCTCAAACAGTAGGTCAATGTTCCTCCTTGACATCTCTTGAATTTGTCTGATCATCTCTACTAGCGCTGCGTTTTCGTTCATCCTTCTCCGGTCTTCCTGTGGACCGTAGAAAGTATTGTTCTCATAGACTGGCAAAGCATCTGCTTTAATATTTAATGCATTATTATAAATGTATTTTAAATGTATTTTAAATGTATTTTAAATGCACTTACTTGCCCATTGATGCAAATTGTTTTGCAACTGATTGGAGCCCAGAATGTTGTGTACTTTGTTATAGTATTTCCAGGTCGACGGCCCCTCACCACTCATGTACAGTTTTTTCGTTTGCTTTCTAGTATAATGAAGCAAATAAATCTATTACATCTTTATATATATTCATATTAGATCAAATGTATCTAACTTACTTATATTGGCTCTTAAGCTGGTACACTTTACTGCGCACAATTGTCCAATCTCCGTAGAATTGTAGCTGTCTCAATTGTTCAGCCATTTCTTTGTAAATGTAATCATTTTTGTTTGTGGCTCGGAGCCTTTCCAAATTATTTGCCCATAAGTCGATGAGCATGTTCTCCTGATCTGCCGTCCAGTATATACGGCTTTGAGTACCGTTTGATTCCATTTGAGCTGCAACAATAAAATTTATCTAGTATATCTCTTTGTTTGCAAACGATCTTTGCACTTTTTATTTGAAATAATAGCATCAAACAGGTGCAACTCTCGGTGTGAGTCAAAATATTATATCATATTAATTGTATCTATCCATTTAAATATATTAGTTTAACTATAAATAACAATATAAATAGTTTACTTACACATTGTAGATTCGTTGTCCATGATTATCACCCCGACTTTTCGATTGTGAAATACAAAAAGAGACTGTGATTTGGGCTGGCACTGGCGCAGATATTAAAAAATACCATGAAAAAAATACCAACAATAGGAAATATTACTTATACTCGTAGGTTAGCAGGTCGGTGTTCGACTATGTGGTTTTCCGCTACAAAATAGCGACTCAAAAAAGACTCCAATCGAAACTACTGGGCTTTAATATAAAAGCTTTCGACAAAAATATAATCCATAGTGATAAAAATGTTCACAATTAAAGAAATAAACAAAATAAAAAAATAGTGTCCTATGTTTCCTTCAAGGCGTTCCAAACACAGTGACAAAATTATAGTAATACAACTTATTCACAAATAAGTGAAGCGCATAACTAATTGTATTCCAATGCAAACTTACAATAAAGAAACCCTTGACAAATTCTTCAAATCTATATAGTTCACTTTCGAGAAGTGGAGGTGGCACTGCCCTCACAGAATTATTGCATTTGTAGTAAGTTCTTGAGAGTTACCAACGACTGCGACGGCTACGGCGACGGCGACGGCGACAATATTTTAACATTTTTCTTTGGGTTCTTTTGTTCTTGGCGGAGTTTGATTTTTCGAAAATGTTTTTAATGTTGGCGCGACTTAATCAAAAATATGCGACGAAGCAACGATAATTTGGAGCTCTGTAGACAGGATGTGCGCTATCCAGCAATGCTTTTTAGGTTTCCATTTTACAATAAAACTGCTGCTGTATTTTGGCTCGAATTTCGTATGTTTGCAATAACTCAACTGAATATTACTTCAAAGACGTGACAAAATCAAATATTGTTGCCTAGTTCTTTATTGTTGAACGTGTATGCTTTATTTCTTACAAAGAACTAGAAATTCGCCATGGCAATTCAAGCGTGATTGCCTCTCAAATTTGTGATATGTATAGAAACTGAAATAGTATAGAAATAGCAAATTATTTAACTGATTTGGATTCCAGGTTGGAGTTAATCATCTAATTCAGCGAAGGACGTAACATTGATAATTTTCCATTTGAGAGGCTCAAACAGTCTGTTATAAATAGATGAATAAAGGATTTAAATGAAATTAAATTAGAAAGTAAAGCATAACACCGTGCTTTGGTTTGCGGAACCGTATAAATTGTTCCGATTCGGTTTGGTTCAAATGATTCAAATTGCAGATTCAGAAGACCTTCGCGATTTGAATTCGCTTGGAATGGCACTATGAAATTAATATACTCAAGTTGAAAAACGCACCATTTTAGCGAAACCGAATCCGAACACATTACTCGGTTTCGCAAATCGAAACGCGGGCGATAATATTTTTTTTACGATACTTACATAATTATTGTTTTAATTTTAATTTGCTACTTGCATCGCAAACCTGCGATATGCGCGTATAATGAATCTGTCTAGAGTAAAGATTCCGACAACAACCTGAGTGCCAATCACCAATAAACTCAATGTTTCTTTCAGTTCAGCTAGATTTTCCACCTGGGCTTTACACATTTCGTCTTCACAATCCTCCAACTTGATTCCCCCCCATATTTTCGACTGTTTCTGGTACTGAATCATATGGATTATAATGCAAGTGACGAGTAGAAAAGCACTACAGCTCATTTTATCTGTATTTATGTAAGACTTTTCGTATATTTTATCAGACGGATTTCGATACAGAGACTGAATTGAAAATAATTTTCAATTTAAAAGTTTTTCTCAACGGCTTCTTGATTTAAAATTATTGTAGTGTATGTAATATCAAATTGTCGCAGATCTAGAAACAGCTTTTGAACTATTTAAAATTTTTGTATTGAAATTGAAGTAAAAACTGATTTGATATGAAAAGCCTTTTTTTGATTTTGAGACGATTTGTATGGATCAATGAAGTACACGGGAAAAGTATGCGAATCGATAGAATCATAGCAAGAAGATCTGAGCTAGTCAGCGATTTTTTGCTAGTCAGCGAACTTAGCAGCGATTAACATGACTGCTACTTTGAAATCACTGTGATTTTCAACTGTTACTTGGAGTGGCTTAAAATATTACAAAGAGCCATTCGAGTGTTTGGGAATCATTGGGCTCTCGTTACATGGTATGCGCTCCTTACAAAATTCTTGCGAATTTAAGCAGGATCATGGTATTTTAGGTAGTCACCTGATTTGTATATATTCTAGTGCCAACTATTGTTGATTGCAGCGATCATTCCAAAAACCCATTGGAACAGGTATATACCACATTATCTAAATCAACATACTTGATCAGCATTGTAAGACGAGTCGATATCGGTCAGTCGGTTTGAACGAAAGCATCTCAGCGATTATAAGAGACACTTCAAGTTTGTATTTTGACTTACCTCTTCTTTCTTCCACCCCAACCCACTTTAAGGGGTAGCCCCCATACAAACCTGAACTCTATTTTTAAGTTTTGTAACTTATTCGTTTTTGGTTTGGTAGTTTATTAAGCTAAAAAATGCAAATTTGTTGTATCTAACATAAATCCTAATAAAATATACCGCATACGTTCACATCTGGTCGCTATAAGCGACAAACTTAGTCTCCATTTTTAAGTTGTTGTAAGTAATTTTTTGTTGGCTTTGTTTTTAATTGTAAACTAGAAATGCCAAATTTGGCGTATCTTATGTCAAACCTTACAACAAATTTCTTATAGACCCAGATCACCTGGCACCCATATTTTGTTTTTCTATATTTAATTAATTCGTATTTGTCGGATCGGATAACTAAAAAAATATAATCTATGCTTCATACTCGTATAAGGGGCGTTAAACAATCTTCAGGGTATCTCGAATTCGAGTACACTCGACAGCAGCGTTCTTTCTTGTTTCTATTTTTTTTTCAAATTAGTGAAGACAATAAATACCAATGCTACTCTTCTTGCATATCTAGATACTTTCAAAATCGTGTAATAAATTTTATGATTATTTTAATTGGAGCCATTTATGACGATGGTCACAAAGCTAAACAACAAACTTGGATTTTTTTTGTTTAAATAATAAAAATTCATATGTTATATACAGGAAGCTATAAGAACCGGCTGCAATAATTTCTTATACGTGTATGTTCAACAAATTTCACTCTCAATTTCAATTTTTGTGAACAAAATGGTTATATACAGTATACTCGTGTATAATAAAGATTGCGCGAAGAACATTTCAAGGAAGAATGGTCGAAGGTTTGAAGGAAGTGTAGTTTCATTTAAAGTAAATTATAATATAATTGTTATTGGCGACCTATAATGTATATATGAATTTTAGCTGGCTCAGGGGCATGTATATATTTCCTTAATGCGAAAGTAGGCATAATGAACCACTTTTTTGATTACATAGCTAATGATTGATTTTATATAATGCCAAATTGAAAATCGACTTGTGCATCCCACGAATTTCTGTTATCCAATTACAACGAAATGGGACAGACGTTATACTTTACAAGCATATTTTGCTGCATTCTTGCAGGTGCGTCTCTCTTTCATTCTTCTATGTATTGATGTTGATTTATCCCCTTCTAAACTGCGCCATAGCTTAGTAACGAAACCATTACTCGAAATAATGCAAATGGGACGTTTAAATAGTATTTTTTTGTCGTTGATTGTTAGACCATCAAATACGAATGTTTCTGCATAATTAATTAATAATAAGGTCGGGGAAGTGTGTTTTGATAGTTAGATGATAGAAATATCTCCGATACAATGTGAATTAATTTCTGCAAAACTTCTGGCTTCAATGCATATCGAACTTTCTATTCTACGCGGAGTTATTCATATTGATTACTAATTTGGATACAAATTCGTTTCAATGTATGCAATTGGTACTGTAGAACATGTCTTAGATAGTGGCAGCTGTTCGTGCATGAAATGTTTGTAGTAAGATGCATTCCTTCCACCGAATATGGATGGTATATTATCATACAAATAAAACTCTTCCAGCATAAATAGTTTCGTAATTTAGTTTATATCGAAGCATAAAACAATGCTTAGCAGTCAAATTGACTTTACTAATTCAGGCAACTTATTTATATATAAATTCACTTGACAAAAAAATACGCCACATATGAACTTAATTTTCCCCTACATTCATTTCACATGCAGCACAAACAAAATTTTCCGTCAACAAGAGTTTAGTTGCGCTTCATGAACAGCTGATATATTGAACTCTGGCAACTAAGGCCACTCTGTGAAGCTTACAGAGCGGTGTGATGTGTTGTGAAGCGTTGGAATGTATCTGCCGTAGTGGTGACACAGCTTTGCATATGTATACGATTTAAAAAATCCTTTTACGCTCTGTATTTAATTGAATGACTAATATATCGTATGTACATATGTTCGCTTATATGCTTAACCAGTGGAGATACTCTTCAACAACATTAACAATTAACACATTCCATTTATAAATGTTCGGCTGCGTAAAAGAAACAAAAACAACAAAAGGCAGTAAAGTCTGCGCTTGCGCTGATGCCGAAAGAAATTCGTCTTTAAGTGAATAAGTTAAAAAAAAAAAAAATAAGTATAAAATTCCATAAATTCACTTGTATCTTTTTTCGTATCTTTTTTTGTATCTTTTTTTTATTTTTGCTGCCGAATAAGCTATTTTATTTCGTACTGTTTTTGTGTAAAGTTTCTTTCTGTTAAGCTTATCTTCGCTTTATTTTTCTATGCAGATTAGCGAGCTTAGAATTTGAAATTTTGAATGGTTCGCATTTTCCTTGCTTCATTTTGACATTTAATTCGTTTTGCTGTTGCTTTTGCCATCGAGTGTTGACCCTTAAACTAAAAAGAAAAAAAATGTTGTCTGTACTCGATAATTTATTTAGGAATCGTTTGCTAATCGAGGTCATCAGCGGCGTTCGTGGTCGTCGTCGTCGTCGTCGTCGTCGTCGTTGTCGCTCTTTTGACGCTTTTACACTCACTTGCCGGCAAAGAGAAAGTAGTCAAAACTGTCAGAGCTAATGCAAATGCCAAAAAAAAAAACAATTTTATAAAAACCAAGAAAAATATTTTATAATTTCATTAAATACATATAGATACATTTGTATCTATGTACGAGTATATTGTATCTTTATGCTACAAACAAGTGTTGCTACTGCTGCCAAATTTTATATGCTGCAAAAATAGCAGAGCTCATCAAGTATCTGTAAATTTGTATTGTATATTATTGATTGGCATCAAAAGTCGTTTGGTTATAGACATGTCCGTCCGTTTGTATCTTATACTTGTATAATTTTCTCGGAAAGCATAAAAATTAGTGTTACCTTAGTACCTTGATATTTAGTTTAGTGATATTTACTAGTCGAATAAATTCGAATTTTGTATTATATCTACATATCTTTCAGCTGCATTTCCTCAAAGCTCATTTAAAGTCATTTGCAAAGTCGTGCATTTAAGCAGCTGTGCAGGCATTTGTGCTGTGCCAGAAACGAAAAAGAAATATATTCTTTTGTATTAAAATAATAAAATATGTAAAAAGAAAATTGCAATTTATATCAGATACTTTACCGCGCCAGCGCTTCACATCATTCGCATTGGTCTGAACGTCTAATAGTGCGTATACGCAGTGGAATTCACTGCTCGAGGCGACACTCCCAGCTAAATTTCCGTCTGTTTGTCCATATGTCTATCTATCTGAGGTGCGCTGAGGTTGGCTTTCAAATCAAATATAAAAAGAGTCGCAGGCGTTTTAGTGGGTGCCAACAACAACAACAACAACAACAACAAAAACATTCCAAGTAGCAAACTTCACGCAAAAATAATAAAAACATCACGTAAGCGAAATAATTCATTTATAAAGACGAATAGAAAAAAAATTCAACAACAATAATAAAATATTTACCAGACTTCGGTTAAATCGAAGCCGTAATAACCTTTACAAAAAATGAAACAAAATAGTTATATACAAGTCGTATGAACTATAGATATACGCTATAAGAGCACGCTCTGAACCAGTACGGAAAATTAATTCTATTTTACTAAGACTCACACTAAATGCTAAAAAGTTGCACATAACTGGAATTCTATTCTAGAGTAGTATTTCAAATTTCAGCATAATATCTCTTAAACTAAGTGAGTACGCATATAGCAAGACAGAGGAACATGACTATAACGACTTGCTTCGTAGCACTGTAAAATAATAGACCATTGCGCAAAAACACTCGTTCGGCAAATGTATCAAATCATTTCTATTCTTCTGCTTTTCATTTGCTTTTTTAAAAATTATTGCAAACGAAAACGAAATGTTCCAACAAGTTGCAAGTTGTAACGAACTTGTTGCGATACAAGCAACAAACAAATTGAATGAAAAGATAACGCAACTAAGCTAAGCATAACAAATAGAACAGTCTTTCGATTCAGCTACTCTTCAATGCTGCTTGGATCATCCCATCAGTCTCTGTCTCTTTTTCACTTTAACTGCTGCTACGTTTGCACCATAGTATCAGAAGTGAAGTTTTTGTAAGGTTGGACGAAATTTTGCCACTTTGCAAATAAATTGGCAAACAAAACTTTAAATTTCATTTAAGCTTCATAGCCAAGCAGTTAATGGAACTAGTATTTTAAGTGGCAGTTAAGTTTTAGTTCGTTAATCTTATTTTTATCTTTTGTTTGTTTGCATTTTGTATGCAGTTATTTGTATGCAGTTGCATTTATTTTATATTATTTCTTATATAATCAACTCCATATTTCCGATTCCAAAAATCCTTTGGAGCACGTATTTTTCACATTGTGCTATCTAGAATTAAGCAAGTGACGACTCATGAGGACTAAGGGAAACGAGCAATGGGTGGTTGGAAAAATTGTGTGCTGATGGCTTTTTCTAGAGAGGATTTTCCATTTAAAATTCAAGAAAATAACAGGGGAAAAAAAAACATTTAATTTTGTACACCTTCAATAGGCAACCCTAGTCAAATGTTTAAAGGGTGTAAAAAAACAAATAAACTCTATGAATCGCAATAAAATTTTTATAAAAAACTGCAAAATGAAATTATAAACAATTTGCATTTTGACAAATCGATCCATTCACTCATATAGTTCGCCTTTTGTTTTTTTTTTTTTGCCGCTGGCAACAATTTCTTCTGCACCTGCGCAAAATTTAAACTCAAAAATAAAAAAAATGCGTGGCAACTTCTTCAAAGCCAGCCAACTTCAAGTGAAAAACATGAAGTATTATGAAGCTCAGTTTGATGGTATTGTCTACTTATTTCGGATATGCCCACATGTAATCCGTACTCGAGACAAAGCGCCACAATTTTTATGTTTGAAGTTTGGCGCATATTGTCTATTTTAAAATTAAAAATCAAATTGTTTTCTTTAACTACTTCAGAGTGTTGTGCGCTGGTCATGAAGTTTGTGTCATTTATTGAATAGTTATTATTCGTAGCACTACAATTTGACCCAATTCATTATAATCAAAACTATTGCTGGCATGTAGTGGTTGCCATTATACTCCAGAGGAAAGACCCAACTCTTTTCATGGTACAAGGAGATTTGTGCAGTCAAAGGTTGTCCAAATCAGCCCAAGTCAAGCTGTTACAACAACAATTCTTTTCATGGCTCTAATGAGCTCATCCTCAATTTTACCGAGATCATCACTGCTCAGTCAGCGCTTGAGCGATCATCAGGCCTCACCAGGCGGAATGCGATTCCGCGCCATTTTTTTATATGTAATTCCCTCAACACGAACAATAGTCTCTACTGTGTCCGCAAGTGGTAATGTGGTTGTCTCCCGCCTAAGATTGTTAATTTTGTTGACATCCACAAATTTTGGCACAAGTGTAGTAGTTCTGAGGTTCGTAGCCTTCGATGTCATGATAATACCATAGTTACTCTCCGAGGCAGCGAGGTAAGGAAGAGGTTTCATGTGCATACAGCTTAAACATTTCCCTTCACTGTTATTGTGAAACCTAATGGGCATGATTCACGTGACACCCTGGATTTGGGGGCAAGTATAGTACCAAAAATAAGTGATAAAGAAGATAAATTTTAGAAGGGTAGTATGTGTGAATAGGTAAAGTCATACAGAACAGAAAAGAGAAGAGGTGTACCTTTTTGGGGAAGAAGTCTTGTCAGTGCTATACGCACTCGCTGATTGTCCAAGTTACAAGGTATTTGCAAACGCTTATTCGAGAGCTGTTCTCGTTCTGTACTAAGTTCCAAATACTTCTTGCTCAGGTCCAAGCATGGTTCAATCGGTAAAACTTCAGCAACCTGCGATGATCTACCAATGATCTCAAACTCTGCAGACATTTATATCATTTGCGTTGTATTCTGAACCAACAATAAAGACATAACACATGACGAACTGTAGCATAACAAGAATGGAGCTAGAATGGAATCCACAAGGTAATCGCTGGATTGAAAGATCAAAGCCAATCTGGTGCAGCAATACCACATGGGAGTAAGTAAAAATAGTTACTGGAAATTGAGTCAGTTGGAAGGTTCTTGTGGCAGCCGTATGTTTCCAAGTAAGCTTGTCATTCCGAAGAAATAAAGACACTCGTTAGATCAGTATTATAAGTGCGCTTCATATTTATGCTCTTTATACTCCATACACTAAAGTCGAAAGATAAACGCGTCTGTATCTACATAAGAAATCTTTATTAGAGTAAGTATATTAGTTCGATTTATATTAGCAAAGTTTTAATTTAAAATTGCATTCGTATTCAATAGAAAAATCTTTAATGAAAAACAAAAGACTTCAGATACAAACTTGCGCACGCGCAATAAAATATGTGACCGAAATGAAAATGTATCTAGATACAAATGCATTTTATATACAATTTTAATTGAAATGCATTTCATTTGCCGTTTTTAATTTTGTGCATATCTTTTTTTATACACTTCACTAACGATGTGAATAGTATTTTAATTTTATAACTGCGTTTCTAACTGAATATGGTAGGTAGACGTATAGATTCTGAATTTTTCCAATAACATTTTATAATGAAAAGTATAACATTTGTAGATATGCGGCTGACTAGAAGATATAGCTGCCATACGAAAACTTGTTTCAATTTTTTTTTTGTTTGTTTTTTTTTTGAATTGAAAGAGTTTTAATTTAAGAAAGCATTCCAAAGTTTTTGATATTGTAGATCCATTTATAAGATACAAAGTTAAAAGTATGTAGAGTATTTAAGCTTTGGTACAAACCATTTCTTTCTTATTTCTGCTGCTCCTGCTTCTGTTGTTGTTGTTGCATAAATTTTTCACGGCATCAAAATGCACAAAACGTTTTCCATCACTGGACGTGGCGAATCGATGAAAATTTTCCAAAGCAAAAACTTATGCCAAACATAAATCGGAGTTGTCAAAGCAAACGGTGAGCTGTCAAAGTGCCAGAGACAGCATATTAATTCAGCGTTTGTGTTTGCTGAGGACAGAGGAAGACAGCAAGATGGGCTTTTCAATTATTTACCAGAGCGGCGTCAGTACGACGACAACAACTACAAAAGCCAGAGCCGCAGTGACATGCAGATTTTCTACAGAATTAAATTATTGGCAATACAACTTCAAATGCAATACTGCGCCCGTTATAGTTGACATTCGAATACTATAAAATTTTGTGCAATCTGCATCATTAAGTTGAGACAGACAGAAAGCAGATGACTGCCAAAATTGTTCAAAATCGTTTGACAACTTCGAAGGATTGTTTAATATTCTTCAACCCTTGATAACTAGCCACTTTGCAAAAGCGTTTACTAGTTTTAAAAACACATAAATGATTCGTCGTATGACCATCCAAAACCTGGTGGGATATTAGATAGTATTTATACCCAAAGCGGAGAAAGCATTATACGCAACACCGAATAATCTTCTCACGCATCCTTTTTAAAGAATTAATTTAGGCCTTCCTAAGGAAAACTATCGACAAAATGTTGCTCATTGGTGCACAACATGGCAACAACTGATACAGAAATATAAACAATAAAGATGCTTTTAGATAACAAGTATTACTTGCTAGCTGCATTTCTTGAAGGTATAGAAGGATATTCAAATAAACGCGATTCTCTTAGTAATTCAAAAACTGAAGAATAACATAGTGGCAGTTTGTCAACGCAGTGTCTGTACTTTAAATACCGACAATGACCGATCTCTTTGATACTCGTAGCAAGAGAGGTTTCACTCAGTTTGATGCTGTATCGTACAACTTTTTAATTTCCTGATGAAGTACATCCAACGCCGATGACGCCACGACATTTCATAAGGTATTAATGCTACTCGCATATGCTGATGACATTGACATCAACGAACGGCGAGTTAGCAGGGCGTTCTCAGAGATTGAGAAACGGTCACGTCTCAGGGGTCGAGCGCTGAACGAGAATAAGATGAAGTACTTGGTGTACAATTGGAAACCATTGTCGCGCCTTTTACGGTCTGTGATGGTAAATTTCAACTTCAATAATATAGAAAACTATGTCTACCTGGTAACAGAAATAACCAACAGTAACGTCATTCTGGAGATCAGAGATACAATCAGACGAACTCTCTCGAAGTACTCACCCGAAAATTGTAATCTACATATAAGACGTTGATAGTCCTGATCCTGCTGCACTGCACAGAGGCGCCGATACCGACAACATCTGATGCAGCATCCTTGAGAGTGTTCAAGACAAAGATTCGTCGTAGGAATTTTTCGACCTACTAGAGTTGGCGATAAGTTTCGGTTTAAATTTGAGCAGCTGCCCTGAGCTGGTCTTTTTATCCGAATAGGTAACGAAACTTCATCCCGGAGGATTTACATGGGGAACATAAACTTAATTGTTAAACAAAGCCGATTATCGGCTTGAATATCCATCTATTTTAAACGTTGCCTCTCATCTCTAGCATCTTAAACATCTGGTATCCTTTTCTTTTTGGAATTGAAACTGCAATCAGACAAATTGTGACTCTATATTGAAAAAAATAGTCTTCTAGTAACAGAAATCTAAGCGGCCACAGTGAGCTGACGCATTAGACTCATTTAACATTTATGGGTGTTCACTGCCTTTAGTGCCATGTTACATACACAGCAACTTAACTGGTATGCCCTACCCCTTCATCTGAACATAGATTAAAATATGCAGTGGACTGACTCCTTCTGACTTACTTAAACCGAACCGACCAAATGCGTGCAATTCTGTTGTGGCGATTTGCATCTTCATCTTCCGAGAATGCATCCACCATAAAGTTAAAAAGGAATCATGTCGAATTGAGTCTGCATGGATGCTGTGGTCAGCCTTCTTTGAGATCGCCGCCCGCAGAACGAATTGATTCATCATAGACTTATGCTACAATATATTCTATATACAAGTCCCACTGATAAGCTACTCAAAAGTGCTCTACAAAGACAAATATTTGCTTCAATTAAAACATTTCGCTTTAGTTAAGTGTAGCATTTCACTTTAACCGGCCTTGAATATATTTTAGCGCCAAATATACTACCAAAAGTTAAATACTCGTAATATTGTATTGTCAACGGATGCGCACGTGTATATCCAATCTCGGCTCAGTTCAATGTTTAAAAGTGAATTAAAATTTAGTTCCAAGATTTGAATATGACACACTCTCAAAAAACACAAAAATCAAGTTAAATGAAAGCTTATAAACAAAATGTTGAGCCTTTTGCTTTTTATTTTCTTATAAAGTTTCCGAGATGTGAACGCTGAAGACGCGAAGACAGACCATCTAATAAAACTAGTCGGATATGGCTTGATTGAATTGTCTCAAGAAGCTGATCAAAATTTTCCATAAACTTTATGTCTCCTACCTTGTGTTATATACACCCAATCAACGCTATAACAAAAGAAATGAATCTCTCGAAGTGAGCACCGGGCTTTAATCTCAATACAATACAATATTTTCAATTCAAAAGTCGATTGTAGAGTTGCTTTTACTAAAACTTCAACTACAAGTTCATTTTGCTTTTTCGATTTATACAGAAATGTAAAATTGGAGAGCAAATTCTGTTTGTATAAAACTTTTGAATGGACAAAGCCGTTAAAAAAAAAAAAAACATCTCAATTGAACATTTTTTCGCAATACAAAAATTTTAAAAAATGATTTGCGCTACTTTTTTGATTGCAATTAGTATCATAATCCCAATAATAATCTACGAACACCAAATTTCGAAATTCGGAGGACTTTCGCTGGAGGATTGTGAAGAGAACTACCCAGAACTTTTGCGATCTGAGTGCATATCGGAAATAGAAGATGTAATTAATATGAAAGAAATAATGAAATATTTTGTGCTCATTACACGCATCTTTTTCGTAACAATATTAATACTAAATTTCATTCAAGACGGATACCTTTGGGTATTGGGTCTCATAAGAAATTAACTGTGTTTAAAATTCAATAATAATAATAATGTAAATTAAATAATTGATTTCGCTAACTTTTAATTGTATTTCTTTTCAATATATTATTACGCAATTATGGATTTAGTTGGCTTTAGGTCTACATATATGTACATATATGTAATAACTTGTAATAAATTCGGCACTAACAAAGCATCCGGAACTGCAAAAACTAAACGAACCAACTCAAATCTGACATTTCCATCGTATAGTTTAGCATTTTTTAGCATAAACGTCTTTCAAAAATTTTGACATTTGAAAACTATTTGGATTTGTTTAAAGTGACTTGAAAAATGTATCTCGCTCAAAAAATGGAATTTTTGGTGCGTTGACTTACCAAGACTTTCGATGCGGATTAAATCAAATTCAAATGTGGATTAAATTAAATTCGATGTGGATTAAGTAAGTCGTCGTCGTCGTTCACTTAAATACGAATCTAGAGTAAGACATTTATAATTCCGGTCCTACTGTGTGGTACAGAGCAATATCGGATATAGCTTCTTTGAGAGTGTTCGTGAGATGGATTCTTCGTATGATTTTTGGCGATGATTTTTAGAGTTGGCGATGATTTTCGGATCGGTATGAAACTCAAGCGGTATCAGCTGAATGATGAGCTTGACAGAGTCCAGAGCATAAAATTCAATACTGCACTGTGCTAATCGGATTGGTAGCAGAGGATTTACGTGTGGGCTTACGTGGAACTTAATTGGTGAACAATGTTCGAAAGCGTGACCGAGTATGCATTAAGTATATCAATGTCAAGTCTGGAAAGATCTATGCAAACTTGGTATTCACAACAATTGGTAACAGCGCGCACTATACTATGGCGGCTGAAGCGCCTTCCTACGTGCGAGCATATCCAATAAACGGTGGTAGTGCCATATAAGTAAGTAAGAATTGATATAACAAGTTTTGTGAGTTGCATTGAGGCTTTCGTTACTTAATTTTTAACTCGTCAAGCGGTTTTTTTTTAGTTGCTAATAAATTCTGTTACTAAAACATAAACGCATGTGCAGCTGCATATTTAAATATGCCATTTAATAGAAGCACATGTCCGCTCATTAAATGCTGTTGCGGTGAGTGTTGGAAAATGTTTGGAAAACTTATGGGTGAATATGGTGCGGATAAAGAGCAGCTGCTTCACTTGAATTATGTTGCACGCTGTCAAGTTGAAAGCCGTTCAAGCCATTCAAGCGCGTTCAAGCGTCTAACTTCACTGACATATTTATGCGGCAGCGGCAACAACTGCGAAGACATCTTTGGTTACAAAAAAAAGAACGCTTTCAGCAAAGAACTTCGTAGAGCAATTTTACACATTGCGCCAGAGAAAGAAGACAATTAAAATACACCCGCATTTTCGAATTTCACTCATTTATAATTATTATTATTTTTTTTTAATTTGCAATTAATTCATTGAAGAAGAAATGCGAACTCTTTATGCACATTAGTAGATACAATAGATATTTAGATACTAACTGTACGAGTATCTCAAGCGATCATTTAAATAGAAATCTATTTAATGTACTTTTTATAAGCAGTGACCTGCTTATAATTTAAAACGAAAAAATGGATACAAAACTCTCTAATGCGGCGTTAATAATTAAAGGAAAAACGAAATCAAAAGAAGCTTTAAGTATGGGTAGAACCAAACTTAACTTAACTTTGAAAGAAATTCATCTCGTATTGTACATAACATGCATATACACATAGTGACAGTGTTCCAAAGTGAACCGAACTTTTAGTAAAGTGCTTTCCCAACTTTCAGTCAAAAATAAGAAATAAAACTTAATTAACACTATTCTACAGCCAAAAAATGCATTGGATGTCATTTTTTTTCTTTTTTCTTATATTGTAGATTTTAGTCTGCTGAACTCGAAAATAGCTTCAACTATTTTATGAATTGCGATTATATTTTTGCAGAGAGTCTCAGTGACATGAGTGACGAGCATGGTGAGCGGTTTCACCACGAAATGAAGTCCATAGCGCGGAGATATTGGTTCGGTCTATAAAAACCCTCCACTCTGCACAACAATACAGCGGTACTTATGCGCTTTGTAACCATAACCATAACCAGTGCGTGACGTAGTGTCTGGGCCAAAGCCGCATGACAAGCAAGTGGTCACTGCGAAGCAGGCTCGGTCAGCCTATAGTGTCAGAGCTAGAACGTCAGGTGGCCATCCTATAGGAAACGGGCACTGCGATAGGAAATTATGTCTTTTTTTGTACCATAGTCTGGATATGGTTAAGTTAATTAATTTAGGATCTTCACCGTTTCTTTAATGAACTGGTCTCTTTCTGATCTCATCATATGTAATAAAGAGTCTATTCATCTATTCAATTCTGAGCCTGGCCAAGGCCGGGCAATCGCAAAGCAGGTGTAAAGTAGCTTCGTCATCCTTTAGACAGAGTCTGCATTCTGTTTTTTGAGGAGAGACCTCGTTTATTTAAATGATATCTCAGTGGATGATGGCCATTGAGGTAACCAAAAAGCAGGTAACTCAGGTCAGATCTATTGAGATGTGCGTTGATTTTTGGGTATATAGGACGAGTTAGTAGCTTGGCCTGCCGTAGACCAGAATACGAGTATTGTATCCAGTAGCGGGAGCCAATGCTTTTAAAATGATATACTATGAAAGATTTTGACTTGACCTATAAGGGAAGTTGCCGAGCCAGTCCTGGCTAGTTCATCAGCACTTTCGTTACCCGCGATACTCTTATGGCCAGGTACCCAACAAATCGCCGCTTTACGGCCGATTGACAGTTGTTGGAGGATGTCGTGGCATTAAAGAACCAGACTTGAGGAGATATTGGAAGAGTATAGTGCTTTAACAGCCGCTTGGCTATCTGAAAGGATGGAAAGGGTGAAACGATATGTGATGTCACGTCATCTTAGAGGAGAATTACATTTTGTAATTTGATGCGCGATAGCTCATCTGTGTGCAAGGCAGTTTTATTGGTATTGGTGCAACGTAGCGCTCTGATTTTAGTACAAATTAATTTATAAATAGAGCGCAGTCTAAGTCAGTGTGAATGAGCTGAGCTACAAAATGTGTAGAGGCCGGCGTCACTTAGTTTATTTAATGTACTTTCCCGAAACTATCGGCATCCAGTTTCACAAGGTGGTAGCGAAATAAAACTTGACAAAAGGTCATTCACATGGCTGATACCTGACACCTGACGCCTGGCAACAGTATTGACTTGAATGGGAGATTCTGCGCCAGTACAGTATAACCTCTATGAAACTGTTTAGAATGAGTTCGATAGCTTACAAGTCTGCATACAAGGCGTTCTTAAATGGCGAACTCCTTCACATAAGCTATAGAGCTAACATATAGTTAGAACAGTGATTTGTTACTTTCAGAAAAAATTGATTTGCAATTTGAATCGAAGCCAATCTGATGCCCATTCTAAAATTGTAGCTCCAAACATTTTGTGAGAGCTGGCATTGCAAGGTGATCTTTCGTAATGCGTTGTTATTCATTTATTCACCTAAGACTTCTGGCAAACAAATGCTTTTATACCACGCAGAATTAAATGTCGTTTCGTTTTCTAATGCTACTGTAGCCACATGTTCTATGCTTTTGAAAAAAAAAAACAAGCTACCATTTGCTTTGCAACGCTTTGAGAACGAATCCCTTTCGTTGGCTTTCTCTCGACTTGGAAGACCCACACAGCTCATAAACGTATATTCAAAATTCGACACCTGTGGCGATGTGATTTAACTCTATGGACGAAGCGTTTTTGTATTTGTTGATCATTGTTCAAACTCTATATGGGATCCTACGCGCACATAGCTGTCTTAGATCTAAATGATCATGCAATATTCTATGTGCGGCTTGACCGTGTATGCCTGCGTGTGCCTCTATCTTGTCTTGTTTTTTAATGTAAACCGACCTAAAGCCAACTAAATCCATAATTGCGTAATAATATATTGAAAAGAAATACAATTAAAAGTTAGCGAAATCAATTATTTAATTTACATTATTATTATTATTGAATTTTAAACACAGTTAATTTCTTATGAGACCCAATACCCAAAGGTATCCGTCTTGAATGAAATTTAGTATTAATATTGTTACGAAAAAGATGCGTGTAATGAGCACAAAATATTTCATTATTTCTTTCATATTAATTACATCTTCTATTTCCGATATGCACTCAGATCGCAAAAGTTCTGGGTAGTTCTCTTCACAATCCTCCAGCGAAAGTCCTCCGAATTTCGAAATTTGGTGTTCGTAGATTATTATTGGGATTATGATACTAATTGCAATCAAAAAAGTAGCGCAAATCATTTTTTAAAATTTTTGTATTGCGAAAAAATGTTCAATTGAGATGTTTTTTTTTTTAACGGCTTTGTCCATTCAAAAGTTTTATACAAACAGAATTTGCTCTCCAATTTTACATTTCTGTATAAATCGAAAAAGCAAAATGAACTTGTAGTTGAAGTTTTAGTAAAAGCAACTCTACAATCGACTTTTGAATTGAAAATATTGTATTGTATTGAGATTAAAGCCCGGTGCTCACTTCGAGAGATTCATTTCTTTTGTTATAGCGTTGATTGGGTGTATATAACACAAGGTAGGAGACATAAAGTTTATGGAAAATTTTGATCAGCTTCTTGAGACAATTCAATCAAGCCATATCCGACTAGTTTTATTAGATGGTCTGTCTTCGCGTCTTCAGCGTTCACATCTCGGAAACTTTATAAGAAAATAAAAAGCAAAAGGCTCAACATTTTGTTTATAAGCTTTCATTTAACTTGATTTTTGTGTTTTTTGAGAGTGTGTCATATTCAAATCTTGGAACTAAATTTTAATTCACTTTTAAACATTGAACTGAGCCGAGATTGGATATACACGTGCGCATCCGTTGACAATACAATATTACGAGTATTTAACTTTTGGTAGTATATTTGGCGCTAAAATATATTCAAGGCCGGTTAAAGTGAAATGCTACACTTAACTAAAGCGAAATGTTTTAATTGAAGCAAATATTTGTCTTTGTAGAGCACTTTTGAGTAGCTTATCAGTGGGACTTGTATATAGAATATATTGTAGCATAAGTCTATGATGAATCAATTCGTTCTGCGGGCGGCGATCTCAAAGAAGGCTGACCACAGCATCCATGCAGACTCAATTCGACATGATTCCTTTTTAACTTTATGGTGGATGCATTCTCGGAAGATGAAGATGCAAATCGCCACAACAGAATTGCACGCATTTGGTCGGTTCGGTTTAAGTAAGTCAGAAGGAGTCAGTCCACTGCATATTTTAATCTATGTTCAGATGAAGGGGTAGGGCATACCAGTTAAGTTGCTGTGTATGTAACATGGCACTAAAGGCAGTGAACACCCATAAATGTTAAATGAGTCTAATGCGTCAGCTCACTGTGGCCGCTTAGATTTCTGTTACTAGAAGACTATTTTTTTCAATATAGAGTCACAATTTGTCTGATTGCAGTTTCAATTCCAAAAAGAAAAGGATACCAGATGTTTAAGATGCTAGAGATGAGAGGCAACGTTTAAAATAGATGGATATTCAAGCCGATAATCGGCTTTGTTTAACAATTAAGTTTATGTTCCCCATGTAAATCCTCCGGGATGAAGTTTCGTTACCTATTCGGATAAAAAGACCAGCTCAGGGCAGCTGCTCAAATTTAAACCGAAACTTATCGCCAACTCTAGTAGGTCGAAAAATTCCTACGACGAATCTTTGTCTTGAACACTCTCAAGGATGCTGCATCAGATGTTGTCGGTATCGGCGCCTCTGTGCAGTGCAGCAGGATCAGGACTATCAACGTCTTATATGTAGATTACAATTTTCGGGTGAGTACTTCGAGAGAGTTCGTCTGATTGTATCTCTGATCTCCAGAATGACGTTACTGTTGGTTATTTCTGTTACCAGGTAGACATAGTTTTCTATATTATTGAAGTTGAAATTTACCATCACAGACCGTAAAAGGCGCGACAATGGTTTCCAATTGTACACCAAGTACTTCATCTTATTCTCGTTCAGCGCTCGACCCCTGAGACGTGAACGTTTCTCAATCTCTGAGAACGCCCTGCTAACTCGCCGTTCGTTGATGTCAATGTCATCAGCATATGCAAGTTTCAGGAACTTTATATGGAGATTGAGCAACATTTGTTTGATATGAGTTAGAATCACTTTTAATTGTATCAAGAGAACTAAACCTTACTTCTAATGAATCTTCGGTATTTCTTAATAGTTTATCATGAATTTAAAGTAAATTTATGGGAAATATTACTGCATACAATGCTAACTCGAATACGGTTGCTTCCTGGTTAGTAAAACCCGCAAAAGAAAATTAAACCTGAACTAAATTGAGATAAATGGACCGAATTCGATGTGCTAATGCCACAAATTATTTTTATTGTTTCGCATTGCTACTTTTATTTTTTACACGCTTTTGCTGAAGTTTTTGTTTTTAGTTTTTTCTTTATGTTATTGTATTGTATACTCGTATAATGTCTTATGTTGGTCGATGAACATTTTTTGCCGCTTCGAAATTAGTTGCTCCATTATTATTATTATTAGTATTATTATTATTTGTATTATGAAACAACAAGAGCAGCAAGCGAAAAAAAGGTATGCACCGCATGTGAACAAAGAAATACGCACTCGATCGCATTCGGTCCAAGGCAACAATGTATACCCTTCTGATAATACGAGTATATACCTGTGGACGGTAGTCCACACAAGTGACGTATACATATGTATACACGAAATTGTCTACAATATAAGTAAATAAATATCAGAGTCAATAAAATGCGAGAAACAATGTTGAAGATGGAAATCTTGGCTGGTTTGGAAACAGAACACATTTGGCAAAAGAAAAATTAGTACAAGCTTCGCTTTGCTAGAATTATAAAGATAATATAAAAATACGTCGAGATGGAAGCGATGCAATTGTACCATTAAATTGAATTTAAAAGAACAGAAATAGCTGGAAGTTGAACAAATTAAATTTGAATAGAATTTAGCTGGACCACTTCAATACGAGGCAAGCGTGTGTCTATCTATCTATCTATCTATCTATCTATCTATCTATCTATCTATCTATCTATCTATCTATCTATCTATCTATCTATCTATCTATCTATCTATCTATCTATCTATCTATCTATCTATCTATCTATCTATCTATCTATCTATCTATCTATCTATCTATCTATCTATCTATCTATCTATCTATCTATCTATCTATCTATCTATCTATCTATCTATCTATCTATCTATCTATCTATCTATCTATCTATCTATCTATCTATCTATCTATCTATCTATCTATCTATCTATCTATCTATCTATCTATCTATCTATCTATCTATCTATCTATCTATCTATCTATCTATCTATCTATCTATCTATCTATCTATCTATCTATCTATCTATCTATCTATCTATCTATCTATCTATCTATCTATCTATCTATCTATCTATCTATCTATCTATCTATCTATCTATCTATCTATCTATCTATCTATCTATCTATCTATCTATCTATCTATCTATCTATCTATCTATCAGAGTTCATAAATCTTGTATAATATAGTTATATGGATTCTAGCTGGCTCAGGGTCATTTCACATTGCGAATATTTTTGAAATGCGAAAAGAAAGTAACACAATTTTTTGTTACACAGAAATATGTTTGGCTGCATATACACGTATTTCGAACTTAGCTACAAGCTCTCATCAGTATGCTAGTCGCATATAGCAAATTTTTGCTACTTACGAGTATATCATGACTCTCAGGAAAAACGCACTGATGTTCTATATATCCAATGATAAACTAGTTCAACTTTCCTTGCATTCTATATCTGTCTATCACGTTCTGCGTATTGCTGTTGCATTATCCCCTTAAAAACTGCGCCAGTGGCTAGCAGCATCGCTACTTTGAAATTTGTTCGGAGAGTTTTGTTAGATGTTGTACTTAGTAGTTGTTTATCTATATAAACCATAATTATTTATAAAATACTCTTTATACTACTCGTGCGAGTATATTCATTAAACCTGTACAATATCTTTTAGTGGAAAACAACTTTTGATTTCGAAAAACTGCTTATAATCTACTTATATATACCACTAAATCAACAACTCAGTATGACCAATAATAATGTCAGATATGCATTTTTAATCCAATATAAAATCATTTGAAGTGTACTTAACGCTTCGGATCTATCGATTGACATTATGTTTACATTTTTTCACTCTTGTTTTTCATATGTGTTGGTATTGGTATTGATATTGGTTCCCCACTTTGCTACTTTTTTTTTTCTTTGTACGCTTTTGATTCTTCCAACTAGTGTGTACCTTTATTATTATATAAAATAATACTTAACAGCAATGCTGACCGGGAAACAGCAGCAATAATTGCTGAGATCGCTCGTTTCTAGAGTTTCAAGTCATTTATTAATTGCAAATTGTATTCAATACGAGTGGTTCATTATTTTAACGCTTCATGATTACATTTTCGCCGTCAGCATCTCTGTCATTAGTCCTGCTTGAAGCGTATGTGAAGTATTGTATCTATCTACCACAATATTTCATCCAATAACTTTCAATTGCTGACATTGTACTTGTTTTTTTGCTGTAGTCATTAGCGTCAAATGTTAAAAAATATAAAATTAATAAATAATATTGCGCATATTCAAACGAAACGCAAAGTAAATTCCATCAGATAGACTATTGCATCAAATACGACAGATAGACTATGGCACACACACATTCGCTATAATGTTACGTTTTTTGTTATTATCCTTAAATCAAATAATACAATTTATGAGTAATTTACTTTATTCCACTTTTGTAGTATAAACTTGATGAAGACTTCGAATTGGGTTTACATTTTAAGGATTACATCATACCGAAAGCCGTTTTGTACTTTACCGGTGAGCTTGGCGAAATTAAGACAAGTATTAGAAAGTCTGAATCGGAGAAGAGTCTCGAAGAGGAGAAATATTATGTGTGACCATTACAAAAAACGGAAAAATTCCTAGTTTCATTAAATTTTCTTGTAAGATACTTTTTAACATAAAACAAGAGTAAATTATTTCCTTGACGATGTACAATAATAACACAAAAGATTATTGCACAATACTGCTATATATCCTTAAAATTGCGTTTTTTTAAAGGTAAACCCGCCGGAAAACAAGAAAAAACGTTAACTTCGGTTGAACCGAAGCTTAAATACCATTCACATGAAATTTTAAATAGTATTGTAAAACATAAAAGTGGGGGTTTAAATAGGGGCTACCCCAAAAAGTGGGCGCGCCACTCCCATAAGTCCATGTATGTTAATATGGCACCACATTGCATTTGAACCAAATATTGACGTTAATAAAGAAGTTTTCATACAAAAAGTCAAAAGTGGGGAGTAGGTTTGTATGGGGACTACCCCAAATAGTGGGGCATTAATGTATATGTCAAGCAACCGTCCACTAAAAGTTACCATATCAATTATTAAGTTGATATTGACTAGAATAAAAATGTTTTTCATGGGTGGGTTTGTATGGGGGCAACCCCAAAAATGTGGCGTGGCGGGTCAACCTTGACGCTCTATTAAACTGCTACAAAATGTAGTGTATATGCAAAATTTCAACTGGATAGCATATAAATTTGTCTCCAAAAAATGAGCAACAACAGACGGATTAAATTCTAACTTGATTAGTTTAATTGGAACATCAGACGCAATGCATTTACAAAAAACA
Organism: Leucophenga montana; assembly: GCA_035044765.1. Taxonomy (NCBI): domain Eukaryota; kingdom Metazoa; phylum Arthropoda; class Insecta; order Diptera; family Drosophilidae; genus Leucophenga; species Leucophenga montana. Next base: position 778,013 of record JAWNNQ010000124.1, on the reverse strand, counting down.
AAAGTATGATCATAAGCCCGAGGTCAGCGAAACACTCGGCAGTTGCCAGACACTCCGTCATAGTTAAGTGACACAATTTCAGTAGCAGCGACGAATAAGTCAAGTAAAAGAAATTGAGTGCTGTAAACATCCTGAAAAGAAATTCATTTATAAATATTTTCATACAATTACGGATATGTTTTGATTTAGCTATGTCCAAGAGTATTTTGAGAAGATCAGTCACTGCCCACTGATCAATTTTTTAAGTATCTCTATGTACATATGTCTATGTTATAGAAATTGGTTATATGGCTTCCATTAAAGTAGTTCAATGGCCTGTATTTTATGGAATGTTGGGAGTGGCACATACAAGTATGTGAAAGTCTAATGGAAATAAGAATCGCAGCTGTCTTTAGACAAGCGTCAAAGTACACATGTAATTGTTGTATTGATATAAATGAAAACGTAGTCGAAACAGAAGGTTTTAACGTTTTATTTCTGCTACGAGGAATACTAGGATGGATGCCTTCCGTCTATGGATACTAGAAAGCACTATTAATAAGTAGATCAGAACAAATCTAGAAGATACGTAGAATGACATATTTTGTTAATGAAACAGTTTATTTTAATCTTTTTTGGAGAAGTTGCCATTTAGAAATCGACATTAGTTTAAACCGATTTACAATCACAAATAGGCTTTACACAAACCTTGGTTTTTTTTAAGAAATTAATGATTTCTTAAATGAAAAACTTTTTCGCAGCAAAGTGAAGTGTTTTTTTTTTTGTACTTCGAAGAATGCGTAGAGAATGATTTGGTATTGTTGTTGTTTTATTAGACCCATTTGGTCATTCACGACATGTTTGTTGTTTACACCTTAAGGGCGACATACACTATGCAAACTGTTTGATGAAATTGTCAAACATATTCGCAGTAATGTTGCATAAGTTTGTTGTTGTTCGCTAATTCAACAGATACTTCCTTTCCTTTCTTTTCTTTTCTACTCTCTCTTTACCAACGTTTTTGCTGATCTGTCATATGTCGTAAGATGGTCACCTCAAAATATAGGAAAGTTGTTTTTCAATATTTATTAAGCCAAAAATTTGGTGTATCTTACATCAGTTCTAATAAAATATCACACATAGGTGCACAAATCTATGATTCAACTAAGAAGCCTCAGACAAGTTAGATGGTATCTCAAGGTCGAGCACCCTTGCAGCGTTCTTTCTTGGTTGTCATTATTTTTTGCATAAACTTTTGTCGTCTTACGCGCCTTTTAAATAGACATATGAAATTGTATTTTATAGGAAAGTGTAAACAGACCATGCACGTAATGAAGCGCCAGCTACCGTATACTTCGGTCTATTATCGCACAATGTGGTCGGCTAACGATTTGAAGTTAACTAAATTTAGTTTATACAAAGCAGCATAATTTGATCCTAACTTACTTATTTCCTTAGGTGGCTCTACAACCGTCTATCGGTCAGGGTCGCACGTAGGAAAGCGCTCCATTCGGTGCAGTATAGAGCGTACCGGCACCAGTCGCTGGCAATCCGAAGTTTCTTCAGTTCATCATTGAGCTGATCTTGTCATCTTAAGCTTCTCCGATGCCGTCCATCAATCAAGTTCAGGTTTCCGTCGTAAAACTTTAGAGCTGAAGCTTTGGGTATAGAATTTTATGCGCTGGTCTACGTCAACCTCAGCTACACTGAAGAACTTCATGACGAAGTAGAAGGCGTAAGTGGAGTATTTGACAATGGTATACCCTACCATAAAAATATAAATTTTACCTACGATTTTTTTATTTTTAATATTAAACTCTTTATATATAATTTTACATATCTATATTGAAACATATCGCATAATACTATATTAATTCTTGCTACATTTATTTGATTTATTATCGTTTTACTTTTGTTTATTTTTGCTTTTGAATGCAAATAAACCAAAATGAACCAAGAACCAGTTTAATTTTCCCCTTTGGACTTAGGCACTTTCCCAGTCTCACTTTTCACTTTCCGCCTAAAAGCAATCTGTATGGAATCAGCACAGATGCTTGACTTCACTTACTTTACGACCTGCCAGTAGACCGAATTCAATTAACTAAAGGCGAACAAACTTAGCTTCTACGAGTATAGTATAAATTTATTTCAACTAAAAACTAAGCGATGCATTTCATGGGACACGAATTTAATTTTTACAATTTTTATGTTGTGTGGAAAATGTTTCATGGTTATTATGAAAATCTGTACGTTCGTCTTTAAAAATAAAACAAAAATCAAAATATTTAAATATTCTTGATCAGCTCGATATGGTCAGTCGATTTAAACTGAATCGTCTGTTTATCTGGGTTTGCGTTGGATTTTATTTGCTCAGTTTTTTTAGTTGACCAGCTTTAATTCAGTATGAAGACCAACAATTTCGGATTTCTTATTTCTACAGTTCTGGACTGAGCAAAGCGCACAATAGATCTAGTTCGGACGCAGTGGCAACTAATCTGTAATAATAATTATAATAACTGGACTGCATATTTTTAATCTAGATGATGCCTTTAGATACTCAGTTTGTAGCATCTGCAACACATACACCCTACACACAATTATATTCATTCTATATAATGTAGCCGTTACTCTTCACTCCGTCAGTCCTTACAGCAGTCGATGTAAAACGATACAGTTTTATATCAGATACAAAGTGCTAACAGAAGATCTTAGATATTATATAAAGTGATAAGCCATATTTTTATTTGTTCTATTTTGAAGCTATTACAATTGTTTAATTAAGATGTAAGGCATATCTATATTGTCTATAAAGAAAATTTGTACAAAATATATGTCTATATATTGAATGTCAGAATTAGTTCTTAGCGTTTCCTAAGAGATGGCGTGATTAGTGAATTTTGAATATTCCATTTTTCAAAGAGTTTTACCCCGTACATCGACTGTCATTGTGCGCCGTTTTTAGTATATGTCATTTGGTTGAATTTCATGCCGGATAAAGTGTGTTTTTTTTTTTTTTTTGGGAAGTTCTACTGTATTACTTTTACTTTAACGAAGAAAAGGGGGATTTTTGCACCGACTTGTTACTGGCAATGAAGCAAAATCCGTATGCTTCCAGCAAGATGACACTAAATCGACGAGTACTATGAGAGACAACGGTGGCGAGAAGGCGAAAAGAGAAGCAGCAAGACGACGATGACAAAGAGAAAGACGGCGAATGAGGTGAACTACAAAACGGATGACAGCAGCAGCACAATGCTACGACGGTAGAAGTGTGAAGACGACGGCAGCAGAGTGAGGTTCGATCCTTAAAGAACGACGAAGGTGTTACGACGCAGAGAATTGACGATATAAAAACGACGCTAAGCCCAATTAAAATCTTGTTACTCATTTGATTAATAATTCATTCATTTATTAAATAAATACATAAAAATAAACCAAAACCCCTTATATGTATATAATAGTTATATGCGCTATTGGTTAATGCTGTACTTGCTTCTTTCTCTTGGTCATATTGCCAGCACTCCAGCACAAGCATACTAAATGGAATGGTTGAGCTGCAACACACTATTTTACACCGGATGCGTGATTGTCATAATTTCATGTATTATATACCAGCGTCCGTCCATTGGTTTAAGAGTCATGGTCTTACAAAAATGTTTGCATGGCAAACCTACTTGATCAATATTACCAGTCACAAAGCTGGTGATAAAAGGTTCCTCTATCTCCGGTCGTGTGATAATGTCAATCATACGATGGTGTGTGCGAGGCATCTGTTCATAGAAAATTTTAATTTCGTTGCGTCCATTCAAATAGCTTTGCTGCCACTCGAGCAGCGCATCTTCGGCGTAAAAATTGCCTATTTGCTGCAGGAAACAAAAAACAAAAAATATTATTAATTATATAGCTGAAAATTGTATAGATCCCTTATGATTCGATGTACTACTTACGCTGTGGTTGTTGTCCAGTGCATTAAAGAAGAAATAAAGAAAATGTTCAAATATTTCATCACAGTTCATAATTCTATTGTTCATTGTGAAGTTAGAAGAAACAGCTTCCATTTTTTGATACAATAAAAATATTTTATTTTATTTTATTTTATTTTATTTTTCACAAGTGAGCAATAACGTAAAAATAATTCTTCTCACACTTTTGGATTTTATACAGTGTTGTATTGCATGTGTCGACATTGATTGTGAATTGCAATTAGCAATGTGATTGGCCATGCTGTTATAGTTGGAAATAGTTTTACTATGTTTACACTATAGCTGTATTGGACTGCCGAAAGTTGTGGGCACGGTTTGTACCGATGCGTTGCAAAGTAAACAGAACTATTCCCATTCATCGATGTATACCGATTTTTTTTTTTAATAAAAAATCGCATTTTAACCATTAAACACTTCCCGCAATCGCTTGAATTGATACCATGCGCACTTTACCTTTTCGAAAAAGCTCATTTGCCGATGAAAGTAAAGCGTTTTGTGCACATAGATGTCATCCAAAATGCTTGTATCAACTTTATAAAGTATGTATGTACATCCAGGCCGACAGCAATAACTCTGTTTCCATTCGATCAAACGTCATGAAGTTTTTGAATAGAACTTTCCAACGTACTAGATCATATAAAGGCGGCACTGTCAGAAAATATTCTATTCCAAATGCCTTCTTTACTTTGGAACCTACCCCGTACATGGGAATTGTATGTCAACTGCTCGAAACATAAAACAAATAATTGTAAAACCTTACAATCTAAATGCGGGGAATATCAAATTTAAAATTGATATTGGGTATAATAAATAATTTTTTCATACCATAACCCAAAAGCGGTTTGGTGGTTTTGTATGGGGGTTAGCTTTCAAAATAGGCGGAACACCTCCCTTGATATTTATTAGAAGCGATCGTCCATAGGAAACCACCAGTTCAAAGCTCAAGTTAATATTAATTTCAACACAAGAAGGCAAAAGTTGGCTGGGGCTTTGTATGGGGCTGACCCAAAGTATGCCAATATGGATAGCCCTTTTAACTGCAATAAAATAAAGTCTACGTACTAAATTTCAATTTGATATCATAAAAATTGTGCGGATAGACAGTCGGACATACTACCTACGCGTTCCTTCGAACTGATCAAGAATTATATTCTTTGATAATATCATTTCACACCATGTTCGAATGTTATAAAAAACAAACATAAACAAGATGAAGATAGTGGATGGTAAATTCGTCGAGATGAAACTATTTGAGTTGCTATGTTTGTTATGCTATGTAAGATTTTCCGGTGGGGGGCATATTTAGAGTAGTGGAATTTGAGAAAAAATATGCTCCCTCCAATGGGACAATTATTCTTCTTCCGTTGTTAGCGGTTTGCTATTGTTAGCAGTTAAAGGTGGTACATTCGACCAAGGCTCTCTCATTTTTTTGTAGACGCTTTTCAGGTTTCTCACCTATTTACTTCTTCTGCAATGGTTTGTTTTTTTTTCAACTAAATCTTTGATGTCGCGATTCACTGGAGAGCAGTGCTGTCAGCAACCAAATTAGAAGTAGAGTATTCCCTCGAAGTATAAAATTAAGAATCAATAGAACGCTAATAGTCCCGGTGCTGTCGTATGGCACAAAAGTGTGAACGCTGACAATATCGGATACAGCGTCTTTAAGAGTGCTCGACAGAAAGATTCTTCGTAGGAGTTTTTGAATCTGTTAAAGTTGGCGATAAGTTTCGGAGCTGTACGAACTGCGAGCTGTATAAACTATATCATGAGGTAGACATAGTCCAGCGCATAAAACTTCAGCAGCTGTACTGTGCTGGTCATCTTATGCGGATGGAAAATAGAGCTCCAGCGTGTAGTGTTTACATAGGGAGCCTAAACTTCATTGGTGCAGAACGTTCGAACAAACGAAGGCTGGTGTGCCTTCCAATGCGCAGGCATGACCCATAAAAGGTTGCAGCGCCACAGAAGTAAGTAAGTTTTATAATCTTGTAATGTATATAAATGGAAACAAATGACATATAGATTATTTATCTATACTAGAGCTCTCTCAGTGGTCGAAATTCGACATTTTGTCTTAAAAGTACCCAATAATAAGAATATCAATAATAGCGTTTCGAGCCTAACGGTAAGCTGCTCTACCAACATACTCTACGGTGTGAATAGCCCTTTAGAGCTCGAAAGAGATAGAGAATATTTTTTTCTCTATTCTGCCACTTGGCAAAAAAACAAAAAAAAAAAAAAAAAAAAAAAACAAACCGAAAGAAACAATAAAGAGTGCAGATATGCGGAATGTGCTATATTATATTATTCTATCAAGTGCATAGAAAAATGCAAATAAGAAGAGAATCTACAAATCGAATTCCTCTTTTTCATTGTGTGTGTATATAGCGTCGCCAAAGCAAAACAACATATGACGTCATGCACGTTAATTTTATTCCTGTAATTTTTTAGCAAATTGAGACCGCTGAGAGATGCTCAGAACTTTGTGATTTCCGCTGGCATTAGCAGGTTTTTACCTACCTTAGATGCAATATCTTAGAAAAAGAATTACAATCGTTCCTAGTCCTCTGCACGACCTTTCCCACAAAAAAGCGAATATGTTGTGTTTAAGGGTGCTAAGCAGGGTGTGAACGCGTTTTACACTTGCCCATTTATATAAAGATTTATGTTTTTGAAGCGATATTTCTCCAAGTTCAATTCCAAATAAATAGTTATTCCACTCATTAACGTTGCTTAAATAAATTTTACGTATATAGGTAGAGAGACTTGTGCCACTTGCAAATTATTTTGAAGTTAATTTCAATTCATTTTACATATCTAGCTTATAGGTACAAATACTGAAAAAGTAAAATTAGGCTAAGAAGCAACAACAACAACAACAACAGTATAAAAAATAAAAAACAAAACTCTAAAAAACGCGGTCAAATTTGGGTGAAAACGAAAACACTTTCTAGTGTTCACATATGTCGAGAGAAGTCAATGAAACTATATACGGCCGTACTTGTATTGTACGGCATGCACAAAAACCGCAAAGAATGCTAACACGAACAGTAAATTCAATACAATAAACTAATTGGATATGGCACGCCTCAAAAACGTACATCCGATAAAATTAAATTTGAGAAAATAAATATAAATACAAGAAAAAAAGTAGAAATTATAAATAAATAAATTAACAACAACGACAACAACAACAACAACACAATAATCTATCAAATGACCGCAACAAACCAATAATAGTAATAATAATAACAATAATAATCCATATGATAATCAGCAGTTACACGAGCCAGATACTTTGTGTATCTACAAGTAGATACTACATACGTACATAGATATAATAATAAGTAGTTTCTATTAAGAGCGACGCTGTCACATTAAAGATAGTTTGTTTTCAATTTCGAATTTCATTGTTAATCATTTGGCACACGTTTTCAGCGTCTTGGCCAAGTTCAAGACTGAGGAAACTGAGGAAGTTGCAGCCAAAAAATATTTATGAATACCATAATATATGCAAGTGAGTCAACATGTATCTGTAAGGGCAGTACTACAAATATTGTAACTAAATATGTATTTGTGTGCGATAAAACAGTCTTTATAGCCATACGCGCATAAAAGAGAAATTTCAATGCAAATACTTAAATATTTGTAAACAGATACATTTACTCAATACACTGAGCGGGAGCGAAATAGTCTTTCGCCAACGCAAAACTTTGAACGCTGACACGTCTTCATCGATGACGCCGCGGCAGGTTCATTAAACCAAAAAATTATTCTAAAAACGTTTGAGCATTGACCCGTTCCTCTGGCGCTTCAACACTGCGCAACGCATGCCGCACGCAGATACATATCAAACTGTTGACAATTGAGCAGCGGAGGCAACGGCGGTGGCAACGGCGGTGGCAACGGCGGCGTTGTTGAATGTTGAACGTTGAACGCTGTTAATTGCGCACGTAATGCACTTTGAAACTTTCATTTTGATATTTTCATAAAAATAAAAATAAAAAAAAAATTAAAAAAAAAAAAAAAAGAAACCATACAAACATATTTTACATAGATAGATATCAAATAATTCACGCGTTGCTTTTAATGAATTCCATTAAGAAATTCTGCAGTAAAAAATACAATATGAAAAATGTATCTTGCAGATACTTAAATATTTCATACGCTTATTTGTACTTAAGATTGTCATAGATTCTTTCTTTCTTTTTTTCCCCCGTTGCACACTACACTACAAGTGAATATGTATGTAAAATGTTAACGAGCCATTATGTGAAAATAAATGTATCTATTCAAAAAATTCGCATAGAGTTTAGCTATTGGGCTAAAGCGAAACTCATCAAATAGCTAGTAGATACATATGTAGTTACATAGTTAGTTAGCTAGCGAAATTTGTTGTGTTGTCTTTCTTCTTCTTCTTCTTCTTCTTCTTTTTTTTTTCTTGTATACATAAATAAATAAATGTTTTGTGTCATTTTTCGCACATAAAATGTCACTCATAAACATTTTCGCTTTTTTCTCCATTTTTCATTTTTATTATAGTTTTTTTTTTTATTTCTTTTTGTTTGTTGCTCTTTTGAGTGAAACCATTTTTACGAGGGCTAACCGAAAATGAAACGTTTGCCTTCGTTTGCAAAACCATTTATCGGTGATGATCGCACGTAGGAAGGCCATGTTTGCAGAGGTCTTTCCAGTCTTGTGTCTTTCCAACGTACGCCTGGTCACCATCCCGGTCAGTATTCACCAATTAATGTGCTGGAGCCTCGTTATCCATTCGGATAAATTTTTCTGAGAAACACTCCCAAAGACGTTGTATCAAATATTGTCATGGTCCACTCTTTTGCAGCAAACCATCGTTGGGCTTGAATTCAACGGAACATATCTCGAATAACTCAAATGACAGCTGATTATATCCTGCCGCTTTGTTATTCGTCAGTTTCTGAGTTACTGAGTTGATTTTGTCATTGTCTCTTTCATTGCTTCCATAGGCTCAGTGATTCCTGTGCATCTGTAACCAGCCTTTCATTTTCGACCTTCAACAAAACAATTCCCGGCGTAAAACATTTGGTCAGAGTATTCACCTCACCTATCCCGTCTGCTGTAACCAATGATCCACCTGGGAATGAGAGATATATCTATAGTACTCACATATATGTATACAGAAGTCGGAGACGATTCTCGAAACATTTGAGAAAGTCCAGCTGAAAAGGCGGTTTGTTGTGATTGCAGCTTTACGACTTCTAGCTTTCGTTGAGTGTTGGGACGTGCATCATGCTGGTCCTAATGCGTACCTTGGCTGCCACAAGGTCCGCATTAGGACTTGCAATGTCGTTCACACATCCAAAACGTTCGATTTGTGACTTCCGTTGATCACAACATTATCCATTTGATTACGTGTATTTTAATACGAACTGAGCAAAGTAGGCTAGTGGATGTGGCGGTGTGGAAATCTGGTGGTACTGATTACCATATTCCGACTTGCATCAAAGTCGTAGGAGGTAGCGTCGCAAATAAATTTTACAACTGTTGGGCAAACATTCCGCCCTTCTCAATTTCGGCGTTGAAATCGCCAATAACCATTTCTACTTCGTGATTGCGGCCAATCTTTATCCACATCGTCATTCTGTTCCTTTAATATAGGGTCAAGTTCTTAACTTTGAAACTTGGCCAGGCGCTCGTCAACCATGAAACCGCATCCAAATTCGTTTAGTCTCGCATGACAACTATAATAGATGTCACAGGATACTTTTTTAAAGCAACCCTGTCGAGAACATCAACCAACTGGATAGTTGCACATTGCCAGGTGCATATCCGTAAATCATGTTCCTTGTTTTTAAGTTAACTGATCGATATTTACATACTTAGTGAAAAAAAAAAACAACAACCTATCTATAACCGATCTATCTATAAACCAAAAAACCGGTTGGAGTCTACATTAAGTTGGGCCAGATTAATGGGAAGAGATATTGATTACCATTCGCGCGCTTGATCAAGCAACCGGCGGAATAATTATATTTATTTATTTATTTATTTTGTATTGGTTTAATAAATCTAAAAAGTTTACTAATTAGAAAATAATTAATTGCTTTAAGCGCCTCCAAAGATTTCAAATACGAATTCTGAAGCTTGGATCTTCAAAAATGTGTCATATGGAGTATATATCATTCAAATAATGAATCAACACCAAAAATGTTTTATCTACAGTTTCCGAGATCTACTTACATATATTTACAAAAAAAAAAAATAAAAAATCCTTTACGCCCTTTAATATATTTATATATGAAGTATCCATACCATAAGTTGATATAAACTGTAATAAATAAGCTAATCAAAAAAAAAAACCTAAAGGTGGATATTATATCTCCCGGTGCCCCTTGCATACCTATGTTTATAAAGGGAAGTAGACAAATGTAGTCTAACTTTTATATAGGAGGCGTGGTATATATAGAATAGGATCTACAATTACTTCTTAAATGTGTTAAAAACTTTCTGATAAATTGATTCCATTTCACATTGTCTGTGAATGTCACAAAAAAATTAAGAGACATTCAATTGAAATACAACAATAATTTATTTATGTTGTTAATACATGTGTTTAAAATATGTTGTTAATAATCGAGTGTGTTAGTTTCCATGGATATGTATTATGCTTTTATATTGCATAATTTTAAATGGACTTCATATGCCGTATTGTATTGGATGTTCATCAGGACCATTAATTATCTATGTGTATTCATTACAAGCTGACCAAATTGCATTTCCAACCGCAATAATAAATCCAAATGTCAATTGACGCACAGGTGTTACCAGAATATCCATATGTTCAACTGCACGCATGCATCTTGGATTTTGATTACAAACATCCACGGAAAATTCGGCCCATTTATCCAAATGCATCTGAAGCACGAATGCTGCAACAAGCATTATATAGGCACAAAAAATGAAATGTAGGTTCATCTTGAAAGAAAAGAAGAAAACAAATAAAAGTAAATTTTCAATTTCAAAATTGTACACTGAAATTAATACAGAGACAGAATTAATAGCCATTTTTTTTGTTTAAAACTAAGCGAGTTGCATCAAAATGTTTGCTACTTTATAAAATAAGATTCAACACGAAAGTAGATAAGAGATCACTAACAATTACGTCACTGAGTATAGGATGACTTGCTTTGTCTCTATGAATATCGCATTTAACATATAAAGTGATTCAATATGATTCAATGGTGGTGCACTCGTATTTTATTGAATATTGGAAGAAAGACTGATTACAATGATAATTAAATAGATTATCAGCTGTCTTTAGTCACGAATCAAAGTAGTTGTTGCGTTGACATATTTAAAATGGAGTATATACAGGAATATAGAAGGACTTTAAAGACATCCATGCCATGCCATGAAAGTAGCAAAGGCAAAGAACTAATCAGCAAGATTCGTTAAGTCGCTTAGATTTTTTACAGCACTTGATTAGCAGGGCACTTCAGATGATGTCATCGGATGAGTGTGAGGAATGAGCCTTTTGCATTTCTTTGTACACTATAGATACAAAAATGCACAGTTGCACTGTGATTAAAATGTTTATTTCACTAACAAATTTACTAATTTAATTTAATATTGAACATTAGTTTAAATTGAATTTCTATTGCAATTATGCCTATGCACACCTTTGTAGATCTTTTTAATAGGAAGTACTTTTAAAGACAGATGGTATATGCGCACACAGCGAAAATATTAAACTTATTTGTCTCTTTCCTTAAGCTGCACTGTTGCAGTGTTGCATATTGTTACCGATCCACAAATTATCATTCACACCCCTTTTGACATTCACACCCAAAGAGCCACATACACCATCAGATCGCTTCGTGAAATTGTCAAACATACAACAAACATAAAATCGGAGAGCTACTATTTTCTTAAATATGTATACAAGTATTCTGCGATCATTTTCTACAAAAGAAGAGATAATTGAATGGACAAAGTAAAATGATGAGGATTATGATAAAACTATTGAATAAAATAATTCGCTTAAATGTTACTTAATTTTTATGCTATTCACACATTATTTGAAATGTTTGCCATAAAGCTTGTAACACATTATATACATAAATTCTTGATCAGCATTAACAATTAAATCGATAAAGACTGGTCTGTCCGTCCGCATGCCCTTCCGATTGTCAGGTTGAACGAAGAGATCTCGGATACTATAATAAGTAGAGCCTTTAAGTTTGGATATTAAACATCTCTCCTTCCCTCTTGAGACAAAGTGTAATAAATGAACGTGCCAACCCCACTATTAGGGGGTACAGTGTAAGTGGCTTTCCAGGTGTGAATGACGTAAAGAATTTTGTGAATGGCCAACAAAATGCAACTTTGGAATGTAACTAAATGAACAAACACAAATCAGCCCTCATTGCTCTCATCGTTGTGTGCGTAAAAAGATTTTATCTACAAGATTTATTGTGAAAAATAAAAAAGAAAACCTAGAAAGGTTTGTAAAAGTTTAACTGCAATAGCAAATTGGATTGAAACTATTGTTAATTATGAAATGAACATTAATCTAGTTAAATTTATATCAAATTTGCAATATCTATAATATCGTTTATAAAAATTGTTAGCAAAACTCAGTCGCCACACCCATCCGCTGATGAGGCATAGAGGGACTTTGACCTCGTCTGAGATGACTTCATCTTATGTGCACTGCTAATGAATGTGAACTATTTCAAGTGAAGAAGAAAATTTAAAACAATTTAACAAATCTTTTCTGCCAAACATAGATCTCCCTCAAAATCCTTTTGTTTCTGGAGTAATATTCCATTAATATATTTCAATGCAGCTACTATTTTGACGCATGACGAGTGATCTTTTATCTAGCTTCTTATATATACTTTTATAGAATTGCAATCCGCTGAACTAGATTTAAATGTGTTTCTGTTCTAATTTCAATGTAGAACTTCGATTTTCAAGATTTAATTTAATTTTTTTTCTTTTCTTTTTCTAGATGGTTCTAAAAGTGGGTTTTGTCGCCTTCGCTTTTCTATTTCCAGCAATCATGCTGTATATGGGATTGTTGCAGCCGGAAGACTTTTCCGAGGAGGACTGTCAAGGCGACCCAAAATGTCTACGCGTAGTTGTATATGTGGAACAATTGAGAGACATTTTCTATAATTTTCTATGTGACCTATATCTTGTTATTCTAAATGCATTTCCGTATATTTTATGGCACCAGTATGGTTAAACAGAAATCCTACTTAAGGATAATACATATATTATAACCACATTGTTATATTGTATTGTATTGCATTGCAATGTAATAAAAACGTTTATATCGCACCAACGAATTCTTGTGCATAATTGCAACGTATTATTAAACAGGGAACCAGAATGGATCATATCAATAATTGAAGAAAGTAGTTTTAACTATTGTACAGAAGAGCGCATAAATATAAGTAAACTTACACATTACATAATCTTAAAGAAAGCTGAATACTCTCAATAATTAGAATAAATTAACAAGAAAGAAATATAGACGAGTATAAGGATACAGTATAGAGGGTGTGGCATTCAAAATTTGTTCAAAACTTGAACTGCGTACAAACTTTTTATAAGAAACCAACGCTTACTACGAGTATAAAATTATAACAAACTTTTTGAAGAAATTTGCAACAATGCAACAATACAATGGTTGCGAGTTATGAAGTTTCAAGTTACTCTTATAGCAATGCGGTACCTAGCGACGTTATACCATGTGTTATGTGTGTCTAAGCCTTATCTAGATGGCGAAATTTTCTTTCAGACAGACATACGGACGGAGGGCTAGACATGGCTCTATCAACTCGTCTTGTCAAGATTTATCTGATCTGGAAAAGATATACTTTATGGGATCTCCGATGCTTCCTTCGCCATGTAACATACATTTCGACAGCTCAACAAATTCAATATACACTGTTACAAATATTTTTCTGACTACTGATTCCCTTAATCTAGCAAGAGTTAAATTTAAACTAACCAAAGTAATGATAGATGAAAATAGATACAGAATAATAGATAGATAGATAGGTCTTTATTAAAATTCATATAAAGTTTAGTGTACTACTTATAGCTATTTTGTTTTGTACAGAGATGATTAACAGCATGGTCAATAGATCGTCCGTCGATGGTGAACTGTAGGCGTATATTTATAATAGTAATAAACCTGGATACCCGATTCCTCAACAGACTCCAGATCGTTCAACTCACAGAATATTAAGACCAACGTAACTTAGCTCTATACGTTTCTTAATATTATATAAAGAAATATTAAACATTATATTATAGACGAACATTTCGTGTTCCAATATCTTTTACGAGTATACAATATTATTACTAAGATATTGTATTGAATATATATTTAGAAATTATTTAATAACAAAAACTGCTGTAGACTTATGAGATTTCTACAATTGATATTATTTTTAAATTATAGTTATGAATTTTAGCTGGTTCAAGTTAATTTTTAAATTGAGAAATATTTTTACATATTGAACTCAATGTAAGGAAAGAACAATAAAAAAAACTCTTTGTTAAACATTATTTGAATATCCACGGAGATACGAGTTCCAAACTCAGCTACGAGTTCGCTGATATCTAACATAATATAGCTCGCTAAATATAATTTATATTTTACATAATAACTTATATCTTTCATCGAGTTGCATCACAAAGAAACTTGTCGTTTTAGATTTTATTTGATACACCAATCATTCAACATAATAACATACAATTGTTGGATGTATTTAGGCTTCTGCAAATTTAAATCTTCGTTTTGATGTACTGTGAATGGACTATTATACTTTCAATAAACATGCTCGTACAGATACGAATAATATAATAAAGCAATTTTTACTTTCATTTCAATGTAACGCAGGCGTCAAGGAGCTTAAACACCCAAACACAGAAAAAAGCAGGTGTGCGATTAAATAATACCAAAAACAAAAAAACCAAAAAAAAAAAGTATCTTAAAAACGAAATGTCTGAAAAACATTTGAAAACGCAACTACTTAAGTATCTACAATGCATACATAATACCATATGTACCTCATTTTAAATTTGAATGGCAAAAACAAAAAAAAAAGAAAGATACAAAAGCGCAGATCTTTTTAATTAAATGTCTTGAACAACCAAGCAGACAAACGGACAAACGGACAGTCGGACAAACAACGCGCTATCGGTTGGTCGTCTCTCTCTATCTCTATCTCTATCTATCTATCTCTCTATCTATCTCTCTATATGTCGATACATTAAGTATCTACCACTATGTATCTAAAGCAACACTTGTTTTTATATGTTTTTTGCTTTTTCTTTTAATGATAACTGTTAAATAAAAATGCTACTTTAAGTATGTTGTGGGCAGGTTCGTAAATCAAAAGTTAGGCACTCAAGTGTGCCAACTAAATTGGCTTGCAATTGCTCATTAAATCACAGAAATGTAATTTTTGCTCGTGCCGCCCTTATGAAAGACCAAACGAAAAGTATCTCAAAGCAAAAAAATAACCTAAAGAGTCGTCCAAGCGAATGAATTCAATCAGGGAGTTCAACTGCAATGTGTTGATGGTATGTTTTATGGAGATGTGGCATGCTTCAAGTGTTTTGCAACAACAAAAACAAAATACTACTATCTCAATAATGACAGACAAAATGAAGAAGCACATTTAGTACAACATTCTCTGAGCTTATGTATGCGCAGGCTAACAAAAGTTTGATAAGTTAGTATCGAGTATTTCAATAAAATCAAGGTGAACTTGTGTTTGGATAAGCAATATTGTTGAACGGGTTTAGTGTCTCCTTTTACTGATGCAAAATTTGATCCAATCAAAAAATTAATCTATTATTCAATAAGCTATTTTAGAATATTTAAGTAGATTGTCTGGGAAATAGTATGCAAAAAGTCAATGAAGCCCTTCACACTGTGCTGCAATTTCTACCAAATGGACTGTCGGACAAACAGCGCGCTATGCCTTGGTTAGATGCTAGTATACTGACTTCGATACGCCATCCGAGGCAACAAAATAAGCCAAGTGCTGGCCAGGAATGCAAACGTGGAAACGTGCTAAAAGCAACTAACGCAGATAGGAAAGAAAGCATATCATTTTTAGACTTTTGGCAGTCTTAACAGATCATTCGTCAGTAGGCATTAACGAGTGCTGGTCAAGTACGGATTTGGCGGGCATCATCTTTCTAGTGAACTTAATGGAAAGTATATTTAAAATCCAATTATATAGAAAGCTTATTTATGTTTATGTCTATGTTAGCAAACTAACTTTTGTTCGCCCCCACTATCTATTCAAATATGTATTCTAATGCTATTGTAAGCTTTCTATAGACGGCTAACTTTGCTGCAGGGCGCTAATCTTGCTACTAATAAAATAATATAAACATATATATATATATATATATATATATATATATATATATATATATATATATATATATATATATATATATATATATATATATATATATATATATATATATATATATATATATATATATATATATATACATATATATATTGTATATAGATGCATATATTCTATATATTGTATACAAAATAGATACATTTATGTATCTATGAACAGAAATTGGTAAGCGTGCTGCGCATTAAGTTGATCTGCTATACTCTGCTGTATTATGTATGTATGTTGAACGGTGGCGCATGAGCTGCAATTCGTTTTGGTTCGTTGCTGACTGCTTGTTGCTTTTTAAGATACTTTTGTATCTAGTCGTAGTCGTCGCACACTGTCTATCTGTGTGGTTCTGGCACCTGTTGTTTTTGTTGCAGTTGCTATTTTTTTTTGTTATTGCTGCTGTTAATTAAGGTTTACTGCGTTCAGTGACTTGTATCTACCACGTATTGCCGGAGTATCCGCATAAAGTAAAATAAAAAATAAAATAAGTATTTATACAGATATTGTACGTCGAGTACATACCATACATACGAGTATCTATGCATCTATAGAAAAGGGTCTTGCGTGTGCTTTACTCTGATCGTTAGATTTTCCCGGAAATTGAAAGCGCGCCTGCAAAAAACAAAAAAAAAATAATAAATAATGTTATAGAAAAATAGTTGCATCTAATAGTACAGGGTGCCACGATATGACATGGCTGACTTGGTTAGTAATGAAAATAGCTAAATGAACTAAATATGAATGAATTTTAATAGTATAAGCCAAGACCATCATGTGGCAAAACCTAGGCATACACGCTACTAAAACACATACAATATTGCATGAACAATGAGATGTGAGAGAACTATGTGTGAGTAGGATCTCACATAGTTTAATCGATGAGCAAAAAAAGTGCTTGTCTGAATTGGTGTAAACACATGTTGAAAAGGAACAAATACAATTCATCCGGAGAGTTAAATTATATCGTGCCAGGTTACGAGTCTTGAATATACGTTTATGAGGTGTGTCGATCTTCCAAAAGAAGAAAAGAAGCTAAACAGACAAAAGTGAAAGACAAATATTTATTGAATTTGTTGAGCTGTCGAAATGTATGTAACATGGCGAAGGAAGCATCGGAGATCCCATAAAGTATATCTTTTCCAGATCAGACAGATTGTGACAAGACGAATTGATATAGCCATGTCTGTCCGTCCGTTCGTATATCTGTCTGAGAGAAAAGTTCTCCGTCTAGAGAAGACTTAGACAAACTAATTTCATGGTATAATATTACTAGGTGCCGCAATGCTAAAAAAGCAACTTGAAATTTCATAACTCGCAACCATTGTATTGTTGCATTGTTGCAAATTTCTTCAAAAAGTTTGTTATAATTTTATACTCGTAGTAAGCGTTGGTTTCTTATAAAAAGTTTGTACGCAGTTCAAGTTTTGAACAAATTTTGAATGCCACACCCTCTATACTGTATCCTTATACTCGTCTATAGTTCTTTCTTGTTAATTTATTCCAATTATTGAGAGTATTCAGCTTTCTTTAAGATTTTGTAATGTGTAAGTTTACTTATATTTATGCGCTCTTCTGTACAATAGTTAAAACTACTTTCTTCAATTATTGATATGATCCATTCTGGTTCCCTGTTTAATAATACGTTGCAATTATGCACAAGAATTCGTTGGTGCGATATAAACGTTTTTATTACATTGCAATGCAATACAATACAATATAACAATGTGGTTATAATATATGTATTATCCTTAAGTAGGATTTCTGTTTAACCATACTGGTGCCATAAAATATACGGAAATGCATTTAGAATAACAAGATATAGGTCACATAGAAAATTATAGAAAATGTCTCTCAATTGTTCCACATATACAACTACGCGTAGACATTTTGGGTCGCCTTGACAGTCCTCCTCGGAAAAGTCTTCCGGCTGCAACAATCCCATATACAGCATGATTGCTGGAAATAGAAAAGCGAAGGCGACAAAACCCACTTTTAGAACCATCTAGAAAAAGAAAAGAAAACAAATTAACAAATTAAATCTTGAAAATCGAAGTTCTACATTGAAATTAGAACAGAAACTCATTTAAATCTAGTTGAGTGAATTGCAATTCTATAAAAGTATATATAAGAAGCTAGATAAAAGATGCATTGAAATATTGAAATGCATTGAAATATATTAATGGAATATTACTCCAGAAACAAAAGGATTTTGAGGGAGATCTATTTTTGGCAGGGAGATCTATTTTTTCTTCTTCACTTGAAATAGTTCACATTCATTAGCAGTGCACATAAGATGAAGTCATCTCAGACGAGGTCAAAGTCCCTCTATGCCTCATCAGCGGATGGGTGTGGCGACTGAGTTTTGCTAACAATTTTTATAAACGATATTATAGATATTGCAAATTTGATATAAATTTAACTAGATTAATGTTCATTTCATAATTAACAATAGTTTCAATCCAATTTGCTATTGCAATTGAACTTTTACAAACCTTTCTAGGTTTTCTTTTTTATTTTTCACAATAAATCTTGTAGATAAAATCTTTTTACGCACACAACGATGAGAGCAATGAGGGCTGATTTGTGTTTGTTCATTTAGTTACATTACAAAGTTGCATTTTGTTGGCCATTCACAAAATTCTTTACGTCATTCACACCTGGAAAGCCACTTACACTGTACCCCCTAATAGTGGGGTTGGCACGTTCATTTATTACACTTTGTCTCAAGAGGGAAGAAGAGATGTTTAATATCCAAACTTAAAGGCTCTACTTATTATAGTATCCGAGATCTCTTCGTTCAACCTGACAATCGGAAGGGCATGCGGACGGACAGACCAGTCTTTATCGATTTAATTGTTAATGCTGATCAAGAATTTATGTATATAATGTGTTACAAGCTTTATGGCAAACATTTCAAATAATGTGTGAATAGCATAAAAATTAAGTAACATTTAAGCGAATTATTTTATTCAATAGTTTTATCATAATCCTCATCATTTTACTTTGTCCATTCAATTATCTCTTCTTTTGTAGAAAATGATCGCAGAATACTTGTATACATATTTAAGAAAATAGTAGCTCTCCGATTTTATGTTTGTTGTATGTTTGACAATTTCACGAAGCGATCTGATGGTGTATGTGGCTCTTTGGGTGTGAATGTCAAAAAGGGTGTGCATGATAATTTGTGGATCGGTAACAATATGCAACACTGCAACAGTGCAGCTTAAGGAAAGAGACAAATAAGTTTAATATTTTCGCTGTGTGCGCATATACCATCTGTCTTTAAAAATACTTCCTATTAAAAAGATCTACAAAGGTATGCATAGGCATAATTGCAATAGAAATTCAATTTAAACTAATGTTCAATATTAAATTAGTAAATTTGTTAGTGAAATAAACATTTTAATTACAGTGCAACTGTGCATTTTTGTATCTATAGTGTACAAAGAAATGCAAAAGGCTCATTCCTCCCACTCATCCGATGACATCATCTGAAGTGCTGTAAAAAATCTAAGCGACTTAACGAATCTTGCTGATTAGTTCTTTGCCTTTGCTACTTTCATGGCATGGCATGGATGTCTTTAAAGTCCTTCTATATTCCTGTATATACTCCATTTTAAATATGTCAACGCGACAACTACTTTGATTCGTGACTAAAGACAGCTGATAATCTGTTTAATTATCATTGTAATCAGTCTTTCTTCCAATATTCAATAAAATACGAGTGCACCACCATTGAATCATATTGAATCACTTTATATGTTAAATGCGATATTCATAGAGACAAAGCAAGTCATCCTATACTCAGTGACGTAATTGTTTGTGATCTCTTATCTACTTTCGTGTTTAATCTTATTTTATAAAGTAGCAAACATTTTGATGCAACTCGCTTAGTTTTGAACAAACAAAAATGGCTATTAATTCTGTCTCTGTATTAATTTCAGTGTACAATTTTGAAATTGAAAATTTACTTTTATTTGTTTTCTTCTTTTCTTTCAAGATGAACCTACATTTCATTTTTTGTGCCTATATAATGCTTGTTGCAGCATTCGTGCTTCAGATGCATTTGGATAAATGGGCCGAATTTTCCGTGGATGTTTGTAATCAAAATCCAAGATGCATGCGTGCAGTTGAACATATGGATATTCTGGTAACACCTGTGCGTCAATTGACATTTGGATTTATTATTGCGGTTGGAAATGCAATTTGGTCAGCTTGTAATGAATACACATAGATAATTAATGGTCCTGATGAACATCCAATAAAATACGGCATATGAAGTCCATTTAAAATTATGCAATATAAAAGCATAATACATATCCATGGAAACTAACACACTCGATTATTAACAACATATTTTAAAAACATGTATTAACAACATAAATAAATTATTGTTGTATTTCAATTGAATGTCTCTTAATTTTTTTGTGACATTCACAGATAATGTGAATCAGTATGTGAATGTATCTATATTTGTTTTAAAGATTTTACAAAATTATCCCAGCGATATGAAGTTCCGTGGTTAATGCTATCGATCCACCCATGTCCGTCTGAATGTGACAACAGTTTTTCACACAGTTAAGGAGTTTGTTTCGACACAGACAGACAGACAGACAGATGGACATGGGTGGATCGATAGCATTAATTTAACGTAAATACATTGTACACGCACTAAATCATTTGGCCAAGTTTTTGACTGCCTCGCAATGTTGTAAGTCCAAGCAAAAATTTAATAAAAAGTAATCCTATATTGTCTTCATGGACATATGGGTATACCGGAAAACGAGTAGACAGCAAAGTAAGTGAGAACAAGAAAAAACGTTTATTTCAGTTAAAGCAAAGCTCTGAATCCATTCACTCAAAATTTTACACCGTTTTGTAAAACATAATAATGGGCGTGACGGGTCAATCTTGATACTCTATGAAACTGCAATAAAAAGAAGTGGATGTGCAAAATTTCAACTGGATAGCATAAAAATAGGTCCCAAAAATGTGCAACAACATACAGAGGGACAGACGGACTCATCTCGCCGTGCAAACCAAGAATATACATATACATTACAAACTTTCAGTATAAAAACGGACAGCATGGAACAAGGAATACACAGAGATGAAAACGAGGCGAGAGATTTGTTCTAGGACACCTGTGAGGGCATTAGACAGCTCCAAAAGCTATTAGGCCTCTACAGCAACTAAAAATCTTCAATGAATTCGGGAAGAATAATCTGATAATGCTTTTTGTCTGCACATTGCATACTGGTAAAGTATTTGAAAAGAGTATCAACATTTATTCTTAGCTTTAAATACTATGCGTAAATAACTGAGTAACAACCAATTGACAGGAAGGTATGTGCAAATAATTGCACCTTCTTTAGAGCGGTAAAACTGATTGAACTTTTTTAGATAGAGTCTAACATCATGACGCACTAGATTAGTAAAAAGTACAGCGCCAACTGCTCAATAATATTAATAACTAGCTGGTACCCGGCGCGTTGCTGCCTCTCCTTCTCACTGCCACGCCTTTATTAGGATTGCTAAGGCATGCATTTCCAGCTTAATTGACAACCAAAAAAATTTTACAAAAAAATCAAAAATACGATATTAATTTGTATGGATGCTTCCCTTTATAGTTCGCACTTTCATTTTATACACTTTATAAAAAAAAACTATGCAAATTTGAAGTCTCTATCTTATTTAGTCTTTGAGAACTCGTCGTTCATACAGACTGACAGATAGACGAACATGTCTATATCGACTCGACTTTTGATACAAATCAAGAATACATAAATGCTTTCTTCACTATAGATACTCTATACACAAATTTACACAAACTTGATATACGCTCATATCCTGGGCGCTGAATATGAAAAGACAGATGTATGTGGCTCAAAAATACTCAATAGTCGTATGGGGAACGTTTATTCTGTAATCGTAATCGTTTGGATGCTTACATTTGATATAGCTGCCGTTTTCTCATCTAAATCTTTTCAGCACCATCATACGACAAGAGATGATCCATAGCATTCAAATTCTATCAAATATACAATAAAACTTTTAGCAGGTTGTTCTGTTATGAGTTTTTAAATCAGATTGTTTAGAGCATACTTACCTTGACATAACATTCTCGTGCTTGTTACTCACAGAATAAACGTTCCCCATGTCAATCAATGCTTTCAAGCAGATATTCTATCCAGCAGCCAGAAGTGTACGCTTGAAGTTGCATTGAATGAAATATACTAACCAAGATGGCGGCAAAGTAATCCAAAGCTCTATAAAGATTCATATGCCGTTCGCGGGCTAGGCAACCTGACTCCATGTGCTTATACAATGAAGTTAGCAACATCTACAGACGTGCATAATTACATTTAGCTGCTTCACTCTTGAGCACGTTCCACACGTTCTTTGATTTGGGATTCGGAACTGCAACTTTTAAAAACACAATATTTATTTCAAACTTTTTTTCTTTCTCAAATTTGCCACTCACTGGTGCTGCTTCTTCTCGTTCCGGTTGTGGTACATTGCCTTGCCGAGGAGTATCTTTTGTTTGAAACAGTTGATTTTCTATGCGGATTTTTTCACAGCAACAAACGCAGAAGTTTTCTTTGTGCGCTACAAGTTATGACTGAACTGCAATAATTTGCTGTTGTTACTGCCGGAAATAGAAAAATTAGACTGATTAATTTAACGGACTGTCGTAGCTCACCTGTGTACATAGGCTACATACTCTCAAATTTCTTAGAATTACATGTAATATAAAAAAAAAAATATGTGTGTTGAGATTATATTATCATACCAGTCAAAAGACGTAAAAATCGTACTAAAAAATACTTATTTTGTTCTGTTTATTTTTATACCCCGTACCCCGGCAAATGAGCAATGTGTTTTTTGTTTTTTGTTTTTTGTTTTTTGTTTTTATAATTAAAAAGTGCTACTGTAGCGATTGCTAATGTGCTCTTTATGCTTAAAGGCGCCTTTTCTGTTGCAAATTTTACAAAAAAATAAATAAAATAGAATAAAATAAAATCTTATTTATTGATTTGCTTCGAGTCAGTGCAACCGAATACATTCGCCATACAGAAGCTAAGTATTGTCGCCTTTAGTTAATTAAATTCGGTCTACTGGCAGGTCGTAAAGTAAGTGAAGCAGAGCTTTTGTGTAGTCTCCATACAGATTGTTCGCAGACGCAAACGTACTAAAAGGGGCAAAAGGTCTAAGGAAATATTAAACTGCATGCATATGTTTGCTACAACATATTCAAATGGGTAATCATCGCTACACTCGGTCACTAAGTAAGTGCGAAACAAGGGAAATCGTTAGCTTCGGTAGAACCGAAGCTTAAATACACTTTATGAAGAAAGTATTCTTTCTTTTCCGCTATACTTCCTCAATAATATAACAGGATGTAAGCAAAGACATTAGTTTTATCTATGTTTATATGGGGTAAAATTTAATTTCTTTCGATCGTCTTCGAACTAGGTTCTTATACTTTACATAGTAAATAATATAACTGTAAATGAATTCCACCCGGGCAACGGCGGAAATAAATGCTAGTCTATTCTATCTATTCTATCTATTCTATCTATTCTATCTATTCTATCTATTCTATCTATTCTATCTATTCTATCTATTCTATCTATTCTATCTATTCTATCTATTCTATCTATTCTATCTATTCTATCTATTCTATCTATTCTATCTATTCTATCTATTCTATCTATTCTATCTATTCTATCTATTCTATCTATTCTATCTATTCTATCTATTCTATCTATTCTATCTATTCTATCTATTCTATCTATTCTATCTATTCTATCTATTCTATCTATTCTATCTATTCTATCTATTCTATCTATTCTATCTATTCTATCTATTCTATCTATTCTATCTATTCTATCTATTCTATCTATTCTATCTATTCTATCTATTCTATCTATTCTATCTATTCTATCTATTCTATATATTCTATCTATTCTATCTATTCTATCTATTCTATCTATTCTATCTATTCTATCTATTCTATCTATTCTATCTATTCTATCTATAGATATAACTATTTTATATATTTTATCTATTCTATCTATTCTAGTTATTCTATCTATGTTTGTATGCTTGTCCTATGGAATGTGTTACTATCGATCAAGTGAAGATTTCTGGCTACACATCATTTGGAGAAAATGAACAGTGTCACGCCCTCTCATATAATATAGCATATTTTAGTAGCTAAGGGACGTACTTTAGTGAGATTTGGTACATATATAAAATAACACCGGGAGAAATACGATCCAATGAAAAATGAGCGATGCCATGCTTCACTCCTCTCCTATTTATGTCCAAAATTCGTCATATCTCAGCAACTATTTAACGTAGAAGTATAAGATTTGGTACATATGTAAAGCGTACTGACAGAAATATGATCAACTGTTTGCAATGTCACACCGAACCATTACCCCCTTTAAGAGTAACACTAAACTAGTTGACGCAGTTGCATGAGCTTTGGCAACAGGGAAAAATAAAATCTACTGGAAAACTGGGAAGTGGGTCGCCTCCACATTTTGAGAGAAAACCAAAATCATCATAGCTCAGCTACTAAGTGACGCAGATAGATTTAATTTGTATGTATCGTACTAAAATCATCAAAATATTGCCATGAAGTTCATGCGAATTTAATACGACAGTAAAATCGCCGGGATTTATTTATTTAAAGAGCAGTAAGCAAAATACGATACAATAAGAAAATGAGATAGTGATACGCTGATAATACTAAATAGAAAAGATTTAATGCATCTGTAAAGGCCGGAAGCAATAAGACTAACTGAGATGAAATAAGCTGTGCCATGGCCGCAATTTTTAAGCAAAAAGCAAATTTAGACAAGGCTTTTCGGCTAGTTTACTTTTTATTTGGAAAAAATGCGTTTAAAGTACATAAAACCGTATTGTGTGCGTTGTGGCGTGGTATTTCTATATTTTGTAGACTCGGGTCCTTTTTTTCAAACATTCGAAGGACGGACGGATGGACAGGCGGATGGACATATCAATAATTATATCGATTTTACTTTCGATGCTTACCAAATCTACATCACCTGCTTTTCTGTATTACATACAATTGCTAATAAATTAGTATACCCTTGGTTCTCCAGTGCAGGGTATACAAATTGTCACTGCTTGACATGAGTCACTCATTTTTATCTAAAATTGTTGTGAATTAAACGAATTGAAATTTTTATTGAGCTACAAATAAGTTTACAGTTCTCGTAGGAACATTTTACACAGCAGCGCTAATAAATTTCATAATAGCTGCACGTATAAATTCTAACGCAGCTTTAGATAGTTAGCTAAGTGACACCCTGTACAGTAAATAGCTGCATGGCCTGCGCTGCAGTTGCATAGAAGGCGCAGCATTTTCTGTTGCAACAAATAAATAATATCAAAAGGTGCATTACAAAAAAAAAAATAAATAAATAAATAAATAAAATAAAACCACAACAAATTTCAAGCTGCAGAGTACTTATGTATAATTAATGCACAAATAATTATATACACAAACGTAATAAATACAATTAAAGACTTTACGCAGCCAAAGCATAATCAGTTGTAATGCATAAGCCACAAAACAAAAGGGAAAAAAGTAGAGTGTATTTAAAGATACAAATGTATCTCAACACATTTTAACGGCTTTTTGTTCATTTTTTTTATTTGTTGGTTGTGCTTCAAAACAGTTAATGTGTTAATTGCCACAAAATGTGGAAAACAGTGAAATGAAATACAATATTAAATAAATAATGCATAACAAAAGCAGCAAAGGCCGCTGGGATCACCCACAGTAGATACAAAAAAAAAAAAAAAAAAGAGTATCCGTAAGATACATATATATATATATATATAGAGCTGAAGATGCTGCCGCACCGCACCAAATACATAGAAACACATAGAAAAAAGCGTTACCGAAAATAGTCGTAAATTTAACCGTAAAAACAGCTTAAACGAATTCCACACACAAAATACTCGCAGACAACAAAAGAAAAATGTATCATTTTTTTTTTGTTTTGTTTGTTTGTTTGTTTGTTGAAATATTTTAATGAGTTTGAAATTATAAGTTTTTAATCATTTTGACACTTTTTATTGCTTTGCGTGTCGCAAACTTCATAAACCATATTCATATACAAACATATATGTATTTCTATCTTTTTCAAACTAACTAACTCAAATAGTAGCTTCTAGTTTGTACTGCATATACTGCCGCATTTGTAGCTGCCACAGAGGCTGTCAACGCTGTTGCTGGAACGTGCGGCATTTTAAGGCAATTACAATTGCAACAACAATATGAAGCTGCAGCCTGTGAAATACAGAAACAAAACAAAAAACACTAAACGCCACGATTGCCAAACGTCCATTGACGATCACAACAAAAAAATTTAGTTTTGCTGCAACGCCAACTAAACTCAGCTCAGCTCAGCTCAGCATATTGCAACAGGTTTAGGCGGTACTGCTTGCCTCAAACTTCAGACTTCAGACTGCATGCTGCTTGCTGCATACTCCACTGCATCTCTTACAACGTCATCCAATTGTGCACATGCTTCTAAAAATTCCATTTAAATAGTTTTATCTGTTCAACATTTTTTTCTTTTTCTTTTTTTTTCAATACGTACAAAGTCAAAGCCTCAAGGCACCGAAAACACACAAACAAAAGCAATCAGCGACAGTTTCAACAAAATTTGGCAGCATTCTTTAAAAGCATTTAATAGATACTTACTTACTTACTTACAGATACTCGCATTGTACTGTCGCTGCTGTGGGATGCGTGCTACATTGAAGCAACAACATTTGGAGCAGCACAATTGGAGCAGCGTAAGGTAGAACTAACGATAAACTATGAACAAAAGAAAAACTGAGCAGCTAATTAGATAATTTCGATTTGATAAGAATGCAGCCAAATCTTTATAGTATACGAGACAGCTAACAGAAGTTCGGTAAGTTGCTGATATTGCAGCCAATAGATTATAATTTAATAATATTGCTTTACAAATTTCAGAACGTTCCGTAAACATGTGGATAGGTATTGTATTTACTGAAGTATTGTTATGCCTTACGAATTGAAACTCTTCTAGCATATGGAGTTATTTCGCACAATTTGCAAAGTCTGTGTCTAAATAGTATCAATAATTCTATATAGTAGTTAAATTTTGTGCTAAAAATAAAGCTCGTCAGGATGAAGGCACAAACTTTGATTCACACACACTCGTATTACTAACTAGATACTAGATACTCAGCAGTTCGCAGTCTTATGGGAGTTAAGACTACTCGCTGGACTTATTTTATAGCTGCTCACCCTTAAACGTACTTACATTAGGTACATCGCCTGTGTGAACGCGATAGTCTGCTGTACGTTTTCCGATGTGATCAAGATAGTATTCAACATCAAGAAGCGTGATCTGACATGACAAGACCGAATCGACTATTCAGTAACAGATATAAAATTCCAAACTTCAGGCTAGCCAAGCCAGCGGATTACATACTAATACTCTCGGTTCTACCTGGTTCTAACTCGTAGTTGTGATACACAAGAAAATAACAAAATATGACGTATGACACCGTAAATTGTACTCTAGCTTTATACAGAGGTCTGGTTTAGGCAGTAGTCTGCCCGATTTTATGTTTTTACGTAGCGTGTCCCAGGCGTGATGGCCACAGTGAATAAAAAAAACTGCAACAGTATGTTAGAGTGAAACACTTCGGCAATTGTAAAAAGTTTATGCAAATAAAAAAAAAACATTTTTTAAAGAAGATTTTCAATTGAAATTAAACAAACGAAATTAAAAGAACAAAATTAAATTTTAATAAAAAATATTAGGGTTATGCCCCGTTCAGAGGATCATACATACATACATACATATGTGATACAATACATTTCTCATATTGCATTGAAAATAGTTTCAAAAGTGACTGCAAACTCAATCAAAATTGTTTAAAATTGCGTATCTATGTCCTATATATGATCATCTGAGCAGCTCTTAAGAGTATAATTATTTCAATCAGGGAATAAAACTGAAACCGTTAATCGAAATTAACCGATTCAAGTTGAGAACCGGAGCCGATATTTAAATATTTTTTTTTAAAACCGCAACCTTTCACCGAACTAAAATAAAAACAAAACATTTGTACCGGTATAGTTTCGGTTCTAACTTTTGATTTTTTTTTTTCTAAGAAAATTATTTGCTTATGCATAGTGTACTTATGCATAATGTTCAAAGGAAAAAACAAAAATTAGCTGATACCATATACCAAAAATATTAGCTGCCAGAGCCCTTGTCAAGGAGCTATGCACACCGTCCATATGCTTGCTAGATAAGAAGTTAAAGAAGCCACCAATTGATGATGCTGTAGTATCTGCTGGAGAGGAACGTGTATGACTACTGCGCCAACTTTGCGGCAGCAATGACTGATTTTTGTTATGGAAAGAGAAGTCTGGAATACTATTATTGAAATTGTAATCGTTCGCGCACTTGCTAAAATTGCTATGACTTTTTATGTAGGCCTGTGTAGCTTACAATCTCAGGCTATAACTTGTATGAAGTCGTTCGGTTCTAAGAGCTTATTGCGGTAGGTCGGATTTCATTCTTACATTAAGTGTTTGCCTTTTGCAAAGATTGATTTTTGTTAGTTTCAAAATAGCCTGAACTGAATTGGAGAAAAAAAGAAACAAGGTCACATAAAAATAATAAATTGTTGTTGTTGTTGGTTTCAATTACATATGGGAATGTATCTTAATTTTCAAATTTTTTCTACGTAATAAACTGTACAACTTAATTTTAAAATAACCGAACTTTTTAGTTATAAAATAAAACAATCATGATATTATGTTTCAAAGCTAATATTCATTCAAAAATCAATCCATTTAACTCAATACAACGTTTGAAACGCTCAACAAATTTATGCATAGATTTTTTAAACCCGTTTTTTGGAATGTTCTTTAGCATCTTGTGTCACGGGCTGCTTGTATGGCTGATAATGGCTGATAATGTCATCGTTAAAAGCTTCTTTTATTGCAGTTTTCATTTTTGGGAAGAGAAAATAATCGCACGGTGAGTGATAGATCAGGCGAATACGGAGGGTGGTCGATGAGACAAATCGGTTTTTTCACTAAAAATTCATTGTCTACACGAGCGATTTTTTGATCACCGAGTTTAAGACAAAATTTAATATTTGCTCTTTTCGAAAGAAGAAAAAAGTACCTTGCTAACACTGTCAACATTTAATGGATGGCGCTACGTGTTCTATATGATTTAAATTAAAAGTTCGGTTATTTTTAGATCGCATCTTGTATACATCTCCAAACAGCATGAACAGATGGAAGTATATACTATATATTTTTATACTTGTATCTTTTTCTTTTATCGGCACGAAATATACTTTTATTTTAATGTACTGAGGCTATAGACCAGATCTGACCAGAATCTACACATGCCGGTAAGCTCAGTCTGTGTGTTATCGTGCCAACCAGTCAGGAATGCTATTAGCTAAGTCCAAAGGTACAAACAAAACAGACTAACTGACTTCAAAGTGCGTAGTTAGTTTTGGGCGACTTTAACGCTATTTGGCTTCATTGTAAAATTCAAATTGGTAAGAAAGCTACGACTTCAGCTAAACTTTTATTCTACAATTTAGAGAAACGTGAGTCTACTCTATTCGTGTATAGTGACTTTTTAAGTGGCGTATTTTTAGAGCCCGATATAATACAAAGATGACTTCTGAACAGGAAAGCATGTGTAAAACAGCTTTGACAGATTTATATTCCAAAGCTGAAAAAGTGGAACTACTACTTTGGGTTTATGAAGGCAATCTCTAAAATTAGGCAGAGACGCCGATTAATAGAAAATATGATGGTTTTGTTCATAAGCAGCCTCTATATAGAATTTCAAGTTGATATTGACTGTAATGAAAAAAAAGTGGGTTGGAGATTCTATCCCTTACAGTGGGGTTGTTTCATTCATTTCACATGTATACTTTATTTGACTGCTTTGCACACTTTTCGAAAGAACATAGAAAACCCTTTTCCTCATCGTAACTATTGTTTTCATTTATTTTTTAAATTTGGTATGTGTGCTTGTATATTTAATGTCCAAAGTTTGAGCAAATATGGCCGCACTGACTGTGACACCAACAACTTTTTGCTTTTGTGCATTTAAATGTTATTTCAATACATAAAATATAAAAGGTTTAACATAAATTTGATCAAATATTGATTATGTATTTATTTAACTTTGTTTATTAAACATTTTGCATTATTTATTAGTGACCATGATTGGTATTGGTAGAAGTACTACTGGAAAGGATTAACCTATAAGTACAGCAGACGCAATGTATTTACAACAAACGACAGTATAAGCATATACTCCAAGTCTTGGATGCACTCAGCACTCTCCAGACATTCTATCGCATTCAGGTGGCGCCATTTCAGTAAAAGCATTGAAGCATAAACCAAAATAAACATATAGCTTGCCGAAAATATCCTGAAAAGAAATAAATTTATAAATATTTGCATATAATTTTGCTTTGTTTAACTTATGTCCAAGTATTTTGAAAAGATCAGTCGCTTTGTCAGTCCTTCTATATATTTTTGTATGTATGATCTCTCTACATAAATCTATGATATAAAAATTGGCTAAATGGTGCCCATTAAAGTGGTATTTTACGGAATGTTGGCAGTGGTTCATACGAGTACTATGTAAAAGTCTAATGGAAATACGTTTCCCAGCTGTCTTTAGACAGGCGTCAAAGTATATAAGTAGTTGCAGTATTGATATAGATGAAAACATAGTCAAAACAGGAGGTTTCTGAGTGCTATCCGGCTTTAATTGAAAGCTACGGCGGCTCTAAAATTCTGCATTTCACTCGAAATCATGAGATGATAACATCTCAGACAGAAGCAGAGTCTCTGTCAGCCTTCCGTCAATGGATACTAGGAAGCACTATTGATTAGTTGTTTAGAACAAGTACCGACAGTAATATTAAAGATTCATTACCACTGAAATGAATGACATATTTAGTTATTAAATTAATCTATTGCAGTTAATGAAAATTTTTTTTGAAACTTGGTTGTAGAGATATGCAATTCTTAATCGACACTGGTTCAAAGTGAATTACAATTGCAAGTAGTAGTTTATACAAACATTGTTTTTGTTAAAATAAATGAGTAATTTCTTCAATGGAAAAGTTTTTGTGCAGCGAAGTGAACAAGGATAATTTTATATTTTGAAGTAAACGCAGGCAACGTCGTCCCATATTGTTCATTTCATTAAGACTCATTTAGACTAAACTTTTATTTTATCGATTCACAAATTTGTCAATCACGACATATTTGCTGTTTACTCCTTTAGGGCCACATACACTAGGCAAACTGTCTGATAATGTTGTCTTACGAACGAACGAACAATATGGAGCTATTCCCTGATATGATAAGTTAATATACGAAAAGTATTCAATATTAAAGCGTCCTATGTAGCTATTAAATACGTTAGGCACATAATGCGAAACAAACAAAAAGCAAGCAATAACAACAGAAAAACAAACATAAAACCTAACAGTGTCTTTCTCTTTCTATGCAGCTCATATGAAATGAAAGACAGAGAGCGAGAGAGAGAGAGAGAGAGAGCGTGTGTTTGAGACATGGAGAGAATGTGAAACACATGTGCATTTTTCCACTAGCATAAGTCTGTTGTTGGTGGAGTTGTTTGCTAATTCGGCTGATGCTCACTTTCTTTTCCTTTCTCTCTTTTAAATTATTTTTGGTGAATTGTCATTTTGAAAAACGATTTGAAACAGTTGAATGAATTTTACCCTATATACCCTATACACCCTATATAATACTATATAGTAGCTAATTATTTGAAGCGTTCATTCCGTATTTTAAGTGGCTGGCTCAACGTAAAAGAAAGTGTTAAAAACACAAAGTGGGCGATGGATCTGGGACAAACCCTAAAAATATGCAGGACACGATCGTTATTATTATTAAAAGATAGTTGACACTGCTACCGATCTAGGTCTATTGTCTTATCTTATCGAAGTGTAATAGCTAAAACACCTCATCCAGCACCGTCTCCCGAAAGCTGGTTACTCCCAGTAAGCTGGTACTGCTGGGAAACTATCCAATATACTATGTTAAAGGAGCTTCTCGTACTCTAAAAAGAATCTACATGTACTGTCACTTTCAATAGCCCTTTTGTATGTGTTTTTTTTGAGTCCAGTTAGAATAATTTGAAAATTACCATTTTAAGTGTTTTACCACAACAAAATGCATTCCTCCGCTCTTTTATTGCCATATGGGCCTAACACTTTCTTACATTGTCTTATACTATCTCCTACAGTTTTCCCAGAATTCATACTGGGCCTTATATTCTTCATTTTTCATTAGGACTCTACATGTGTGTGCCGTAGCACCGTTTTGCTGAAATCAAATGTCGCCGATATCACGGGCCTCAATTTAAGGCAACAAAAAGTTCGTTATCGTGGTGCGTTAGCGCCCGCCACTGACGGTTATGTTCTGTCCGGCCTGATTTTTAAAGAAATACGGAGCTATGACTTCGCCAACCCATAAACCGCACCAAACATTACATTTTTGTGAATGTAACGATAGTTCGAGAATCTCTTCAGGTTGCCTCACCACTGAACAAAATTCGGCGCGAAAACAGCGGATATTCACTGAGGAGCGGTTGCAGAGTCCATTGGCTGAAATTAAAGTGTAAAATCAAGTCTGGCGGCTTCTATTCTTGAACGACTTGGTTTTGTAAGCCTTTAAACCGAATTCCTGGTGTAAAAGTTCGAAAAGTTGTTCTATACGAGAGGCGCACGGCGACGATTGGTCATGGTCTTTAGCCACACTTCCACACACGCTTCAGCCGCAATATTCTCCTCACTAAGGGCTGGATGTGGTATATTCGGGCGCGTATCCTCCAATAACGTGCGAAGAGTACAGGAGTATGGATTTGTGAACCGTGTGTAGATGTTCTCAGTTCTTCTGTAATTAGTGATAACCAGTGACTAGTGCTCGATAACTACACATCTCATCTCAGCATGGAAACCGTCCGATAAAAAAAAAATACATCGGTAGATTTCTCAAATTGCATAACGCAAGTAGTATCTATCGATTATCAATGTCCTGAAGCCACAAGCACGACAAAGAATATAAAAAACAATGTCTCATAAACCATTGAACGCAGTTGGATGAAATTAGGTACATATGTAAAGGGCACTGATAGAAATTAGGACCTAGATAGGACTTATACATTCAATATTGGCACTAAAAGAGTGTCATTCCATTTTGATATTCACCGTTCAAAAACGATCCTGAGGACATAAATAATACATGAAACTATTCGTGAACTCAACAAGGATTCGTCAAAATCACCATTGGAATTCATGGAATTGTAATTGAGCATATTCAAAACAACAATTCATCACACTTTGACCGCACATTTGAACTACCAAAGTAAGCGTTTGTTGCACGACCGATTTAGTAGCGTGCGACTTTTACCTTTTCGGAAAAATGTATTTACCAATGAAAGAAAAGCGCATCCTTTAAGGCGTTGCTCAAAAATTATGTCTAAATTATACTGTGCGAAGAGTATAAGAAACCAAAATGTACCCACAAAATGTTGCTGCAATCAATTCAACAATAACATTAAAAACATTGCCCACATTGTCGTCATTGTCGTCCTTGTCGTCATTGATGTGCAACATCATCGAACGCTGCCTAAATGCTACAGCAACCTTTGCAATTGACAAGATACTTTGTCGTTGTAATCATTAAGTGGAGCGCGCTGATGCAGTTACAGCGATGACAACTTTAATAGCAAAGAAAACAAACAATAACAAAACAAAGGAATCTGCAAAAACAAAAAATCAAAACATCAGCAATAGCTACAATATAAACTAGGCTAAAAGTACAACAACTTCAAAACGTCTACGACAAGTTCAACCAAATGCAACAACATTTGCTCAAACAAACAAATCAACGCAAAAATGGTCCAAAAATATGCCAAGACATTTAAGACAGAAAGACATACAGGCCAGACACAATAAAAATAAAAAAGTAAAATAAAAATAAAAATAAAATAGTAAAATAAAAAACGAATGCGAAATGACGACGATGCTGGCGACAAAAAGAACACACAGCGCTAAAAACTAAAAAAAGAGATACATATAAAGTATCTACGTATAGAGCTATATACCTATATCAAACTTACTTACCCACAAAGCACAATATGGCACACAGCAATTGGAGCAGCAGAACGTTTTTGCAGAGGATTGAATTAGATTCGAGTGTTTGAGATACTTGTACTGAGTGCGACTGCCCCAATAAATAAAGAAGCACAGAAGTAAAAACAAACAAAAAAAAAAAAAAAAATAGAACGAAATCTAAACAAGTAAATTATAGAACGCGTTTACTTGGTTTCAAAATAAAACTAAAAAATAAACTGCTGTAGGTGTAACTGTTTGCAACTTGTATCTTGAATATTGTATCTATGTATTTTGTATCCAGTAATGAACTCGTTGTTACACTTGTTGACTGCTCTGCGTGCTGTTATTTTGCTATTTTGCTGCTCCAAATGTGCTCATATTACATTTAGCATATTCAAAACAATAGTTGAGGCCTACTAGCAGTCGTTGAGCTAATAAAAATCTTCTAATTATACTCAAAATTTTAAGAGATAGCGACTACATGCGACTAAAATTGTACGCGAGATATTCCGACTAGTTTAAACGATATTAATAAGTTAAAGCAAATAAGAGTTATGAACGCTGTGATCGCTGTATCTTGAGAATTAGAATCTAACTGTCCAAGCTTGAAGTCTCTAGCTCTAATAGTTCTGATAGATCTGTTGTACCCTACATCCAGACGGACGGACGGATGGACGGACATAGCTAAATCGTCTCAGTTTCCATTGCTGACCAAGAATATATATGTATAAAACTTTATTGAGTCTACCAAGCCTAATTCATCCTATTTTTCTTACATACTTTCGCACAAACTTACTACACCCTTGTCCCTTTAGGTATAGGCTATAAAGACGTTTATCTATAGATCATTGTTTTTACAGTACCCCAAAAATCTTATAATGAAGCGTGTTTTGTTGGATTATGTTTGCGTTATTGTATTCTAATCAGCAGCCACTTGGGTAGAATATAAAACAGCTACTAAAAAGGAATTAAGCCAGCCCAAAACTTTTAGAGTGAAATACTCAGAAATCAGAAAGCTCAGTAGAAATTAAAAGTGAGTGATGTAACTGGTTGATACTGAATATTTTGTCCATCTGCTACCACGTTGTAGCTCGAAAGAGATACTAGAACCAAACAAACCAAATCTACAATAATTTTTGTATTTGGATCACACCACCCAACTCGAACTATCGTAACAATTACACTAGTCTACACTTAAAAACTGCATACGAAGTCAAATTTAGCTATAGTAACTTTTAATAACCATAACTAATAATAACTTTGCTAAATGTCCATGATGTGGCCAATAGAAGCTACAGCTCGCATACAAAAACACTTTCGTATTTATTTCGTTGTATCGAACATGTTTGAATGAAAGCAATTATATTTAAAACAATAATTATTCTGATATTGGACAACTACATACAAAATGTGAATCCAATAAATAATAGCAGATGTTGTATAAAAAATTATTTACTTACATCAGTAATTATATGAAACATCGATAGTTCAACTGTCTAGCGTATTGGCTAACATTCCAAATACTGTGGGTTCGACCCTCGCCCGAACCAAAATTTCTTTAAGTTTTATTTTAATTCTTTCTAATCATGCGACACAAAATTATGCAGAACCTTCTATACCTACAAAAAAGAGCAACTGTAAAGCGTATTCAGGTTCGGTTCCACCGATTATTATTAGTAATATTAGTATTGAGAGTATTTGGCGTTTTTCTCTATTAGCAAAATATTTTTATTGCATTCCAAGGCAATGCAATGCAATGCAATACGTTGTGGTTATAATATTTGCTGATTAGACTTGTACTATTATCTTTAATTAGGATTTCTGTTCAACCTATTCAATTCATTATTCATTGCCAAAATAGTGTTTTGAAGAGCAAAACCAAGTCCGGCTATGAAAGCAAGTATTCCATAATAAACCAATTTTAATATTATGTCCATAAATGCAACTGCGCATTTTGAATGCTTGTTACAATCGTCCACGGCACAGGCCTCCAGTTTAAAAAATTGCTGCTGCAAATGTATGGCCGCAACAACCATAATTACGGCAACAAAAGCCAGTTTTTTAATCATCTGAAAAAAGAGAAAAAAAAAAAAGAAAATTCATAATTCTACATTGAAATTTAATGCTTGATGTGCAGATAGCTACTCAATAGAAGTTTAATAAATACGAAGATAGACAAGAGAGCATTCGTCACAAGTCAAAATAATTGCTGTATTGACATACTTAAATGGATTATAACTTCGGAAACAGAAGGATTTTGAGGGAGATCCATGCCATGCCATGGATATTTAGAAACAAGATTTGTTAACACTTTAGATGATGTCATCCCAGACGATGTCAAATTTCCTGTAAGCCTAAGCAGCGGACGGGTGTGGCGACTAAGTTTTGGTCATATTTTTTAAATACGATAACGTCTACATTAATGTTAATTTTATTTATACTAATAGTTTAAATTAAATAACTTTTGCAATTATAAATTTACACACTTTTGAGTTGGTTTTTATTTCACAATGTATCTTGTTGCGAAAAACTTTTTACGTACACAACGACAATGTACACGTATTTCTCTTTGTTCATTTATTTCCATCCCAGCGTTGCATTTTTAATAGCCATTCACACAAAATTGTTCGTCATTCACACCTGAAAAGTCTCTTACACTGTACAGATCGTCTGATGAAATTGTCGAACTATGCACATATGACCACATTTTTGGCAAAATTGCCACCAGACGAATAACAATTAGATAAAATTTTGAACCGGTCCGACCACGCCAACCCTTACCGCCCATATAACTAATTTTATTTAAGCCCAATACTCAGATCAATGAAAATGTTTGCTACCGAAATTGTAAATTATTACAAACAAAAAACTGTGTTTCCAAATCAACATGAAATACTAAAGTCTAATATTTATTATGTGAAAAGTCCACACATATAGATTTTTCTTTGGTCTTTTCTAACGGAAATTCAAATGGTAACACTCTTTGTCATCTGTTTTTTGAGCATATAAAGTATTTTGCGGTAGCAAAGATTTTTGTTATCTGAGTACTCGATGAGAATCAGTTCGTGCCGAAAATTTTTGATTGTTGTTTGTCAGCCGTTTTTTTTTTTCTTATCAAGCTTTTTCGGTATCAAAATTTTCAATATAAAATTGTATGACGTTTGGTCTATTGGAAGCAAAGTGATTGCCGCCAGCCGGAATCTTCTTCAGAATGTCGGTACAAATACTTTGTATGGCTTCTATGTCATCAAATTGTTTTGTTTTAATCGACAAATGCATTTTTCCAAAAAGATGAAAGTCGCACGATGCCAAAACAGTCGTGCAACAAACGCTTACTTTCTTCTGCGTACACAGACCTTTTCGTGTGGTGAATTGATGTTTTGAATATGCTCAATTACAATTCCATGAATTCCAATGGAGATTTTGGCTAATCCTTGTTGAGTTCACTAAAAGTTTGATCGAATATTTATGTCCTCAGGATCGTTTTTGAACCGCATATATCACATAGTAGATACCAGGGTATTCTAGAAGTCGAACATCTTGCTTTTATAGAGTGGCACCACAAATTTGTCCAGTATATCTAATTACTAAATCTCACTATTTGAGTGGGTTCTTATTTCTCCCGGTGCCCTTTACATATGTACATCTCATCTCTCTGTATAATATAGTTACTGAGATACAACATTTTGGCAATTAAGATGAAGGTAAATATTTTCATGATTCAGAATTTGCCAAAATTGAAAAGCGAGTGTCTCTTGGTTCTCTTTGTTTCAGCTCTTAAGGTACGAGCTGCACCATGGATATGCCTTCCATGCGCCATATAAGCCAATGGCAGATTCATTTGAAAAGCTTTGCGTAGATTCGATTTTTTAGCAATAGCTTCTTTTTTGTCCACTCGGTTGACCAAAGTACCAATTAGTATGGTTAACGCCACAGCTATCCATTATGAACTGAATTTAAAGAATTCTCTAATTTTACTATTCATTTCAAATAACAGCTGATTTTATAGCCTTCAACGGAATTGGGCAACGATATTACATTTTGTTTTTCCTTTTTGCAGTTCATCTTGTATTTTACCAGAAAAGACTGTGAAAATAGGTTCAGTTGCATCACAGTGACTGATACTTTTTTCGTTATGTTACACGTAAGCCCTGGCAATATAATCAGCCCTGGTATTAACACGAATACAAAGAAAAAAGAAAAAAGAAAACATATATCTAAAAAGGGTGGAAAATATAAAAAAGATAAAAAAAAAAATGGGTCGCACATTTCTGGAACAACTCGACGGCGATATTCTTTATAACTGTTACAAATGCTGTACGAATATCAGTAATCAGGAGAGTTTATACAATGAAGAAATCGCTGTCCAAAAATGTCCCCTACTCTTCAAGCGTGTAATAAATGTGAAACACGGCGAAGTGAAAAAGATGCATCGGCCCAATGGATTTTACTACGTATGCGATGTGCTCTGCAAGAGATGCTCCGTAAGACTGGGCTGGTTCTATGAATACGCCTCCATGGAGGAGATGCGCTACAAGGAGGGGCTCACTACGCTCAGTAATTTCGAAACTATTTTACTTGCTTGATGTAACAATGAACCAAAACGTCCAATTTTGTAATTCGTATACGTTTCTTTAAATAAAATGCATACAGAAAGCATTTATTATTATTATTCGTAATCCATTCACTAAACAAATTCTGTCTTTTAACCAGAAATGTCTTGAGATCAACTTGCATGTGTGCTTGTCTCGAACCGATGAAAGTCGCTATAAACTGATTGAGATCGAGTGTTGCTCCAGCTGAAGTGGCTAATTGTGCTACAAAAATTCAGTATTTCTGTACTGGAATTGATCCATAACGGTATCAATAGTAGAGTAAGTACGGGTTCTCTTAAACGGAGTACAAAATTCTTGGTTCACAAAATTTTTCCTTCAAACCCGAAATTCTTAAATTTAGCCATCTTTAAGCTTTACTGAGCTTGATTTAAGAAAAAATTGGATTGATTTGAGTACAAAAGTGCGTTTGTTATTTTGCAAACGGCGCTGAGAAGTGCCATCGTCTTAACTAGCTCGGCTAATGGGCATCCGATACGAGGAGTTGCCGAATCACAACCCATTGATTTTCACATTTACTGCTGGTGCGAAGAAATTAGAGTAAATTGTGTGTTGCATGTTTTTTTTCGGTGTGCGAACTCTACAATTAAGCCACAAGATATGAAGCAGTCAATTGAATTTAATTTATTTTCATAAAATAACACGGGAGATGATGTCGTTTGCAGAAGTTCACTTTATTGATTTCCATTCACTTGGGAATGGCTAAAAACGATTCTTTTGCAACGAAATAACTCAAGGAAGTATGTTAGAAACTCAACTACAATGCAAAGTGGAAACCAGCGCAGAGCTCAGACTTGTGGTATGTATTAATCTGAACCTGCGTAACTTTGTGTGACGATATTTCCCGATCAATACAAACGAATGCCGCTCAAGTTTGTGGCTTTTAGGTACACTCTTGGATTGGATCTGCAATATATATTACGTTTTCAAATTGAGGGGAAAATAATCCAGAGCAGTACGAGTATCAAGAGAAACTTATTTTATGGTGTGGATTTTGGTCACACCACGCCATTGGACCAAACGTCTTTCGAAACGAGTATGGACTGACGATGACTGTCAATGGCGAGCGGTATCGTATTTTTTGTGGCCCCAAATGGATGACATAAATCTAGACGACATAACACCATTACATTTTACAACTAAAACTACATTTTAAAAGCTACAGAAGAAATTTAATTGCAAAGTTCTGATAAATTTTGTTAAGAATTTGAAAAACTAATCACATTATTAATACATTGTACAATTATAATTTGACTTTTTTTTGTCGCAATGTATGTAACATGGCGAAGGAGATCCCATAAAATATATCTTTTCCAGATCAGATAAATCTTGACAAGACGAGTTGATAGAGCCATGTCTATCCCTCCGTCCGTATGTCTGTCTGAAAGAAAATTTCGCCTTCTAGCTAAGGCTTAGGCACACATAACACATGGTATAACGTCGCTAGGTACCGTATTGCTATAAGAGTAACTTGAAATTTCATAACTCGCAACCATTGTATTGTTGCATTGTTGCAAATTTCTTCAAAAAGTTTGTTATAATTTTATACTCGTAGTAAGCGTTGGTTTCTTATAAAAAGTTTGTACGCAGTTCAAGTTTTGAACAAATTTTGAATGCCACACCCTCTATACTGTATCCTTATACTCGTCTATAGTTCTTTCTTGTTAATTTATTCCAATTATTGAGAGTATTCAGCTTTCTTTAAGATTTTGTAATGTGTAAGTTTACTTATATTTATGCGCTCTTCTGTACAATAGTTAAAACTACTTTCTTCAATTATTGATATGATCCATTCTGGTTCCCTGTTTAATAATACGTTGCAATTATGCACAAGAATTCGTTGGTGCGATATAAACGTTTTTATTACATTGCAATGCAATACAATACAATACAATATAACAATGTGGTTATAATATATGTATTATCCTTAAGTAGGATTTCTGTTTAACCATACTGGTGCCATAAAATATACGGAAATGCATTTAGAATAACAAGATATAGGTCACATAGAAAATTATAGAAAATGTCTCTCAATTGTTCCACATATACAACTACGCGTAGACATTTTGGGTCGCCTTGACAGTCCTCCTCGGAAAAGTCTTCCGGCTGCAACAATCCCATATACAGCATGATTGCTGGAAATAGAAAAGCGAAGGCGACAAAACCCACTTTTAGAACCATCTAGAAAAAGAAAAGAAAACAAATTAAACAAATTAAATCTTGAAAATCGAAGTTCTACATTGAAATTAGAACAGAAACACATTTAAATCTAGTTGAGTGAATTGCAATTCTATAAAAGTATATATAAGAAGCTAGATAAAAGATGCATTGAAATATTGAAATGCATTGAAATATATTAATGGAATATTACTCCAGAAACAAAAGGATTTTGAGGGAGATCTATGTTTGGCAGAAAAGATTTGTTAAATTGTTTTAAAATTTCTTCTTCACTTGAAATAGTTCACATTCATTAGCAGTGCACATAAGATGAAGTCATCTCAGACGAGGTCAAAGTCCCTCTATGCCTCATCAGCGGATGGGTGTGGCGACTGAGTTTTGCTAACAATTTTTATAAACGATATTATAGATATTGCAAATTTGATATAAATTTGACTAGATTAATGTTCATTTCATATTTAACAATAGTTTCAATCCAATTTGCTATTGCAGTTAAACTTTTACAAACCTTTCTAGGTTTTCTTTTTTATTTTTCACAATAAATCTTGTAGATAAAATCTTTTTACGCACACAACGATGAGAGCAATGAGGGCTGATTTGTGTTTGTTCATTTAGTTACATTACAAAGTTGCATTTTGTTGGCCATTCACAAAATTCTTTACGTCATTCACACCTGGAAAGCCACTTACACTGTACCCCCTAATAGTGGGGTTGGCACGTTCATTTATTACACTTTGTCTCAAGAGGGAAGGAGAGATGTTTAGTATCCAAACTTAAAGGCTCTACTTATTATAGTATCCGAGATCTCTTCGTTCAACCTGACAATCGGAAGGGCATGCGGACGGACAGACCAGTCTTTATCGATTTAATTGTTAATGCTGATCAAGAATTTATGTATATAATGTGTTACAAGCTTTATGGCAAACATTTCAAATAATGTGTGAATAGCATAAAAATTAAGTAACATTTAAGCGAATTATTTTATTCAATAGTTTTATCATAATCCTCATCATTTTACTTTGTCCATTCAATTATCTCTTCTTTTGTAGAAAATGATCGCAGAATACTTGTATACATATTTAAGAAAATAGTAGCTCTCCGATTTTATGTTTGTTGTATGTTTGACAATTTCACGAAGCGATCTGATGGTGTATGTGGCTCTTTGGGTGTGAATGTCAAAAAGGGTGTGCATGATAATTTGTGGATCGGTAACAATATGCAACACTGCAACAGTGCAGCTTAAGGAAAGAGACAAATAAGTTTAATATTTTCGCTGTGTGCGCATATACCATCTGTCTTTAAAAGTACTTCCTATTAAAAAGATCTACAAAGGTGTGCATAGGCATAATTGCAATAGAAATTCAATTTAAACTAATGTTCAATATTAAATTAAATTAGTAAATTTGTTAGTGAAATAAACATTTTAATCACAGTGCAACTGTGCATTTTTGTATCTATAGTGTATAAAAAAAATGCAAAAGGCTCATTTCTCACACTCATCCGATGACATCATCTGAAGTGCCC
The DNA here is from genome assembly GCA_035044765.1 of Leucophenga montana. NCBI lineage: Eukaryota > Metazoa > Arthropoda > Insecta > Diptera > Drosophilidae > Leucophenga > Leucophenga montana. The sequence continues at coordinate 735,062 of JAWNNQ010000124.1, read as the reverse complement.
TGCTAATCAAGTGCTGTAAAAAAATCTAAGCGACTTAACGAAACTTGCTGATTAGTTCTTTGCCTTTGCTACTTTCATGGCATGGCATGGATGTCTTTAAAGTCCTTCTATATTCCTGTATATACTCCATTTTAAATATGTCAACGCGACAACTACTTTGATTCGTGACTAAAGACAGCTGATAATCTGTTTAATTATCATTGTAATCAGTCTTTCTTCCAATATTCAATAAAATACGAGTGCACCACCATTGAATCATATTGAATCACTTTATATGTTAAATGCGATATTCATAGAGACAAAGCAAGTCATCCTATACTCAGTGACGTAATTGTTTGTGATCTCTTATCTACTTTCGTGTTGAATCTTATTTTATAAAGTAGCAAACATTTTGATGCAACTCGCTTAGTTTTAAACAAAAAAAATGGCTATTAATTCTGTCTCTGTATTAATTTCAGTGTACAATTTTGAAATTGAAAATTTACTTTTATTTGTTTTCTTCTTTTCTTTCAAGATGAACCTACATTTCATTTTTTGTGCCTATATAATGCTTGTTGCAGCATTCGTGCTTCAGATGCATTTGGATAAATGGGCCGAATTTTCCGTGGATGTTTGTAATCAAAATCCAAGATGCATGCGTGCAGTTGAACATATGGATATTCTGGTAACACCTGTGCGTCAATTGACATTTGGATTTATTATTGCGGTTGGAAATGCAATTTGGTCAGCTTGTAATGAATACACATAGATAATTAATGGTCCTGATGAACATCCAATACAATACGGCATATGAAGTCCATTTAAAATTATGCAATATAAAAGCATAATACATATCCATGGAAACTAACACACTCGATTATTAACAACATATTTTAAAAACATGTATTAACAACATAAATAAATTATTGTTGTATTTCAATTTAATGACTCGTAACTTTTTATGCCATTCACACAAAATGGTAATCATAATGATTAATTTTTGAAGATCTAAGCTTCAGAATGCGCCTAAAGCAATAAATTATCATGTAATTAGTTACATTTTTTGTTTTATTAGCTGCTTGTGCCGTTTGCAAGAGAATTGGTTTTGGCTATTATCAAAAGAATGGTAATCAATAACTTTGCCATCTCTATTCTGGACATCTACAAAGGACTCCATTCGTAACTTAATGTAGACTCCAATCGGTTTTTGGTTCATAGATAGATCATAGAGCAACTTTCATTTTTCTTGTCGCTCACATAGAACTGACTAGAGTTTTTCTCACGTGATATTTTTGACAATTCATATGAGAACTCAAAAATGGAAATTCAACAAATCACTCACTTACCAAATTGCCCTCGTACATATGAACATACACGGACATATGTATATAATTTAGGGCGATATTGATTTCATATATGTATATTGATTGCAGTGCAGTGTGTATTGCAGGGTGTATGTCAGTGTATTTATGTATGACCTACATATATATATATATATATATATATATATATATATATATATATATATATATATATATATATATATATATATATATATATATATATATATATATATATATATATATATATATATATATATATATATATATATATATATATATATATATATATATATATATATATATATATATATATATATATATATATATATTTATATATATTTATTTATGTGGCCACTGGGCGTGGTTTCAGCCTTTGTAATTTTTTTCAGTCACTTTTCTTTCTCTTTCATTCTCTTCTGTTCGTTTTTTTGCCTTTTTTTTGTCCTATTGCAATAAATCTGTTTGTTTCCTATTGGCTGCTGTTGCTACTCTGAATTAGGGGGGAGCGGAGTCAGTTAGCCCATTATGCATTGAAACCTTTGCATCAGATGCATTCTCAGAACTGAGTTTGAGCAGCAGCGGAAAAGCAGCCGTACTGCGCCGTAGCTAATGGCTCGCACAGTGGCTCGTACAGCTAAAATTTGTAGCAAAATTTCAATTTGATGTACATATTTCGGTTATGCAGGACATTTATATAAATTTTTTGAATTGGAGAATGTTCGAAATAAGCAATCTATTTTATAGGGTTTATTAATACTATTACTCGACTCAATCGACCGCAATCTAAGAATAATTTTATATATTTTTGCATTTCTGCATGTGTTATTGATGAACAAGCATCAATCACAACAGTTACAAACAGTGGGATGGTCACCAAAATCTATCTCTATCTCTCAAATGCTATCCCTTTCGCGCTTGTCTTATCAACTTGTAGCTGGCAGTTCGCATGCTATCGTTTAATATTTGTGTGTTTGTACGTTTGTGTTCCAGGTAAAGCCCATGTGTGTTTGATTTGTTGTGTGAGCAACGATTGTTGAAGTGATTTACGCCCAAAACATAAGTGCTATAAAGTTTTGAGTTAAATGTAATATTAGGTTAAAAGCCAAAACAGCCGATTCACGAGTTTTTTATGCCCTGTTCAGACCATCATATATATGTGAGAAAGATTCAGAATTTGAATCAATTTTCATTGAGTTTGCTGTCACTTCTAGTTGGAATTTGTATATGTGAAACATTTTCAATGTATTATGAGAAATGTTTCACATATACGAGTATATAACATATTTAAGTAAGACTTGATGTAAAGTTATTGAATTTTTAATCAAAAACTTGATCAGGTGCCTCTAAATAAACAAATGTGATAGTCTTGAAGGACCAGTTATAAACGAAAGACACAAAGGACATACATAAGAATATTTAAGTTTCGTTGTGCCAGCCACGCCTCTTTTTGTCTGTCTGTTACATACATTTGCTCAAACTAAGTATACCATTGGCACTCGAAAGCAAGTGTAAAAAAAATATATGATGATTTTTTTTTTTTTGTTTTTCAATTTTTGCAACTTTTAATTCAATTTCGACCACAGTAAATTTTTTCCAGACACTTAGACTGTGAAGTGAAACAATTGATATATGTATGTAACTGGTATAAGTATTTCTCTAAAATTTAATGTATAATAAATAGTTTAAAATAAATAAAAAGTGTTTGCAACGATAAGAATAAGAGGTGGCATACAGATGAACCAATCACATTGTTTAGCAAATCACAAACAACGTCGACAAAGGCAAATAGAATCCGTCATAATTATATGCATTTGACTGAAAACTAAGGTGTGTAACAAAACTACACGACACTTTTAAAATATAACCACTCAACCGGTAGATCCGAAAGCATAAGGCAATTGGTCGAAACAAATTTGGAAAAAATCCAGTAACTCAACGAGATCTGGTCGGCAACTTACTGCGTATTGCAACACTCCAGTGTGCGTTTGGCAAACTCTGAAAATGCGGAAAAACACATTGTGCGAGTGGTGTTGAAAAAGATGTCAACTCTTCAAAAGCAGCATAAGATGACCCGGCTCGAATTTGCTGCTAAAAACCTTGATATGCACTGGGACCTGGTAAAAAAATTTGCATGCTTTATAATTATCTCTAATTTGTTTTTCTTTTGAAAAGATAATATTCTTATTTTCTCAGTATAAAATGCTGGTGGAAGCTCAGTCATGGTGTAAGGTGCACCCTTGAAATACAAATCGTAAGTTTAAGCCAGGAGTATGTAGTCTGGTACGATTTCTACAGGAAAATAGAGAAATACCTTCATTCGATTATTTACCATTTGCTTACAGCGAAAACAAAAAGTATAATTCTTTTGGAGTGTTAAAAGTATATACTTTATCGTAGATAAAGTATATACATATATTCTTGATCAGATCGATGTCTGTCTGTCTGTCTGTCTGTCAGTATGCATTTTTTGGAGACCAATTTTTATGCTGTCCAGTTGAAATTTTGCAGATGCACTTCTTTTTATTGCAGTATAATAGAGTATCAAGATTGACCTGCTACGTCCTCTTTTCTGGGTAGCCTCCAAAGCCAAAGCCTCCAAAGTCAATATTAACTTAATAATAGATATGGTAAACTTTAGTGGACAGATACTTGACATATACATACTACATATATATAATGGGTGGGAACCGCCCCCATACAAACCTACTATCCACTTTTGACTTTTTGTATGAAAACTAATTTATTAAAGTCAATATTAGGTTGAAATGCAATGGGGTGCCTTTTTATAGACAGCCGCTTAACATACATAGACTAATAAGGGTAGCGCGCCCACTTTTTGAGGTAGTCCCATACAAATCCCAGCTCACTTTTATGCATTTGTTTGGAAAACGTCCATCGTATCAACTTGAAATTCGATATGGTTGCATCTTATAGACGGTCGCTTCATACACTTTTTGGGGTAGCCCCTATTTAAAACCCCACTTTTATGTTTTACAATACGATTTAAAATTTCGTGTTTGCCGAAGTTAACGAGTTTTCTTGTAAAACCAAATGTCGTATAGATTTGTTTCAATTTTAAATTTGTTTGTTATAAGTTTATTAAAAAAAAAAAAAAGGAAATGAAAAAAGTGTCATATAGTTTTGTTACAGACTTTAAGAACAAAACAAAGAAAACGGAAGCAGCAGCAACGTGGCAGAGGATTGTGCAGAGCTAAACTATTTGGTGACAGAAAATTACACATTGCGCACTGATCGCACGGAAAAACCACTTGTGAAGAAGTCAATTTTGTTTTGTTATTTATTTATTTTTATTTTGTGTTTGTGAAAAATGGTCGCTCCTACTGATGAATATTCTTTATGGGAAACTATTCGCAATAATTATGCGGAAATTAGCAACAATTTCGTGCAATTATACTACAATACCATGGATCATAATCGCCATGTAAGTAGATGCATACCTATGGGTATGTGAGTACGAGTTTATACAATTATTTACCAATATTTGAAAAAAATTTACATTTCGCAGGCAATGAGCCACATTTATGAACAAGAGGCGCTTCTCCATTGGCATGCATGTAATTTACACGGACGCAGCCAAATAAAGCAATTTTACGATGATGTACCAGCGACCGAGCACATTATCTCTACGGTGACTTCGAGCCCGATGATGGAGTTGGTCAACGATACAACGAATCTGTTTACGATTATGATTTTGGTCACTGGTAAAATTAAAGCGGAAACTGTGCAATCGTCACATAGATTCAAACAGACATTGGCTATTAGGCTCATCGACGATCGCTGGTACATAGTAAATGATCTTGTATCGCAAGATATCGAATAAGATCTTCATCATTTCTTTTATTTAATATAAAAGTTGACAAGAGTCAGTTCATCAACTGCATACAGCTATAAGGTGACTTAAAATTTTGCATTTACTATTTCTTCGATATATGCTTAACTATTTTAATGCATAATTTAACTTTAATAGTTCAAGTTAAACAACATTTAACATTCAACTTGCAACAACAACAAAAAAAAAAATATATATATATATATATATATATACATACATAGTACCTAAAATATATAAAAATAGTAATAGTTCCAAATACTTCGTATAGGCATATAATCATGTAATCATTGAATAGAAATTTCAACAAATAAATATGTATCTCTTCACTTGAAATAAAATCTGATAATCATATTTTGTTGGGCTGGTCACCTCATCCGGATGACCATACCGGTGACCAAAACCAGTACTAAAGGTTTACGACGGAAACCTGAACTTGATTGGTGGACGGCATCAGAGAGGACGTCCGAGATTAAGATGGCAAGGTCAGGTCTATGATGACCTGACAAAGTATCGGATTGCCATCGACTGGTGTCGGTACGGTCTATATTACACCGGATGGTGGGCTTTGCTACGTGCGGCCTTGACCGATAGAAGGTTGTAGAGCCACCAAAGTAAGTAAGTAAGTACAAAAGTGTAACAGGATATATTGGGTTTGTTGAGCTGTCAAAATGTATGTACTCGTATGAGGAAAAAAGTATCGGAGACCCCATAAAGAGCATATTTTCCTGTTTAGTACGACAAGACTAGACGACACAGCCATATTTGTTCGTCTGTCTGCTAGTAACAGCGCATTTATCTATTTTTTTATTTCTTTTAGATATCTTTCTCAAAGGCTTGGTCTTTCATACAAAAACCCAAAACTGGGCGTCGCATATCAACATGCATACTCCATAAACCTATAATCGAAAGAAGCTTTAATACAGGCATTCAGCGAGATATTCTAAAATAGTAATTCAAAAACATGCGCAGCAACTAGCAGCCAGATGGTGACACGGACATGGCTCGTTCGATTATTTATCATAAGCTGACCAAATATATACTATATAGTTTATGGGATCTTTGAAACAATGTAATTATTCAAGCTAGAAACATGTCTTTGATTTGTTTAAGATCTTTTGTAAGTATATTGAATAAAATCTATTAAAATCACATCGCTTTGTCAAGGCCTGAGGGAAATATTCTAGATGAAGATCATCAGTCAGATTATCGAACAACAAACTTATGCAACACTACTGCGAATATGTTTGACAATTTCATCAAACAGTTTGCATAGTGTATGTCGATCTTCTCAAAATACTCTTGGACATAGCTAAATCAAAACATATCCGTAATTGTATGAAAATATTTATAAATGAATTTCTTTTCAGGATGTTTACAGCACTCAATTTCTTTTACTTGACTTATTCGTCGCTGCTACTGAAATGGTGTCACTTAACTATGACGGAGTGTCTGGCAACTGCCGAGTGTTTCGCTGACCTCGGGCTTATGATCATACTTTTGTTTTTTGTAAATGCATTGCGTCTGATGTTCCAATCAAACTAATCAAGTTAGAATTTTCCAGTACCAATCATGGTCAGCAAAATATATTATAAAATGGTTAATAAATAAATACCTGATTAATCAAATTAATCAAATTATTGTTAAACCTTTTATTTTATATGATCAAATCAATTAGAAGGTATAGATCCCATACAAAAACACTTTGTATTTACTTCGTTACATCGAACATGTTTGAATTAAAGCATTTATTTTTATATATAAAATGTTAAATCTAAACACTCCTTAAAAAATATAAAACTTGAACCGCTGCCGAGCACAAGTGCTAGTGTAAATAGTATTAAGGTTGTGTTCCGGTTATTATTAGTAGCACTAAAGTAATAGCAGCCGGACCAAAACCAGATTACAATAAACTGGCTAAACAAAGCCACTGAAGCATACTATTCACATTTCAAATACCTAAAAACCACAAAAAAAAAAAACAAATTCCTAAATTTTCACAAAACAAAAGGTGAAGAAGCAATAGTCATGATCAAACTTGATCTTAGAACCCTGTTTGGGGTCTAAAGACATGTTTCTAGCTTGAATCATTACATTGTTTCATATATAAAGAGAATCCATTTACAAAAAATAAAAAAAAATGAAAAATTGTAATGCGACATCACATCATCTGTTATGTACCAGCGATCGTTGATTAGTTTGAGAGCCAATGAATGGCTAAAGTTTTTGTATCTTTGGTACATTTTCTCGACTTATACTGCCCATGACATGTATCCTGATTTTGGGTTCATTCTCCACCGGTATTGAGAGTACCATGAACACAATGTGTTCAGTCGGTGGTAGCTCTGCGAAAAATTGTTCTATGGCGACACGTCCTGTTACGAGAGTGTTCTGCCAGCAGAGCAGCGGATCTTCCGTGTATAAATTAATAATTTCTTGCAGCACATAAAGAAAATTAAAACAACAAATTACTTTTGCAGCTCAAATAGAAATAGATATAAATAATATTGTACTTACGTTACGCCTGTTATCATAGTAAAAATTAGCAAAGGTTGCACCAATTTGATCAGAATCCTGGCGAATTTCGTCCCACGACATACCTTCTGTGTGAGACTGCATTCCTGACAAGCAGCGAGTGTAATAAAATTGGATTTTCCACAACTAATTCGCGCGATCAGCTCTTCAGTCACCAATCTGTTCTGTCGAATTGCTGCTGCTTCAAAGTTCTTTGTTGTTTTTTATACCCTTCACACTTAGTGTGTAAAAAGTATTATCCGTTTGTCTAAAAGTTTGTAACGCACTAACGCAGGCATCGTAGACCCCATAAAGTTTATATATTATTGATGAGCTCGACGATACGAGTCGATCTAGCTATGCCCATCTGTCTCTCCTTCTGACTGTCTGTCCGTCAGTTCACTTCTAACTTTTTGTATGAAAAACTTTTTGTTGTAGTCAATATAAACTTAATAATTGATATGGTAGCTTTTAAGAGGTGTCCCCTATACAAACCCACTACCCACTTTTTGTTTTTGTATGAGAAACTTCTTTATTAAAGTCAATAATAGCTTGAGATTTTACTTTTTTCAACTTTTATGCATTTGTATGATAAACTCCCTCAGTTAAGCCAATATCAACTTGAAATTTGACATGATAGCGTCTTTAGATAGTCATTTCACAAATTTGTACTAGTACTAGGCGTGTACGGCCACGGACCTGTTTTTTTCTAATAGGTTAACGTCGCCGGACAGTTGAGCTAATAAGGTATCAAATATCTATAAATATAAGTGTACAATTCAAACAAACTTAATATCAAATTTAATAGGATTCATCTTTTGTATGTGGTGGACCAATTAAAAAAGGGAAAAGATTATTTTTAAAATATTTGCTTGAATTCAAACATTTTCCATACAACAAAATAAATGCAACTAAAATTTTTTATATGAGAGCTATAGCTTCCAGTGGCCACATCACTGTCAATTTGCTTACTTTATTGCTTCTGTTTATAAAAAGTCTCTATACAAAATTTCACAAAAGTATTTCTTAAATTGAGTACTCGTAAATAGTCGCGTACAAACAGACATTTGAAATGGGTAAACCGGCAAAAATATATCGTGTGTAGGGTATTTATTTTTGTAACATTTTCCTTTCTCTTTATTTTCAATGCAAATAAGCCGAACCGAACCTAAATGCGTAGAGTTCTTTGCCTTAAACCCGACCCTTTGCCAGTTTCACTTCACTTTCCGTCTGAGTGAAATTTTTATGAAATCTGCACAGAAGCTCTGCTTCACTTACTTTACGACCTGCCAGTAGACCGAATTTAATTAACTAAAGGCGACAATAGTTACCTTCTACGAATATATATTTGCATATTTCCACTGAAAACTAAGTGATGCATTTCAAGGGACGCGAAATGAATTTTTGAATTTTAATCATGTGTGCAAAAATTAGTGGTAAGGCAGCTGATTTTCAGTTTCCGGACTGAGACACTAAATCTCTGGAAAAATATGACTCGGGCCAAGAGTAAGAATGATGGAATAATTACGACAATTTAAAAGCTGTCCTGCACAGCAAATCTTTTTCTAGACCATTTAACCATTAAACAAAAAATCGAAAAAAACAGTTTAGTTTAATTATGTAAAACCTTTTAAACAATTTCATAAATGGTGCAAAAAGTTTATTTTAGCAAAAAACAAAACAATTGCACTCAAGAAACTTGTTAAATTCGACGAGAATTTATAACATTTTCTTATTTACTGGAAGCTTTCGTCGGCTTCTTTCCATGAAATATAAAGCCTTCCGGAACACACATTCTAATGCAGTTTAAATACTAAGAATATGTGAGACACTTTAAAGCAATATGTCACCTCTTTCTCGAGATGAGACTGCAAATGGCTTCTTGTATATGATTGCAGGGCATTTGGTAACTTTATTTAGCTTAGACTTGGGCTGACATCGAGATCTGCAACAGATGGAGAACCACAAATGAATCACAGACGATTGAAAGTTGATAGAAACTATTGCATAAATTGATCTTAGCTACAGTTTCTTACTTGATATAGATACGTTAGAAAGACTGTTTTTTAATTCGCGTTATTTAATGGCCAAAGATGTCGGCCAGATGTCCCGAACTGTCGAACGGCAATTAGATTTTAATAATTATGGGTTTTCTCTTCTTGGATGCTCAGGCAGTGTGTTGGTATTCTCCAAAAGTTTTCCTCTCTTGAAGCAGTCGGAGAGAAGTACAGATGCAAGATGCTCTCAAGTCGTTTAATATAAGGAATAATAATAGTATTGCATTATATTATGGTCTATCTAACTACAATGTTTGCTTTCTGTTGGTTCTTTATTTAGAGATTTACAATTGTCCTTTTTGTCAAGTTTGAAAAGAAACTACGAACTTCTTGAGCAAAGTGAGCCCCTCCTTGTAGCGCGACTCCTCCATAGAGGCGTATTAAAACCAGCCCAGTCAGACAGAGCATTCTTTTGTACAGCACATCGCGTAGGTAGTAGAATCCTTAGGGCCGAAGCATCCTTTTCACTTCGCCGTGTCTCACATTTATTACACGCTTGCAGAGTAGAGTTTGGGCAGCGATTTCTTCATTGTGTAAACTCTCCTGATTATTGTAACAGTTATAAGTCGAGTTGTTCCCGAAATATGCCACCCATTTTTTCTTTCTTAATTAATATCTTTCTTTTGGATTTACATATTTTGTATAATGATTTTAATTTTGTTTTTACTTGTACTAACATCAGTTGTGATTTTATTACCATATCTTATGTGACTTCTCGTGTAACATCATGGAAGAAAGAGACTTATTAACGCTATACAACAGAGTGATACTCATTTATTGAAGTCCTGTGTTTACAGTATTGTCTAGCAAACTACTGGATAATCACACAAATGCAAGCTTGTTAGCCCATTCCGTTCAAGGAAATCAAATTAGCTGTTATTTTAAATGTACCTGTCCAACACTGGAAGTCACATACAGATGGCTCCCTGGTGGTCTTTCGGGTGTAAGTATCGAAAAATGTTTTGTGAATGCCCATTCAAAAATGCAACGTTGTAATGTAGCTAAATGAATAAACACAAATACATTTACAACGTCGTTGTGTGCGTGCAAAGGTTTCATCTACCAGATTTATTGTGAAATAAAAAAGAAGAGAAAAAACGAAAAAGTGTGTAAAAGTATAATTGCAATAGTTATTTAATTTTAACTATTAGTAAATATGAAATGAACATTAATCTAGTCGAATCTAAATCAATTTTGCCATATTTACAATAAATACAATATATAAAAAATACTTAGAAAAAAGAAAACAAAAACTCAGTCGCCACACCCATCCGCTGCTGAGACATAGACGAAATTTGATATCATCTCAGATAACATCATTTAAAGTGCGCTTGTAATCAATGTGAACATTTTCAAATGAAGTAAAAAGTGTACAACAATTTAGCAAATCTTTTCTGCTACATTTTTATGGCATGGTATGGCATGGATGTCCCTCAAAATCCTTCTCTTTCTGGATATGTACGCCATTTAATTATTTCAATGCAGCAACTATTTTGACTTGTGATGTTGACGAGTGATCTCTTGTCTACCTTCTTATATATGCTTTTATACAATAGCAATTCACGCATCTAGTTTGAAATGTGTTTGGGTCTTAATTTCAATGTAGAATTATGAATTTGTAAATATATATATTGTCTATTTTTCATCTCTCTTTTTTTCAGATGAATAAGATACTGGTTTTTTTCGCCTCAATTTTGCTTGTTGTAGCATTCGTTTGGGTGCAGAAAATGATAACACCGGAATACTCTGCCGTGAAGAATTGTGTCAAGAAGGCAAAATATACACGCGCAGTTGGAAATGGATGGAATAGATGGATGAATATGGATATAGTGGGATTATGTGACCTTCTAATTATGCTATTTTTGGAGTTTGTTGTTGTTGATGCAGTTATACGCATAATGGATAACGTCGGAGTATTAGGCGTAGTTCCTAATTAAAGCTAATGCAAGGAAATGCTTGAGCAAACATAATAATAAGCACAGAGTATTTTATTGTATTGTATTATATATTCTCATGCAATAAAAAGAAATATGTCTTCTAGTATATAATTGAGGCATATTATCCAGCAGAGAACAAAATTGTAGAAAGTAATTTTAATTTCAGTAGAAAAACTTAATAGTCCTACACAATCTTTAGTAAATTTAGCCATTATAAAATCTTCGCTAAGGGAGCAAATAGGCAAATTATCTGAATTATAAGACTACTAATAATAACCAATGGAACCGAACCTTAATGATATTAACACTTGCTCTTTGAATGGCTTTGATGTTCATAACCCGATTCAGTGTAGAATAGCAAAATATTTTACTAAGTTGTAGATATACCAATTATGAAATGTCTTACTCGAATATTGGCGGAAATATTTGAATTCGTGTAAATACTAATAACAGCAATTTGGAATTGAATTTTTTTAATTATATACTCTACCACGAACTCTAGCTGGACCATAGGTTCCTATAAATGGAAACATAAAATTTATATATGCATATATAGACTTCTATTCTCTCTTCAGATAAAGTGTATGAAATGAATGTGATTTCCCCAGCAATGACGTTAATTGATGTCAATAAAATTTGCATACCAAGATGAGAAAATCAAATGAGAAACCAAATCAAATAATTAATTTTTGGTTTTATTTAAAAATGTTATGTTCGACTCTAAATCACTGAAACAGCTTGGTCTGTTATTTTTAGCAAAAGATAGCAGAATATTATAAAGGAGCAACCTGAACGATATTCAGATTTGACAATTGAATATAATAAAGGTATTATTAGATTTAAGGATTATAACAAAAAAAAAAAAAACCATACACGAATTTCGTCATACTTTGGATCGTTCACATCTTCAGGTAATTGTGGCGGCGAAAAGAAGTCAAAGAATGCCTTCTCATCTGTTGATTTTAAAGTTTTATATAAATTTATGTTGCATCAAAGTTAGAAATGGTTTTAAACACTTACTAGGCTTGTGCGGCTTCTTCCAATCGATACGGCAGCCCATACAATTGAAGATTTTTGGTTCTTCATAAACCATCGACTCCTTGTCCTGTGGCCAAATTTCTATGAAGTAAGTCTTATAGAGCACTCTATTTGTAAAGTATTCATTCGCATCAAAGTATTCATTCGCATCATTACTTCGTTGTACATGTTCAAGCGCAAATCGGTCATATGCTACAAAAACCAAAAATATTAATGAATATTTTGTTAGTGACACTCGTATAGACTAAGTATAGACTAACTTGCACTATTTTTTCATCTTGTTTGGTCAAAAGGACATGCCAGGGGTTTTTGAACACGTTCAGCCAGAAATATTTGATATGCTTAATCTTAGATTCATCGACATTTTGTATTTTGATTGCACTGAATAAAGTTAAACAAATTTTTTAAATTATTTGGTTTAAATTTATCAAAAACAATGAACTGCGTACTTACTCAAGTATTTCTTTGCGTTGATCATAAATTACACGGTTCTTGCATTCAGTTAATCTTACCAATCTTTGATATTTACATGGAATCTGTTTGTACCCGTTTGTAACTAATGTGAACAATTCCGAGTGCATTGCTCAAATTCGAGACCGTTCAATAAGCATTACTTGCAGATTTCGTTGCCCTTATTTTTATGGAGCCGAAAGTCTAGCAGAATTCAGAATTTGATTTGACTATATCACTCTGGAGTGCTGAGCTGGAGTGCTATTTTATCGAGTGTTACATCTATAACGAATATATTCTCACTCCAGTTAATTCTCGTAGAAATTGCAAATATTTATCTAGGTTTTTGTTTTATTTTGAAAGGCTGGTGCACATTATGCTAATAACCATGAAACATTTTCCACACAACATAAAAATTGTAAAAATTAAATTCGTGTCCCATGAAATGCATCGCTTAGTTTTTAGTTGAAATAAATTTATACTATACTCGTAGAAGCTAAGTTTGTTCGCCTTTAGTTAATTGAATTCGGTCTACTGGCAGGTCGTAAAGTAAGTGAAGTCAAGCATCTGTGCTGATTCCATACAGATTGCTTTTAGGCGGAAAGTGAAAAGTGTGACTGGGAAAGGGCCTAAGACCAAGGGGGGCAATTGAACTGCATGCATTTGGTTCAGTTTGGTTTATTTGCATTTAAAAGCAAAAATAAACAAAACTAAAACGATAATAAATTAAATGGCAGCTATTAATATAGTATTATGTTTCAATATAGATATGTAAAATTATAGATAAAGAGATTAAAATTAAAAATAAAAAAATTCTAGGTAGAATTTATATTTTTATCGTAGGGTATACCATTGTCAAATACTCCACTTACGCCTTCTACTTCGTCATGAAGTTCTTCAGTGTAGCTGAGGTTGACATAGACCAGCGCATAAAATTCTATACCCAAAGCTTCAGCTCTAAAGTTTTACGACGGAAACCTGAACTTGATTGATGGACGGCATCGGAGAAGCTTAAGATGACAAGATCAGCTCAATGATGAACTGAAGCAACTTCGGATTGCCAGCGACTGGTGCCGGCACGCTCTATACTGCACCGAATGGAGCGCTTTCCTACGTGCGACCCTGACCGATAGACGGTTGTAGAGCCACCTAAGGAAATAAGTAAGTTAGGATCAAATTACGCTGCTTTGTGTAAACTAAATTTAGTTAAATTCAAATCGTTAGCCGACCACATTGTGCGATAATAGACCGAAGTATACGGTAGCTGGCGCTTCATTACGTGCATGGTCTGTTTACACTTTCCTATAAAATACAATTTCATATGTCTATTTAAAAGGCGCGTAAGACGACAAAAGTTTATGCAAAAAATAATGACAACCAAGAAAGAACGCTGCAAGGGTGCTCGACCTTGAGATACCATCTAACTTGTCTGAGGCTTCTTAGTTGAATCATAGATTTGTGCACCTATGTGTGATATTTTATTAGAACTGATGTAAGATACACCAAATTTTTGGCTTAATAAATATTGAAAAACAACTTTCCTATATTTTGAGGTGACCATCTTACGACATATGACAGATCAGCAAAAACGTTGGTAAAGAGAGAGTAGAAAAGAAAGGAAAGGAAGTATCTGTTGAATTAGCGAACAAAAACAAACTTATGCAACACTACTGCGAATATGTTTGACAATTTCATCAAACAGTTTGCATAGTGTATGTCGCCCTTAAGGTGTAAACAACAAACATGTCGTGAATGACCAAATGGGTCTAATAAAACAACAACAATACCAAATCATTCTCTACGCATTCTTCGAAGTACAAAAAAAAACACTTCACTTTGCTGCGGAAAAAGTTTTTCATTTAAGAAATCATTAATTTCTTAAAAAAAAACCAAGGTTTGTATATAGCCGATTTGTGATTGTAAATCGGTTTAAACTAATGTCGATTTCTAAATGGCAACTTCACCAAAAAAGATTAAAATAAAATGTTTCATTAACAAAATATGTCATTCTACGTATCTTCTAGATTTGTTCTGATCTACTTATTAATAGTGCTTCCTAGTATCCATAGACGGAAGGCATCCATCCTAGTATTCCTAGTAGCAGAAATAAAACGTTAAAACCTTCTGTTTCGACTACGTTTTCATTTATATCAATACAACAATTACATATGTACTTTGACGCTTGTCTAAAGACAGCTGCGATTCTTATTTCCATTAGACTTTCACATACTTGTATGTGCCACTCCCAACATTCCATAAAATACAGGCCATTGAACTACTTTAATGGAAGCCATATAACCAATTTCTATAACATAGACATATGTACATAGAGATACTTAAAAAATTGATCAGTGGGCAGTGACTGATCTTCTCAAAATACTCTTGGACATAGCTAAATCAAAACATACCCGTAATTGTATGAAAATATTTATAAATGAATTTCAATTTTCAGGATAATGTCACCAATCAATTTCCTTTTCTTGACTTATTCGTTGCTGCTTCTACTAAAATGGTGCCACTTACCTGTGATGGAGTGTCTAGGAACTGCGGAGTGTTTGCTTGATTTCGTATTTTGGACTATACTTTCAATTATTATAAATACATTGCGTCTGATGGCCCAATTAAACTAGTCCAGTAGGACTTTCCCAGTAGTACTTGTACTATTACCAATCATTGTCACCAACAAGTATTGTATATAAAATGGTTAATAAACAAAGTTAAATAAATACCTAATTAACTTTTGATCAAATTATTGTTAAACTTTTAATATTGTATGTATTTAAGTAGCATTTAAAAGTAGTCAGGCACATGTGAAGTACTAGACAACGAATTTATATACGACGCAATGGCAATGGCCCATTCCCGATTCCCAATGATCGAATTTTGAAATTGCTCGTCAGCAGTGAAAAGAAGTCGTTGGTGTCACAGTCAGTGGCCATATTTCTAGGGGTAGGTACAAACTTAAGACAGTATTCTGTGTACCATTTATGATCAAACTTGATCTTAGAACCCTGTTTGGGGGTCTACTACAGGCCACGCCAAATGTAACTACACAAAATGGGTCTTGCACCCACAGATCAATGCAGATACTGCTGCGGGGAAGAAGAAACCATGGACCATGTAATAGCCACTTGGCAGGCAATTTTGCGAATTAGGCTGTCAGTTGTAGATAAAATCCAATTAGAAGAGATTGATTACGGGAACATTCCCCAAAAAAACCTCGTGAAATTCATAACAAAAATCTAGCATCACAAAGGATACACAATAGACAGTAGAAAAAATCCTTAGCTATCAGTGGGCGCATTATTATGTATATGGATCCTCTTCATCATCTTATCTTACTATCACTGGAAGTATTTGGCTTTTTCCTCTATTAGCAAAGATTTTATAATGGTTAAATGTTACTAAAGATTGTGTAGGACTATTGGAGTTTTTCTACATAAACTAAAATTACTTTCTACAATGTGCAAGAAGATATATTTCTTTTTATTGCATGAGTATATAATACAATGCAATGCGTTTTGGTTACAAATATTTGCTTAAGTTTACACTTGTATTATATTTAATTAGCATTTCTGTCCAATCTTCTTATGCGCATTTTAATTGCCAAAATAGTATTTCTAAGAGCGAAACCAAGTCCTGCCATAAAAAGAAATCGACATTTTGCCAATTTGTCCATATATCCAACTGCACGTAGACATTTTGGGTCCTTGTCGCAATTCTCAGCGGAGAAGTTCTCCGGTTTTAAAAATTGCTGCAGCAAAATTATTGCAACAACAGTCATAGTTAAGGCGACAAAAGCAAGTTTTTGAATCATCTGAAAAAAGGTAAAGAAAAAAACCAAATAAATTTACAAATTCATAATTCTACATTGAAATAAAGACAGAAACACATTTAAAATTAGATGGATAGGCTGCTACTCTATAGAAGTATAATAAATAAGAAGCTAGAATAGAGTTGACTCGCCACGAGTCAAAACAGTTGCTGCATTGCAATACTTAAATGGAGTACATATCCAGAAACAGAAGGATTTTGAGAGACATCCATGCCATACCATGCCATGAAAATGTAGCAGGAAAGATTTGTTAAATTGTTTTAAATTTTCTTCTTCATTTGCAATTGTTCACAATCATTAGTAGTGCACCTAAGATGGTGTCATGCCTCAGCAGCGGATGGGTGTGGCGACTGCGTTTTGGTTATATTTTTTATATACGATATTATAGATATTGCAAATTTGATTTAAATTTGGATAAATAAGTATTCATTTTACGTTTAACAACGTTGCATTTTTCGTCATTCACACCTGAAGAGCAACATATATAGATGGTCTGAAAAAATTGTCAAACATAGAATAATAGAACAGGATAGCTAAGGATTTTTTCTACTATAATCAATAATACAAATTATATTGCAAAGGATAGTGATTTAGACTTAGATAAATTTCAAGAACAAAACAAGAGAAATGGTTAGTTTCGGTGGAACCAAGTCTAAAATACGCTTAACATTTCTTCATTGCTCGACCCTCCATACTGCACATTATTCGCTGCGGATAGATTTAAGTATGAAACATCCAGGCGATCTTCAAAACTTTGTATATTCTTTGTCTTAGTATACAAGGAGCGTTCCAAAGTAAACCGAACTTTCGGAAAGCGTCATTTTTTGACGGTATGATGCCCACTTTGAGACATAAATTTCATGACGTTTGTTCTACTGGAAGTGAAGTAATTGCCGTCGGTCGGACTGAAATATTTTGTATTAATTCGATGTCTATAAAACACTTTTCTTTAATCAGCAAATGCATTTTTACGTAAATGAAAAGTCGCACGGTGCCAAATCAGTAGTAGGCTGATGTTGATAAAAATGCAATTTTTGATCAAAAAAAATCGGTCACAAGTGTCAATCGATTAAACGCCAACTTCCTTCCGCGTGGACACACCTTTTGGTAGTTCAAATGTGCGGTCGAAATGCAATAAATTGTTGTTCCACTCCATGACTTCCAATGAAGATTTTGACTTATCTTTGATGAACTCATGCACAGTTTGATGGGACTTAGAACCGTTTTCAGCATAAATGATGCTTAATTTTGTATCGTTCTATTTTCGTCTTAGACCTTATTTTTCCTCATTTCACCGTCATACTGCCAGGACTACAGCATTCTCATTTTTTAAGCTAACCACTTAAAAAATGAAAGTCTTCACTGTAATAATTATAAGATGTGTTCGAAGGGTATTGAAGCTTCGGTTCTAGCGAAGTGAACGATGCTTTTGTTGCATGCTGCACTTGGTCTTTGAATCATTTGACACATGCTAATTTTTCGAAAAAGAGTGCAAGCCTGTTTACAGTTCTTTGCTCCAATTTTATTAAGTTGCAAGTTTTTTATGCCGCCTGTGAGCTTCCATTCAACATTTCTTTACTATATATTTTTTTTTTTTTTTTTTTTGTCATAAAGATTTTTCTCGGATGTTGCGGCTGGTGAACCGAACTGAACTGAACTACTTCTATCGTAGTAAATTCAAGTACTATATATGCAGTCAGGCAAGTATATACATATATATAGTACGTATATTTGTGGAACTGAAGTACGTTCGATGACCATTTGACTTACTTTTGTGTGCTTGTTTGTCTTGTCTTGTCTTGTCTTGACTTGACTTGACTTGGCTAGTCTTGTCTTAACTTGGCTCTGATTGCAGCTGCAAATGCGAATCTACTGAACTAAACATGCAAATTGACGTTTAACGCATTGGATACAAGTGTTGCTGTTGCTGTTGCTGTTGTTGTTGTTCAACGTCTTCAGTTGCTACCACTTCTGGTGGCACTTGTGGTTCGCTTCCATTGCAACAACTACGCATAAACGAGTTGTCCATCTAATTCTTGAACTATTTGGTGCAGTTGCATAACCTGTATTAAAAAAGTTGCTATTACCGTTCAATTATTGTTGTTTTTCCCATTGTCATACAGTCATATGCCGTATAATAGTTACGAGTCGCTTTCAATGGATAAAATCCCAAGCTGAACTTTATCTATCGAATACAAAAACAAAAGAGGGGAAACAGCATACAGCTGATAAAGTTTGGAAACCAAAGAGCAGTTCGTGGTAATGATAAGAAAAGGAAAAAATCCATCTAAAATATTAAAGCAAGACAACAAAAATCGGCTATTTACTTCACCAGAGCAAAATTTTAACTTAGATAAATTTTTGTGCGCTGAAATCGAAAATATATTACTTAAGGTTCAGTTGTTGTGTAACGGTGCAGAGTGTAGCAAAAGTGTGGCAAACAACTTCCAAGAATAGTGTTGGAAAACGCAGTGTTGTAAAGCGCTTTAAAAATAGCAAGTGACATCGTTAATTTTTCTGGTTATATTTAGTATATTTTTTTGCTGAAAAAAGTGGAATAAATAAGCAAAAGTAAGTAAAAAACAAAAAAAGGTTTTCTTTAATAAAATAAGCCTATTTTTATTTTATTTTCATTGAAGTGGAAGTGGAAGTGGAAGTGAAGCCAAGTTGCAAGCGCAAGAGAGATTCAAAACCAAAGAAGTGGTCTGAAAATGAAGTTGTGGCTATTTTAACATACATGCAAATGCATAGGAATATAGTACGAAATTGGCCGAGTTTTTTTTTTTAATTTAATTTAATTGCAATTAAAATAAACTTACAGAAACCAACCGCACAACTTTATTACAAAAAGCTACTGGAGGAAACGAAGATAGATGCAACTTGGAAATTAGTTCAATTTAAAGTACGTCATTTGAAGAGTAGCTTACAAAAGGCTGAGGCTCTCAACAAGTCTACTGTTGCTGGAGAAGAGAAAGGTGGCGTTCGAGGTATTATATACATATATGAAATTATAATACATATACACATTTTACATTTGCAGATAAATTATTAAAACTTTGCCCACATTACGAGCAGCTGAGTGACATTTTTTCCGGCGGCGGCAAAGCGATGGCAACGGTTGTGCGGGAGACTCACTGTTCAGATGACAGTCTTGTATGGCATAGCGAAGATGAACGACCATTAGCAAATATGCTCAGATCCGAAAATGAGAAGTCATCCGACGTGTTCGTTGCAGCAAGAACTAAGCGTAAGGGCCAGAACATTACAGTTGGAGAACTGAAGTCAATGGAAACTAATAGAAATCAGTACTGTGACGATCTCCACAAGCTTGATGTAGAGAAGTTTTTGTGGGCAAAAGAAGTTGAAGCACGCAAGCTTAAATTGGAGCAGAGAAAACTTGATCAAAAGCTTCAATTGAAAGCAATGAAAATAGAAAATGATTTTCAATTAAAAAAACTTGAGTTAGAACAGAAGGAGCGAATTACTATATTAGAATTAGAACTGAAGCACAAATCGCAGAAATAAATAAAACGACAACCAATTTAAAGACAAATAAAACAATATATGACCCTCTTTCAGAGTCTTTCAGAGGATACAAAACTTTCCCTTCAGCACCGCCAAGCACCTGCCCCAGCAAATAGATTACTAAACCGGTTCTGACATACGTACATAATTTGTACAAAACGTCTGTCGTCAAATGAGCAAAGGATATTATTCCGCCAGTGTATAGTTTTATTTGTCTCCTCGACGTCATGAATAAATTCCAAGGGTATTGTTCACACGGAATTTGTTCCAGAAGGTCAAACTTTCAATGGAGAATATTATTTAGTTTTACATCGTTTGTGGTGGACAGTTCTACGTGTTAGGCCCGAATATTCCAAAGGAAAGTAGCTTTTTTTGTTGCATGATAATGCACCACCTCACAAAAATTTGTCTCATCGACCATCCTCCATATTCGCCTGATCTATTACCGTGCGATTATTATGGACACAGGTGCTAAAGAACATCCCAAAAAAGCGATAACATGCTCGTTTTATTTTATAACTAAATAGTTCGGTTATTTTTAAATCAACCGTGTAGATCCTTGAGAAAATACGGTGGAAAGCAGAAACTATTGATCCAGTATGAGTGTGGATTTTTTAAAATCACTTTTGTTTCAATTCTTAAGCAACATATGCGGCCTTCCGAGCCCACTTTTGCCAATACCATCCGCAAATTTGAGTCTCAGTGTACGTTATTGGATGATACGCGACCGACTAGACTACATCCAGCCCGTAGTAAGGATAAAATTGCGGCTGTAGCGGAGAGTGTGGCGGGAGACCATGACCAATCGGTTCGACACCGCAGCAACATGTCCACTAGTATGGAAAAACTTTGCGAATTTTACGCGAGGATCGTGGCTTAAAGGCTTACAAAATCCAAGTCGTTCAAGAATTGAAGCCTTCAGACTTGAATTTACGCACTAATTTCAGTCAAAGGGCTTTGCAACCGCTCCTCAATGAAGATCCGCTTGTTTCGTATCGAATTTTGTTCAGACATGAGGCACTTTTCTGGCTCAATGGATACGTTAATAAACAAAATTGTCGCATTTGGGCTGATGAGCAACCCGAAAAGATTCTCGAACTACCGTTACATCCAGAGAAATGCACTGTCTGGTGCGGTTTATGGGTTGGTGGAGTCATCGGTCCGTATTTCATTAAAAATTAGGCCGGATAGAACATAACCGTCAGTGGCGAGCGCTACCGCACCATGATAACGAACTTTTTGTTGCCTTAAATTGAGGCCCGTGATATCGGCGACATTGAATTTCAGCAAAACAACGCTACGGCACACACAGCGCCCGAAGCAATGACTTTGTTGAGAAATAATTTTGGTGGGCACTTAATTTCACGTTTCGACCCTGTCAACTGGCCGCCTAGATCGTGTGATATTACTGCTCTGACTTTTTAATTTTGTTTTTGAAGAATTTTAATACTGACCGATACTAGTACCGTACTACCGAAATCCAAAAACCGTACCGAAACCGATACCGAATACCGAAATAAATTGGAAACGGTACAGAAGCTTATACCGAAACACACGTTTCGGTGCGTACCGAAACCGGAATCAAAACTGAAATACATTGTATGTATGTATGTATGTATGTATATATTTCTGTGAACATTACTGTCTATGGTGCCTATATAAAATAGCTCAATATGACCTGATTTAATTGACAGTTTTTTTTTTTTATTTTAAGTTTATTGCATGCACAAACAAATATTTAAAATGCATTCTTATGTATTTGTTGCACTATATACATATATATACTATATACATATATGTAGATAGAATGCAGCTAAAACTTTCTAGCAAAAAAAAAAAAAATTTTTAAAAAATTAAAAAAAAAAACAAAAAAATTAACAAAAAACTTTGGTAACAAAATTTGCGAGTTTCTGTATGTGTGTGTGAGTTTAAGACAGAGAGAGAGAGAGAGAGAGTGTATGCTTGTGTGTGGTGTAGAATGCTTAAATAAGCGAATGAGCGAGAGAGAGAGAGCACAACCAAAATTGCATGGGCAACAACACTTGTCGTCACAAAAATTTGCAACAACAACAAATGCAAAATCTGCAGCAGTTTGCACATGCGCAGCAGAGTTCGTGCGAAAGTTATTTCGCGGAGAGCAGAAAGAAAGCGAACCGAAGCACCCCAACACGCAGAAACACGATGGCGAGCGAGAGAGCGTGTGATGTGATTTCCCAGCAAACATTTTGAGTCCGTAACTAGTCGTTTATGAGCCCTAGCCCTCATAATGAGCTCATTTAGGAGTCCAAATGGAATGTATTTCCCTTCTTGCGAAGGTCGACTCATATGAGTCCGAATTCATATACCCAATGAGTCGCTATAGGAGTCATTTATGAATGCTGCTGTGCTCATATTCGGCTCTTTTTGGACTCACATCTGACTGGTCTTTCGCCCAAAGTATGAGTCATATTTGACGCCTGCTGGCCTCATTTAAAACTCTTTATTTGACTTAATAATGATTTTTATTTTATTTTACTTTCATTAATTTTTTTTTTTTTGTATTTTAAAAAGAAAAGAGAAGTGAGAAAACTTAAAAAAAAACCATACTATTGGGGATGCGTTTTTTTTTTCTTATAATCGACACGATCCCGTGCAGTTTGGAACCATTTTGTTGTAAACTTCTTGAAGTCAGGTTCATTCGAAAATTTCCTGCAAAAGGCTTCTGCAAAAAAAGAAAACAAAGTAAATTAAACAAATCAAACATCAATCCAAAAGGATTACCTTTAAAGGCACTAGTTATAGCCAAATTTTGAAGCGAACTTTTTGTTTCCACGTTTTTTCACGTTATCGCACAAGCCAACTCATCTGTGACCAGATGCTTCCAAATAGATCTGACAAATTTCCCAGAGTCGGGGATCCCAATTGAAAATATTTCGTTTTCCTAAAATGGTAGACACAAAAAATGCCTTAATTTACGAAAGTGACCGACTTTTTTTTGTCTTATGATCACTTCTTCGTGACATTTAAAAATTTAACAAATTTTCTGAGTACCTGTAAATTAAATCTTCCACTCACAATTCACACTTCACCACTGCAGTTTTATAATCTCCCTTTGTGATATAGAAAAATAATAATTTTTTGCTTGCACTAACGGTTTCTTTGCTTATTCGTTCAACATTTGACCGAATTTCTTTTCAACTGCATTGAACTAGCATTTCGCGCACGCACAAATAACAGAAATCACAATTTTACCGCTATTCGCTGTTGACACGTGGCTCATAATTTGAAAAATAAGAGTCGTTTATGATGCGAATATGAGTGGCGACGTATTTCTTCGCCGAGAGTCATATTTCGGAGCACTCCGTATATGTTTGCTGGGTTAGCCGAAAAGCAAAGAGGCGCTCGAATTACATTACACTGAGCACAGCAAGTGTGAAAGAGACTAGGCTTATGTGTGTGTGTGTGTATGTTTGTTTTACTCACTCTCGTAAAGAAAGCCAGAAATTTTCACTTGTCAAGTGCAGCTCTGCTCAGCTGCTGTCGACTATGACGTCTTGGCTTAAAGTTTAGCAAGAGCAGCAGCAGCAGCAGCAGCAGCGACGTTGCTCGGTTCGGTTCGACTCGGCTTTTGCTATCGTCGTCGTCGTTCAATTCAGTTTGTTTTCGGTCGCGTACGGTGTCGCATGCGCAAGCGCATCTTTCACTTTTTATTTTTCTGTGTATTTTTTTGCAAAGAAAAATTTTTGTTTACAAGTGAATTTTTTTTTTTTTTTGGAAATTTTTTTTTGTATGTGTTTTTGAACAGTGCTGTAAGACCTAAAAAAAAAGATCAAAAATTATTTTTTTTTTTTAATTTAAATAATTTTATTAATAAAGTGCAGTGAAAAGAAATATTTTTTTTAAGAATTATCTTAAAAAAATTTATGAACTATTAACAGCTAAAATATAATTTTTTTTTTTTTAATAAATTAAACTCTGCTTAAAATGTGACTTAGTGCTGCATAAAAACAAAAATTTATAAAATGAAATACTATATAAAGGGTCTTTCAATAGTCGAAAGTTTTTTTTTTAGTGCTGTTAAGCATTGTTTTAAATAAAGTATGTAATAAATTTTCAAAAACAAATTTTATAATTTGTAATTGTTAAAAAGTACCGTTATGATTGTATTTATTTTTGTTACATTTTAAATTTTTTATACAGTAAATTTTTAAATACAGTTTTATTTTTTATTTTTTTTTTAACGTTTCAAGTGTCATTTCCCTAAAAATTGCTCCATTTTATGCCAACTTCAAAAGATTTTGTAATGCATGCCACTTATTTTTTTAAGTGCTAAAAATTTTCAGAACCATTAACCCTGCTACTTTCCCTACTTAAAGCGTACATTTAATTCAAATCGGTATTTTCCTAAGCATATATGTATATAGAAATGTTCATTTCCATACATTTTTCAAACTTTATGTATCTTAAAAAGAAAAAAAAGCATTTCGAAAATGAACCTGAAATTACTAGAAACATTTTTCTATTAAATTTATCTATTAATTGTATTATGCTTTAGCTACAATATTATTTATTATTGTACATACATTTTCGAAATATGCTGCCACGCCCATAATGAAACATTTTTGAAATATGGAAAATATGTGCAAACATTTTTTAATTATGCTTCATGTAGGCGTGACATGCAAATTACGACACATTCTTTGCATGCTATACAAAATTTATAAAGCCCACTCAAATTGTCTACTCTAACTATAGTTAGAGTCGACTCTATTTACAATGCGTATCTACAACATTTATTGTAGCTATAATTAGCTCTAATAAATTTCCAAACAAAAAGAATTATAGTGTGTGTCAAAAGCGTGAAATAAAATACAGAAAATCGTTAGACGAAAATCAAAAATTTTGTTTGACAGTGTTACACCAAAGTGATGAAAGCTGAAGATATACATATAAGTGCTTCAGAAATATATACCATGTAGTATATTTTGTACCGCTCCAAACTAAGTATGCATTTTGTCGAGTCGATAAGTTTCATAAGTACAAGATCCAGTAAATTCCAGTACATTCAAACATTATTCCAGTCAAACACTATCAAGTGGCAGACCTCATTAAGTATATATACTCTTATCCGTTCGTCTGATCGTCTTCTTGAACAACGTATATACAGTTCGATATGTGGTTCAAATAGAGAACCTTCAACAAAGTGCAGGGTATCGCGAAATCAGGCAAACTCGACTGCAACTTCTTGTTTTTAGTTATACTTTTGCTCTTTGAATAGCTTTCCATTTATTTCACTGCATTTGTTTTTATCTCTAAGGCCAAAGTGAGAAGCAAAAAATCAAAAATTTTATAATTTCCAAGAAAAGAAGCGTATGTTTCTGGGGGCCCCTAAGACCAAAAGCAGCAAAAAAAAAAACAAAAACAAAAAAAACAAAAACAAAAATCCTCTAAACCGAAAGAAGGAATTTAATGCATTCTTTGATACATATAAATATATACGCTTTTACTAAGAAGCCAACATACTGATGAGAGCTTGTAGCTGAACCGGAAACAATTGTACCCGTAGCTTAACATTAACTGTAAACACGAAGTTATTCTTATTGTGCTCAATGTAAAAATGAGCTTGAATCAACTTTAATTTACATAAAAAACATTATTTCGACTTATCCAGCATTTTTAGACGACTTTTTTTTAACGTCAACTCTAACCGTTCTAGAAATCCAATGAAAATTTAGTCGCAAATTTAACTCAAAAGAAAAATAGCAATAAATTTTCATTTATTATTATTATTTAGAACATTATAAACCTGAGACCAAAAATAGATATATTGTTTGTCGATCTTGCTGAGATATGCCGTTTTAGTCCAAACTGCTGAATAAATCTTAGAAATTTTCTCGGTCGGTCGGTCACTGCTGTCCTCTCCGTATGGTGACCCAGGTCTTGCTTGACTAGGTCTGACTGGAGTAACAGCCGGTACACAAATAAGGTCACAGTTACTCTCCGAGGCGAGCAGTTAACCGGAGAGGCAACGTTTGAGACTGAGATTTTATAATACAGGGCCCTCAGCCAGACTGACTATTGACACGGTATGCATGACATCTTGATCCGGCCATGTAGGTAGTTTACAGACTTCCTCTGATCTGGAATGTGATGGGGTGCTTTGGAGTGCAAAAGACATGCGAAACTTTGGGTGTGGGAGACACATGTCGAGTTATACGAGTATGAATACGTTACCGGCGAACACCACGTAGCGTAGCGGCCCTCTCGCCAGAGGTGGTGTACTTTCTACATTTGTAGGCAACACCTATGAGTCGACTTGGAATGATGCTAACACGAAACAGTAGAGCAGCTAGACTGACCTTTCTATGGCAAAATTTCTGTTTCTATTTCTATTTCTATTTATAATTTTAATTTCTTTTATATAAAAAAACCGACACATAACAATTGAAAGATCCTTTATTATTGTACATTAATATATGCGCTAAACTAAACAGCTGCTTAGAAATACTTTTTATGTTTTATAGACAAAAAAAAAGTGCGTGTGTTTTTATTTATTTTTTATTTTTTATTTTTTTGTTTTTTTTTTTTTATTAAATTAGCAGTGTGAAAAATTTATTTACAATTTTGTAAACCATAAAAAAATATGCTCTTTATCTAATTTTTTTTTTTTTTAGTTAAGTGTGCAGCATGCGACAATTTTGTTATATTTAAACGCATTTGAACCGAATACTTTTTTAATGTTTTGTTATGTTTTTTTTTTTTTTTTTTTTTGTTTGTTAACGAAACGCTAAAAACAAAAACAAAATAAAAGTGCAAAAATTCAAATAAATAAAATTTTAAACTACTATAAATTAAAAACAAACACCCTCTCTCTCAAAGTAAACACAAATTCAAACACAAATATAAGCAAACGAAAACAAAAACAAACAGAAAAAAAAAAAACACAAAATAGAAGAGAAAAGAAAAGAAATGCAGCTTAGCAGCTTTAAATTTCGCTGCATTATGATTCGCAGCCGGTTACTGCTTGCAGCATTTGTGCTGTTGCAAGTGTCGCTGCTACGCAATGGCGGTCGCTTTGGTGCTGCTGCACAGAATATAGGTGAGTGTGTCACATGTTTTTTTTTTTTTTTTTGTTTTTTGTGCTTGTTAAATTAGTTTAAGTTGATTTTTTTTCTTTCTATTTTTTGTAAGCTTGTTTTTTTGGCGCACCTTAAACTAAATTTTTGCATTCTTCATTTCCGGTTCTTGTTGTATTTCTAGTTGTTGTTGTTGTTGTTGTTAATTTTGTGGTTGTCGTACGCTTCCTGCCGCCAGTTACAATTTTGTATTTGTTTTCCCACGTTTCACGTCAAGTGCTTTAAAATTACTTTGCGCGACTTTTGACGACTTTTGTCGCCGTTGCGTTGCCGCCACATTTTTCTCTTTTTTCTCATATTTTTTTCTTTTACTCTTATTGTTCATTGTTGCTTGCGCTTTAAATTGTTGTATCTAGATACAATATTACTTTTTGTTTTTTTATTATTTTTATTTATAAGCCTTGTTGTTGTTGTTCTTCTTCTTCTTGTAGCTGACTTATACATATGTACCTAAATTACTAGCACACTTTACATTTATCGGTCACCTGCGCATGCGCATATGTTGTTCTTAATTATTGTCATAATTTTTTGTTATGCTTTGTTTTATTTTTTTAGATATACTTTTGCATATAGTTTTGTTTTGTTTTGTTTTGTTTTTTTTTTCACCTCTACTAATTGTAAACTAAAACGTACCAAATCGAAAGACTTAAGCAACGAACTTGTTAGACACATGTAGATTTTTGTATATGATTAAGCATTTTTTTCGTGTAAGTTATATCGTAGCTATAGTACATTATCATATATACTCGTATATATATTATGCTGGTCGAAATGTGAAAGTGCATATTTTAATAGATACTAACTGAAGCAAAAATATACACTCTTAATGTTCAGTACAAATTTTGCTTAAAGTCTACTATGGAACATATTGTCAATTAAACTATTTTGTTCGCTCAGACATCTGTGAAGCTAGCTGTCAGATTTATTTATTTCTTTGTTCTACATTCGTATGGGATCAGTGGCGGATTAACGTGTAGAGAATTGGGGAACCCACACAACAAATGCATTTTCGTTCAGTCCAAACAAAAAATGTTCCATCGTTTTGAATTTGAATTAATAATTTCATTATCTCATACATTTCATACATTTCATACATTTCATACATTTCATACATTTCATACATTTCATACATTTCATACATTTCATACATTTCATACATTTCATACATTTCATACATTTCATACATTTCATACATTTCATACATTTCATACATTTCATACATTTCATACATTTCATACATTTCATACATTTCATACATTTCATACATTTCATACATTTCATACATTTCATACATTTCATACATTTCATACATTTCATACATTTCATACATTTCATACATTTCATACATTTCATACATTTCATACATTTCATACATATCATACATTTCATACATTTCATACATTTCATACATTTCATACATTTCATACATTTCATACATTTCATACATTTCATACATTTCATACATTTCATACATTTCATACATTTCATACATTTCATACATTTCATACATTTCATACATTTCATACATTTCATACATTTCATACATTTCATACATTTCATACATTTCATACCTTTCATACATTTCATACATTTCATACATTTCATACATTTCATACATTTCATACATTTCATACATTTCATACATTTCATACATTTCATACATTTCATACATTTCATACATTTCATACATTTCATACATTTCATACATTTCATACATTTCATACATTTCATACATTTCATACATTTCATACATTTCATACATTTCATACATTTCATACATTTCATACATTTCATACATTTCATACATTTCATACATTTCATACATTTCATACATTTCATACATTTCATACTTACATTTCGTACGTTGCGTAAAATAATACAAGCATTCATGAGTATTGGTCTGTGAAGAGTCGATTACAAGTTTTTAGCATTGAAACTGTTTACTCTATTAAGCAATTTTAATTTCATCGTTGGACTATATGGCCTTAATGAAGATTTAGCTAAGTGCTATTACATACTATGTGGGTATGATTCTTCTAAAAGTATTAAACGCCCTTATAAATGCATCAAAAGTCATAACATTATTGGTTGCCATACTAAGCGCACAAGATGCGATGTAGACAGTGTATTAAACCGGAACCGGAACCGTTAACCGAAATTAAACGATTAAAATTGAGAACCGAGACCGGAACCGGAACCGGAAAAGGAACCGATAATTTGGTTTTTCAAAACCCGAAACTTTTACCGGAACCAAAACATTTGTACGATTAGAGTTTCCGTTCTCACTTATATTTGTTTCTAAGAAATATATTTACTTATTATAATGTTCAAAGCAAAACAAGAAATAGCTGATAGCATATATACCTATATAGTTAAAAAATTCCACAAATTTGCCAGAACTATTCGAATTGTCAAAAGTTACTCATGACAGTTCCAGCTACGCAAGTTAGCATATAGCGTTTGCTTTCGAGCGTCAAATTTCATACATACAAAGTTCGAAATGTAGACGGTTTTTTTGTTCAGCGTAGAAACATGGGAAGTATGCAGCACGATATCTTAAAAAACTAAGGGACTAGTTTCGATGCAAACACAGAAACAAGCAGACAGACAGGCGGACGGACATGTCTACTTCGGTTCGTCTCAAAAATACCAAAATGGACCCAGACTGGTTAAAAAAACCAAACTTTTATGCATTTTAATACAAATCTTTATTATCGTCTTTAAAATAGGCTCCTTTTGAGTCAATACATGCATTCCAACGGTTAATCCAATTTTCCATACACTCTTGTTATACGCCTCAGCCGGGATAGCATTTACTTCCTTCAGCGAATTCTTTTTTTTTTTTTATGTCCTCAATCGACTCATGACGCGTTCCCCGAAGCGGATATTTAAGTTTCTGAAACAGAAAATAGTAATAGGGTGCCAAATCTGGTGAATACGGTGGTTGTGCCATGAGTTCGTTTTTTTTTTTTTTTTCATGTTGGCCAAAAACTCAATCACAATGAAAAAATTTTTCAAAATATTCAAGTCTTTTGATACGAGTCTGGGGGCGACGCGTTTCATACGCAAAACATCAACCAAAATGTGTTGAGCCGATCCATAAGAGATGTTGAGTGTCTCTGTTATATTTCTAATGCCAACACGACGATTTTCAAACACAATTTCCATCACTTTTTCGATGTTTTTGTCGTTAACAGAGGTGGATGGACGACTTGCATGAGGCAAATTTTCTACGATTTCGCGACCCTCACTGAATGCTTTATGCCATTGAAATACTTGCGTTCTCGATAGATTAGAGTCCTCAAAACACTTTTGTAACATTTTGAATGTTTCCGTTGCCGTTATTCCATTGGAAACTCAAAATTTCAAGCAAACTCGTTGTTCAATTTTTTTTCCCATGTTAAAAATCGCCATACAAACTTTTCGCGTCGTAAACAATGCAGCTGTCAGACATAGACTCAAACTTGGCATGCATGTCAATGACAGTGTGAGCCAACTTAAGAAGAAGAACCGAACCGATTGGATTTAAAACCACCAGTCCGGGTCAATTTCGGTCCAGAGGTATAGATAACTATGCTGATATTTCTTTACAGATTTAAGTGCTGCTAACTTATTCTAGAAAAACGTTTTGTCTAAAATTGCATCGAATTTAATGATTTAAAGTAAATTTATATTTTATTTTATTACTTTCTCTCTCTCTCTCCCTCGTAGCAATATTTTTTTATATTTACTTTGACTTCTATTTAATATAAGATTTATATAGAAACAATTTCAGTAGTCCAAAAATAGAAATTTGAAGCAAGTTGGCTCTAACCGAAAAATCTTCACTCTACTACACGGAAAACCAGTTCATCCGTTTTCAAATATACCATTCGACACGAAATTTTAGCGAAATTGAATTGTATTCGATTCGCAGAACATTTCCAAATCATTCTCAAAACTGTTCGTCGTTGTTTAATGAAAACTGTTTAGAGTCTTTTAATATAGTAAGTATATTAATTATTTTTGAATTCAAATCCAAAATATGTTTGCCTTTATAGCGACAGTCAAGCAGAATAACCAACTCTGTCTTTAATTGTGCAAATCGACGAGTTGGTTGTCTGTTAGCAGAAGTAGCTAAGACACTGAGTCTTAGTACTCAGCGCGTTGGTCGTGATTCGAATTATTGTTTCTGCCAGCAAAGAAAATTTTTATAAAAAGCATAAATAGCGAAATCATTAGTTATTTTTAACTAGTGAAGTAACTAGTCCGTCAGCACTAGCGAGGAAGCTAGCGAATGTTAGTGATATTGAGCCTTTTGCTATGACATTGCTGTGTTAAATTCGGAAATTAAGCCCTTGTACAAAAGATACAAAAGATAGCTTACAAGTGTAAGTAGTGCTGCTTACAAAAGTTGATTCGCCAATCCGAGACTGGTTCAATGTACTGCATAGTATGTTTCTTTTCAAATGTATGATTTAATACTACAGTTTTATTAACAGCTTGATTAAGCCTTTAAATTTATTAATACGCTATTAATGCGAATGAAATGTCTTTGATTGAAAATATTTTGAAACTATCTTTCATGTTTCGAAGCTCTGTGCTGATGCGAACACACAAGGCAACTTTTGTGCGTCTCTTTTCATTGTTAATACAATACGCATTCAGTTTATTATAAAAGTATTAATATATCATTTTCAGCTATTTTCATTTTATTTTGTATATTTCATATCATAAATACACTCGTACGTAGTACATAAAATATTTCTTATTTCAAAATTTCTTTCAACAATTTTTGTATGATTTATGTTTGATTTGATTTATAATGCAACTCTCTGTCTTTTGTTTGGTTATAAAACTCGTTGAAAATATATACATACAGAGATACATATGTATCTACACTTATGTATCTCATGTATACTATAATTCAGATACAATAAAAATATTTTCACAGCATCAACAATAACAACAACAATGACATTAATAATATTTACTACAACAACAAAAACAACAACTCACAACACGCTGAAGAAATGTAGACAATACTTTTACTTTTTCATATTTTTCTTTTTTTTAGTTTTTAGTTTTTTGCTGGGCTTTTATCAAAAATAAAAAATATAAATAAAAAATAAATTTATGAAGATGGCGACGTGACAACAAATGGCGGACAGAGCAGTCAACGCAGAAGAAATACTTTCTCATTTTGAATGCGGCCTTTTCTTTTTTATTTTTATTTTTATTTTTTTTTTTTTGGTTTTTTGGCGCTTAAACTTACTAAATAAATTTAGCATGCTATCTCCATCTTATGCTTAAACTGCTATATATATAGCTATCTCACTCACTCATTTGGCTTAAGGCCATGCGTAATTTTAGTTTTTAATTTTTGTGAAATTCTTTTTATAATAAGCACCGATTCAAAAGTTTCGTTAATTTCAATTTTTAGTACGCTGAACTGGCATAACATTTTTTTTCAATAGTCAAACATAAAACACGTAATAAAAACATTTTCGATGGTTAGTTTCTAAGTTTTTATTCAAAATCACACCCATGGGTGACAGACTTCATAAGCATATAAGTATACAAACGGCTCAAAGCTAAAAAATCAAGCTGAGGCGTTTAAGCCACAGAATTGGCGCCGCGTCCATTCAGAAAGCTATGCAATTCCTAAGATCTCATCAGATGGTACAAACACTATATTCGTTTACTCAGATAGTCAAGCAGCACTAAAAACACAACCATCATTTAATGCCGCAGATCACTTAACGAGCGGTACAAGTTTTATAGTACACAGCTTGTTTGGATGCCAGGCCACTGTGAAATCGAGTGAAATTGTAGAGCAAACTTGAACAACATACGGCAAAAGAAGCACCCGCTCAACGTTGATGCTAAACTGATATTTTGACTCTAATAGGTTTTGATAAACCCGGGCAGATAGCAGTAGCTATCAAAACAGCTAAAAAAAGACATGAGTAGAAGAAGTTTATTGCTTATGGAGGATTGAGTTTTCAGAAATCTCAAAAATTTATGTCTGAATAAGAAGAGTTCTATTTCTCTCAAAATAAGAGATTTGTGGTACCACAACGGGTCACTTTGGCCTAATTAATGGTGCTCTTCTTGATACTTAATCTAACCTAACCTAATCTTCTGGAGTTTCACGGTATGAAACGGTATTTTTTATGCATTTTTTACAAAGTTGGTTTCATAAATTGTGCACCAAAATATCATTAAACTGAGTTGAGTGTTTAAATAAAACACTGTTCCAATTTCTCATTTTGTTCCATTTTGCTGCATTTTGGAAATGCAACTTGCGAATTGAAAAACGAAACCAAATCGTTAAGGAAACCGGAACAGCTAAAATGAACTTAACTCACTTAAGTGCCTTTTTTAAAGCTGGTTGAGTTCATAAAAGTAGCAGCTTTATGCACAAATTATTAAATCTAAGTATTGCATACCTTATCAAAATGCTAAAACTTTTAAAGCTGGCCTTGTTTTTATTATCGTATTTTCAACTCGTAAATATTACTTTAATTTCTTGCTTGCTGAAGTATTTCTTTATGCCTTTCTTTTCTTTTCTTTTGCGGCAAGTTTTTAGGCAGATCGCTTCATGGTTTTTTAGGGCTATTTCTTTACTTTTTTTTTTTTTTGTTTGTTTGGAATTTTTTGTTCATAAAGAAATTTGTAGCTTTGTGTATGCAAAATTGCTGTCATTATAATTGCTGACCAGCGCGAGAAGCGACATTCCGTGTAGAATTTTTGAGAAGTTGGTCTTCACTCAGTTGTGCGTATACGTACAAGTTTCAACGTTGTCTTTAAAATGTCATAAAATTTTTTAGTAAGTTGTAATTTAAATTAATTTTTCTCTTTTTTTTCTGTTTTGCTTGTTCTCAAACTTGAATGTGGCAAGTGGGAATGAGGTGTTGTGCTTCTTGAATGTTTCTTTTTGGGTGCTACAATTTGCTGACACTTATAAACTGTATGTACGGCGGGGACTAACAAGAGTTCGGTATTTCATTATCATTGATCATATTAATTTGGAATATCATTGAGATCTTCATCAGTACAGTTCAAATTAACGATAATGTTCGTGTCGACAGCATATACATATAGCCAGCCGCAGTATATAAAGTATATAGGGCAGAACCAAGCACCAGCCTCAGTGTGACGGATCCTTAAGCGCTCATCTTTCACTTCAATTGGGAAGGCATGACTTCGAAAGAAGAAACTGCGACGCTGGTAGTTTAGAGTTTATTTTGAATAGGAGGCCGTCCCACTAGATTCTATCAAAGGCTTGCTGTATAACAATAACGACAGCAGTGCTATACTATTTATGCACAAAGATCTTTAGAATATTTGGGAAAACTCTATGCACTTGTTCTGGAATGACATGGTGAAGCCAAACTTATGAACGGAAATGGTACTCTGAACTACCAGTGCAGGTAACCTTTTACTCAAAAATAGTCTTTTGAATATTTTGTATAAAGTCGGTGGTAAGTTAATTGTTCTTCACAAGATTTTTCTGCTGACCAGATTTCTGTATAATTATAATACCAGCGCACTTCCATTGGAATGGGTATCTCAATTTCTACATTAAGAGTGCAACAATTATCTTCTGAAGGCAATTTCATTTAATTTTTTGTTTTGACTTCTTGGAAATTGTTAGAAATCACAGTGCGCCAAATCCGGAGAATATTGTGTAGAGGATTTGAGATATAGCAGTCACAATTATTGCGCTGGTGAAGTAACTAAACATCATCACTTTTGTTGCTGGCTTTTTGTTTGTGAATTTGCTCCTTTTCTGCTTTATAGCATGGGCTGCTGTTTGGTTTCCGGATCAGACTTATAAAAGCAAGCTTCAATGTTGCTGGATCTTCTGTCTTGAAATTTTCTTAGTAAATATTGAACATAAAAAACACAAGTTTCTTTTTGTAACTCTTTCAAAAATTGTAGAACACAACGTGCAGATTTCTTCATGTACAGCAGATTAATTTTCAACATACGCGACACAGCCATGGTGTTCAATGCCAGTTACACAGCAAATTATCAGCGTCTCGGTCGATGATTTTGACCAACCTGCTCGAGGCTCGTTCTCTACCAAATAATGTAGAATCTTCGAAACCACTAGAAAACTGTTTAAAGTGAGATTATATTTGTTTCATATGAAGTTTTGCATGTATTTTGACTTGAGTTACTGTCTTTATGGTGACTTTTCTTCCGAACATGCATCAGTAATTCTACGTTTTCTCGTACCCATGCCGCTCGAGTTTGCACTTTTGAATTTTCTAAAAACAAATAAAATATCAGACTTTTGTTAATCCCCTCCTGTATACATTGTATACAGGTAGGTAATTGGCTTTGAATAGATGTCCAAATGGCGTGCAACTGAAACTGAAGCTGAAGCGTTAATCGCGTTTAAATTATGCTCAAGTTATTTCAAATGATTTAGATTTCCTCCGGCACATTATTAATGGCATTAAAGTATTTTTCAAATTGGTTTTTCTTCACTTTTTTGTTTCTGGTTTTTTCTTTTTTTTCTTTTTTCTTTTGCTGCTTTAGAGCATTATTTCTCACAGTTTGTATGTTTTTCGATTGGAACTTTTTCTACAAACAACAAAAACCACAACAACAAAAAAGTCGAAAGCAAGAAAAGTGCTATAATTTATAGCGTCGTTTTTTTGTTTTCTTCTTTTTATGCATTGTCAGATTTGAAATTGAATTCATCAAACAAAACAACAAAAAATTCTATAGCTCCAAAAAGCATTGCAGCCGCAAAGTGTTAACATTTTTCAATAAAATACGCAATTTTATAGGACCACACAACATGCTAGCGCAGAAGTTAGTTATCTAAACAGACAGACTGACAGACAGACAGACAGACAGACTGATAGACGAACATCTAAAAGCTGTCGTCCAGTATAGCAAACAGGTGCGCTGCATGCTGGCTACATTTTTTTCAATGCTGTTCAAGTTCAAGGCGCTACAAGATACATTTGTATCTAATGCAATTGTTTGTCTATGTTGCACAACTGTGCCGTGCCCGCATGCAGCGAGACAAATGTCGTTGCAATGACGATGATGACGTTGCCGCCTCTGACAAAGATTCAAGATTCAAGTGCAAAGCCAAAGCCAATGCCAAAGGCAAGGCAAGGTATAGTCAAATGAAATCAAAACGCCTTCGGTTTTAGGTTTACTGACTGCGGCAACTGCAACTGCAACTGAAGATGTATCCAGTATCTTCAGTGTTGCTTTATGACAGTAAATAAGTGTATATACATGACTTTTTGGTTTAATTATTTTTTTTCTTCTTTTTCTTCTACATATACTCGTATATGATATTGGATACCAACGCCGCGTGGACAATATTGTGTGTGTGTCTGTTTGTTGGCATTGAAATTTATACACATCTGCAGCTAAGTTTAGGTGCAATAAACTGTTGTAATTTGCAGTAGTGACTCTTAGACTTAAATACGTTAAAAGTAATATTTATTTAATAGCGGCTGATTATTTATATTGAGCATAGTATAAAATATTATATAGAAAATTTGATTTTTTTTTTTGAATATTTGGAAATATGCTCGATGTGCTGCTATTTGTGTAGAGTGCGCTGGCGCAGATTTTAGTTGTCATCGCTGAATTTTAGATATTGCCAGTTGGTCTTGTCCAAGGGGCACACACGACGGGTCTTCAACCAGGGCGAAATACAATGGAGATGAAATGCATGTTTACATGCGCCCCAAGCCATGGTGCACTTCTTTGCATCGGTCTCTTGCTTATCCTTGCATTCGATGCAAAAGTCCTTGGTGTGATTGCGACAAATAGCGCAGTTGGTAACAACGAGATCTGAAGAGATTTTCTCATATATAGAACTAATAATCCTCACAGAAAAAAAAAAAATGAAAAAAAAAAATGAAAAAAAACCTTACCCGAAGCCCACAGGGCAACAGCGTCAAATTTTCCAGCAGCCGTAAAGCGCTTCTGGCCGCCAGCAGTGCCCTTGCTAGTCGATGGCTTGTTCAAATCCTCGCTATCAGTTGAAGGCTCCGATGTAGCATCGCCAGTATCACTTTTGATGATCAAAGGCTGCTTATCATCATCGCTAAAACCCATTGAATTATCATCAGACATTGTTGTAAATTGATTCCGAACACACAAATTTAAAGACGAAGAACTTTTTTTTCAGCTAATAGTACAATCGCACGAAAAAACTGCAGTAGAAGAAATGAAAATTGCAACGTCAGGCTTGCTGAAAACTGACTGAGAACTATTACCATCACGCTCACATTGGCGTCATAGCATAGCACCTTTATGAAATCAGTGAGTGAGAGTGAGAAAGCGATAAGTTTTAATATTTATCAGGGCTAGGCGCGTCTAGCAATCACATTGTGAATGAAAAAAGCTGATTGCTATAAAAACTTAAATTTTCAAGAAGTTATCGTCATCCATCTATTTCCAACAGTTTGTTTTACATATTTCTACGTAGGCTGTTGGCAAACAAATATTACACAATACCATTCAGAATTGAATGTTCTACGTTCCAATTGTTCAGATTTTCCATAAGGCCATCGCACGAAATTATTTACGACTAAATTTCATGTTTAGGTCTAGATGAATTTTTCAGTTCACTTTAAAAAACCATTCCTCCCTCCCAGCCCTATAACCAACCGTAATAGGTTGTTGGGATAAAAGGACAAGAACATTAGGTTAATCTAGAGCTTTGAATGAGCGGTCAAGACGGTGATAACGCTTAAGACCTTTGGTGGATGGGATGGGATGATCAAACAACTTCTACACTAAGCGTGCGCTCAGTCTGCTCATCTGCTGCCTAACAGGGTCTTAGAAGCACCTCCTGAATGGTGCTGCTGTGAAAGGAGTTCATCCTTTTCAACGCGAAACATTGTTCGTTTTAAATTTGAATATATTTTTCAGTGAGAAAGACAACAACATTAAAACCAGGAGCCACCAAAAGAAATTCCGAGCCAGGTGAGGACTTAGCATGGAGGAGTTTAACTTTTGTTTCGTTCTGCGCATCTACATCACGTATTTCCTTTGTTTGCGAGCGCTGTGATTGGCAAAAATTAAAAGTGTCTAGCACTTCTTCTTTTTTTTACCTTAAGTCAAAACCTTTCTTTGAACTGCAGCAAAGAGAAGCTTCTAAGGCTATTATTTGCCTTGTTCTACGCCTAATGGTCATTTGCTCACATTTCTCCTAATAAACCTGTATATCCATCATATTTATGCTTATGTTTGACATACACAAATCATTCCAATCCATCCTAATCAAATTGCCTAAATGACATGGTGCTTTTGGATTGAATATGGCCTGGCGTTATACCAGTATTTATTATGGGGTGTTTCAATTAATTCATAGCGTTTTGTGGCTTTCTTAATATTAAATAGATTATTCATAGTGTTGTCCATCGTGTTCGCCACTAGTTTTATTCAACTTTCTGGCAGCAAACGGATTCCGCATCGAAAGAACTACTCGGAATCTTTAAACGCAATACAAGAATCAAACCAATTTTTGGTTTCCTCGAAATTACGAGAGTGCTGCACAGCCAAGCCAAACTTATACGATCGGCAGGAGCATTTACAATGGGTTTGCAGCATGCGGCCGAGAATTGTCTTGCTAAAAATCACTCTGTCGTCCCTCTGCTTGAATTGCAGTCGGTTTTTATTCAATACTCGGCTCAAGGGCATGAATTGTTGTTGTTAGCGATCCACCGTGATGATTTCGTTAGGTTTGATTAGCTTATAATAGATTACACCCAGCTGATACCGCCAAATACAGAGCATCATAAGCTAGTATCCATGAATATTTGGCTTCGCTGTTGACGTTGTTGGTTGGTTGGCCGGGCGTAACCAATGACTATCACAACTTACAACTTACAACTTAATGAAAAAGGTCACTGAATAGCAGCTCACACATTTTTTATTGTGCATAATTACAATTTTCCATATTTACAAAAATCGAAATGCTACTTTTTGAGCACAATGCGGTGACAATTTTTAATTGCCATATGTTACGAATTCCCACTTGCTGTTGTCCAAAGGGCACACCGGACGTGTTATCAACCAGCGTGTAATACAATGGAGATGAAATACATGCTTGCATACGCCCCAAGCGACGATGCACTTCGTTTCATTGGACTCAAGATTACCCTTGCATTCGTTGCAAAAGCCAGTAGTTTTATTGCGACAAATAAAGCATTTATCAACAATAATATCTGCAAAGTTTTAAATAAATATTAATATAATTATATGGAACTAAACTATAAAAATAAAATCTTACCCCAAGACCACAGGGCAACAATTTCAAGTTTTTGAATCTCGAAGCACTTCTTGCTGCCGGTGGCAGTCGCCGGCGGAGCACTGTCAGCAGCGGCTTTGCTGGTCGAACACTGCTCCTCATTCTCGCTATCAGTTGTAGACTTCGGCGGAGCACTGCCAGTAGCCCCTTTGCTAGTCGAAGGCTGCACGTCATCCTCGCTTATATCCTTTGAATTATCATCAGACATTGTTGTAAATTCATTTTGTATAACATACAAATTTAAATACGAAGAATTTTTCAGCGGAAATGAAAATGCCAACGTTGAGAAGCTGAAAACTGAATGACATCTAGTATTACCATCACACTCACAGCCTTAATAAAATTAGGCACGTTTAGCAATCAGATTGTGAATGACAAATGTATGCAAAAGCTAATTGCTACAAAAACTTGAAATTTTAAAAAATTTCTAATCATACATAGTATGTTTCGCCGTTCGCCGTTTCTGGAAAATACCACACCCAAGGAGGAAACGGACTGAAATTATACTATTGTACTTTTGCCAGTCTGAAGAGTGTAGAGTATGTGCAAAATATGCGTTCTATGCGCTTCAATTGCAACTTCTGCCGTTGATAATCGCCAAAATTTGTAAACAAAAAGAAATCAATGCATTGAATGAGCCATCAATTCGATGTTTTGAGTCGCTTGTTTGTGAAGATGATGTCTGTGAAGTTGCATTTTCATGTTGATGTAGACTGTTTCGATGTCACCAGTTTGTTTTCCATATTTCTACGAAGTCTTCAATTAAACGTTGGCTACTTGTCTATGTTATGATATGATAATTATTTTCAGGCTGTCTACTGTTGAGTTTTTGCGCAATCTTATTAGGTTATTGTTGTAAAAATTCATTTGATTTCATGCCATTGTTCAAGCGGGAGATCCTATTAGTAGTATATGTTCGATGTTTATAGTAGTGTACTTTTGACTAAGTAATGTTGATTTGTCTATTTTGTGTATCCAAGTCTAAATTTAATAAGATAGTATTAACTTTCCTAAAATTTAAACACCATATTGCATGTATCATTTAGAATTTTGAAAATCTGTATGCACTAACGTAATCAGTGACCCCGACAACTCTTAAATACTGAGTTTCAAAAAGTTAGAATGACTTTCTTCATAAATTGTCTACCATTTTGTTTGCGCTACTTGGTTTTCGGAAATTTTGACAACATATTTGTAATCAGCGATATCAAAACCTTCAGTGTACAACATTTCGTGTCGATACAATAACTTCGAATGAAAAAATCTGTTTGCTTTTTGAATAGAACATTATGTTTTCGGAAACTTTGATTTCAGTTTGAGCGCTGATAGTTTAGATTGATTAATTATTAATTAATTAAATAGATACTTTGCAGTTTTGCACTTTTTGTTTTTTTGTATTGCTATTAATTTTAAAGCCAACCAATAATAATAACAAAAATAATTGCAAAATATTGAAAATTGTTTAACACATTATTTTTGTTTGTATTTGTAAATATATTTTTTTGATTTTGCTTTTGTAAGCGCTTACAATGGCATTGAAAATGAAAATGCTTTGTAATAGTCGTAATAAAAATCGCATGAATCATCAATCAAACGAGGCTCTTGCATTTTTAATTCAGTAGCTACAACTACAATAAATACAAAACAAAGCAATTCAATTAAAATTGCAAACGTTAAACACAAATAACCAAAAAGTAAGTGAAAACAAAATATGGCTGTCTGTACGTTCGATTTACGGACGATAATTTTACGTGATAACGTCATAAGAAAACATTGATGAAAAATTGCATACTTTTATGAATTGAATTGAATTGAATTGAATGGAATTGAATTATAATATGTGAATTATATCATTATTTTGTATATAATACAAAGAAGGAGTTAATTGAAAATTACAATTTTTTCGATAAATTCACATTTATTTGCACTTGTTGTTGTTTTAATAAACAGTTGACAAAACAGTTCACGTGTAGGTTGTGTGCTAACGCTGTATCTTTTCTACTCGGACGCATCGGCCGATGGAGTGGAAGAGAGATAGATGCGTCACAAGCCGAACGCTTAGGCCGATCGTGCCGGCTCAGGCGGAACGTGACAATGAGTCAAGCTTTTTGGTGCGTGCAGCCGGCATTCATTGATTTATAAGACGTTAACACGTCAAAAGAATCAAAGAAAAGTATTTGTTATATTTAAAATAATTAGTTTATTTTATTTGAAAATTTTATGTTTTTTATTTATTTTTTGTTTTGTTTTAAACAGTAGCGTTCCCGGCGTGCGTTGCTATATCCGCTTTTCTTTTACTCTTATATGCTGGCGTGTCCATTTTCGATTGTATCTTATTAACACAAGTGTCTTTAACATATACACACAAATTCATCGCTGAACCTGCAACGGACTGAGAGTTCGAGCTGAGCACTCAGCCCGACAAAATTTTGCTGTAAATTTGCATTGTTATCAATTTGCATGCAAGTTTTTGACAATTTTGGTTTGATACATACTTACATGTATACCTAATCTCAATCTCTTCAATTAGTTGCTAAAATATGGCACTTCTCTTATATAAGAGGGCGTGGCACCGCTTCAATTTTTCAATCTTCGCTTGATTGAAAGTAAAACACTGCATCGATCCGATTAGTTAGACGACTATAAAGAATAAACAGAGAAATATACATTACAAGTACTATATGGATTATTAGAAATTGTTAACAATTTTTTTCAATTTTTTTATTGGTTTATTGTTTAATACCATTTAAATGCAACAACAACAACAACAACAAAATCTACAACAACAATAAAGCTAATAATAAGCAATTTGAGTTTCACTCGACGTCGAAGCGATTTTCTATGAAAAAATAAAAAAGCAAAAAAAAAAAACGAAAGACTTAAGCAACAAACTTGACTTAACTTGAACGCGTGTGAAAATTTTTTGTTTTTGTTGCTTTTTTGTTTAACTCTGTATCTACAAGTATTTATAAAGATATGAGATACTACTTGTAAAGCAATTACAACGCATTGCAAGCCATGTCCAAGTCGCGTTCAACTCAGTAAGTTAAGATAAGCTAAACTATTTATGTAAATGTTAATTTTTAGCCTGAGAACTTTGCTTGGGGTATGCTAATTATTCTAAGTACAGCTTCAGTGCAAAAATAAATTTAAATGCAGATTGATTCACATCAGAGAAAAACAAAAAAGTAAGAAATTAATCATACGCGACGCACCTTGGCATGATGCGCAAGCCGTGCCCTTTTTAGTAATTGTCTGTTTTCTTCTTTTTTTTTTTTTTTTGCTTAAATATTTTGTAAATTATGCATTTTTGTCACTCTTACGAAAAAAAAATTAAGGTAATAAAGAATAATTATGCCACGCACGCTTGCGCAATACAGGGTGCCAGCCGCAGCACAAATGAAGTCATTATTTAAGTTACACAGCGCTGTGCTTTGACATAGTTAGTTATACGCACAGAGAGTAGTGAGATATGCTCTACACGCTACACGGTTTCGTAGTTGAAGTACCTACCTACAATACTTCGGATAGTTTTGACAACACGTCATAAAATCATAAAGCCAAAGAGAAGTACATGTTCAGAAAATCACTATCTCCTATAAAAGATAGGTTTTTTTCCAAGCTTAAATTAAATAACTTCGTGTTTGGCTTCAGTCAATTACATAGTTTGATGTTTTCTATAGCCTAACGTATAGTTCCAATCCTCCAATTTCGATCATCAGCAACAAATTTAACGAATTTCACAAGATCGTGTTAGCTGTGCCTGAAATAACTCCAATTAATTCGATTCTTAGTGTAACATCTACTTCTGATGAAGAGGATTCTTAGTGTAACATCTACTTCTGATGAAGAGGAATACGAATGCATGAAGATGTTGGCCATTCAGAATATATAAATAATACATACATCCTATAGCACTCCCTCAACTAAAGCGTGTCTAACGAAGCTGTTTTGGCTTCAGAGCGTGTCAAAGAAATGGACATGCAAACACTAGAAAAACATAACCACATAACACCACAAGCATTTCTTGCGTTTTTCTCAAGCGTAAAAAGGCGTTTCTTCACTCGATATCGCTTTTTAACAGAGTTCTTCGGTATGCGACATCTTTCACAGCGTCTTTCTCGTCATACAAAGAGTTCGTCAAAGATCTGATATAACTAATTACCACCCACATATATATTCATATCTATATTCAGCAGGCAGAAAGGATTCCCAGCATAGTTGGGAGAATCTGGCTGAAAACCTTCGACGGTCTATTGTGATTACAGCTTTCCAACGTCTTGCTTTGACAAGGTAGTGCTTCGTGTTCGGACCTCGCATCGCTCATTGGTCACAATATGTTCAAATTGGTTTCTTATGCTTTGATCGGGACTAAGCCAAGTAGACAGAGAACACTTTTAATTACCGAATGAGATTCTTAGTACTCTTAGATAACAAGCTAAAAAGCGGAGTCTTTGGAGCTCACTTAACGATTGTAGAACATTACATAAATTATGCTTTTGTACGCTTTTCAGATACAATTTCATTAAGTTAAGATCTACTTCAGTGTTCAACATTGCTGAAGAACGCTATCTGCACAATTTAAAGGAACGATCTTTAGTGTTACCAGGAGCTAGAAGTGGTGAAACAAAAACTAAAATCTTTGGTAAATTTCAAAAAAAAACACTGACAAAATGTTGCATTCTATGCAATGCTGAGCTACATGCCATATGTAATCTAATAACAAGCGGAGCACATATAAATTTAATACCAAACAGACAAGCTATCCTAAGGCACTTTTGTCATCAATAATGGACTCTACGCTAAGTTAGTGTAGGAATGCCTTTAGCTTTTACATAACTTGGGCCACTGGGACTGAGAGTGCTTAGCCAGACAACGAAATTTCAGACAAATTATAGCTGCAGAAATGAAC
The DNA here is from genome assembly GCA_035044765.1 of Leucophenga montana. Taxonomy (NCBI): domain Eukaryota; kingdom Metazoa; phylum Arthropoda; class Insecta; order Diptera; family Drosophilidae; genus Leucophenga; species Leucophenga montana. The sequence continues at coordinate 690,224 of JAWNNQ010000124.1, read as the reverse complement.
GAAAGCATGTGAGCAGCCAGTTACAAGTTGATAAGACACGCGCGCGCGTGAAAGAGATACAGACTACGTATTATGCATTGTATGCGCTGCGCCATTATTTTGATAGCTGTCTTTCTCACTGTTAGGCGTTGTTGTGATTGGCGCAAGGTAACGGTAATGACAGCAAACGTATAAACGCAATAATATACAAAATTATTTCTAGTTTGCGGTCGATTGAGCCGACCACAGACTTCACATGCTAGGCATAGTTTATATAACGCAAAAAAAAGAAATTTATTACAGTAGGTGCCAAATATCTTGCTTCTTACATTTTTAACTTTTCATAAAAGTCGACTCTAATTTTATGACGTAACAATAAAAACTTTAAAAATTGACATTTTCAATAAATAAAGTTAATTTCAAAAAGTCTCCGTACGAAGTAACTTTTCAATACTATATCCGAAAAACTATGTTACTACAATAGTTTCTACTATTGTAGAAACTAGGCAGACGGACATGGCTTAAACATTTTACTTTTTGTTGTATTCGATGCTTAACTTCATTCATAACAAAATTATAGTATTACCATGCACACCATGGTGTCGTCTCTTGTAATACACTTTTGTGCAATAAATTTTCCAAATAAAATTTTCAATGCACAAAATTATCGCATTGCGTAAGTGAATGCGTTTACCTTCAAGTGTATTTTTTTTTTTTTTTTGTTTTTTTCTTCGAATACTTCAAAAAATTTGGTAATTTTATTTAAAAAACAGCTTCTTTAAAACAAAGATAATGCCGCGCGCTGCACTTGGCACGTTTTCTTGCGCAAAGTGCAAAGAGTTCGTCGCATTTTTATTTTGTTTCATTTGTTTCTTCTCCATCGTTGTAATTCGAAAATACTTCAAGGGTTCGTGCCAAATGTTGTATCCGTTGGCTTTGTTATTATTTTAGCTTAATGTTTTTCTATTTAATGAGGATGATGATTTTTCACGCAGATAATTAATGTGCCAACTAAAATACAAAAACAGAAAATAAAACTAAAAATGCGCGTGCGTTTGTTATGCCAAAAAAAAAAAAACAAAATTGTGTACTGGCATAATTTCAAATTCAAAAACAATTTGAATTTTCATTTCATTTGGTCTCAGCGCTTCATTGCCGCATGATAATGACGACGACGACGACGACGCTGACGACGATGATGTAACTTCAAGTGTCTTCAATTATAATGAACAAAAAAATGCAAAATAATAATAAAAAAACAACAACAATGGGCGACACTTGTAGCACAGTAAGTATCTGTATCTGTATCTGTGTTGTTGCTTTTTTTTTGTATTTGGTTTTGCGTACCTCATGCATCCGTAGTAGTAGTAGTAGTATTAACAGCCATCCCGGTTCATTTGTGTCATAATGAACGTGGGAGTACAAAAATATGACAAGGTAATCGTAGGCTACGATCTAAAAGTAACACGCTGCGTGAAGTTGCTACAAACAGAAGATACATGAAAACCAATTGAAATTTTAGATGGTACTTCCCGCTGTTTAGTTTAGACGGTTTGTTTATATATTTTGTTTTATATATATTGTATGCATACGACAGGGTGTTGCAATAAATTTTAGTCTTCTTTTTTCTTTAGTTTTTGAAGTAAATAATAAGCTCAATGACAGCTTTTGTTTTGTGCAATATGTATCGCATACGTACAAGTATATTTCTGTAGATACAATAACTGCATATGAAGACTTCCCTTTTACTTTTTTATTTTCTCTTTTTAAGTTAGCATAGCACTTCCTAGTTGTTGTTTTGCTTATTTTAATTACTGATTACACATTAGCTGTGCACATTCGAACAATGCGCTCAGTTATATAACTATAAATCTTTAAGTGTAGCTATACGCTTCATATGCATCTAGTTGTACACTTATTTAGTTCTTTAACTAGCAAAAAAGTTAATAGCAATTAAACATAACCATAACCATAACCAGTGCGTGACATAGTGTCTGTGCCAGAGCTGCTTGAACGAGCAAGTGGTCACTGCGAATCAGGTTCGATCAGCCTGTATCGCTAACTAAGACTCAGTGTCAGAGCTAGAACGTCTGAGGGTCATCCTATAGGAAACGGGCACTGCAATAGGAAATGCTGTCATTTTTGTACCATAGTCTGGATATGGTTAAGTTAGTTTATCTAGGATCTTCTCTTTAATGAAACGGAAAATAACCTTACACGGGGTGTTTCTGATCTCATCTGCTCAATTCTGAGCCTGACCAAGGCCGGGCAATCACAAAGCAGATGTAAACTAGTTTCGTCATTCTGCACTCTGTTTCTGAGGAGAGACCTAGTTTATTTAAGCGATATCTCAGTGTATGATGACCGGTGAGGTAGCCCAAAAGTAACTTTAGGTCAGATCTATTGAGATGTGCGTTGGTTTTTGGGTATATAGAACGGGTTAGTAGCTTGGCCTGCCGTTGACCAGGATATTATATCCAGTACTGGGAGGCAGTGCTTTTAAACCGATCTACTATGAAAGATTTTGACTTAGCCCAGCTAAGTTCGCAAATAGGCTCCGGACCTATGAAGGAAGTCTTGGCTAGTTCATCAGCACTTTCGTTACCCGCGATACCCTTATGGCCAGGTACACAACAAATCGCGGCTTTACGGCCGAACGACAGTTGTTGGAGGATGTGGTAACATTGAATAACTAGTCTCGAGGAGAAATTTCAAAGGTATAGTGCTTTAATAGCCGCTGTGCTATCTGAAAGGATGGTTATTTTGGCACCTTTACAACTTTTAGCCGGGCGCATGTTGAAAAACCATGGGCCAGGCATCCATGGCAATAAAGATCCTGGTGTTGGGTCCGAAGGCACCCGTAACTTAGCCCGTAACGGTAAGTGAACCAATTGATCGTAGATGGTCCAGTAGTAGGGTTGCCCTCCTCCCAGTCTGATCAACTGAGAAGGATAACTATAATTAACTTTCGATTGTCTCAAAAATTGGCGCCCAACCTGTGGGGATGTTAGTCAAAGTTATGCAATTTTTAACTGAACTTCTTCTTTGCGATTTATTATACCTCTGGAACATTATTACAATTGCGATACTCGCATATTGCCAACAAGAAAAACGAGTTTTTCGAATTAAATTAAATTTGCCAGCAATTGAACTACAAGCCAAACTGAAAACAATGTTAAGGAAAGACGTAGAAGGTACAATTAACTTCAATTTGTGCACATTTTGGAACAAGTCCATCAATTAGAACTTCGTTATACTCAAAAAAGTCAGGAACGACTCGGAAAATTTGACAAAAAAAAAAAATTGATCAAAATTCATATTTCTAAAACGCTGTCAAAAAGAAATTTTAAATATAATTTTTTTCTTAAAAATGCATGGGAAAATCTTATGAAGATATAAAAAAGCCCATATAAAAGAGGAAGAAAAAATAGTGTAAAGTATCTGTCACACATGACATAGAAAGCAAAGCAAGTATCTAGAACAAAAATGCTGCTGAGCACACAGACACCAGCAGCAGTTCAATTTGAACTTCAACGCACAGCAGGCAAGCTAGCAAGCTAATCAGTGCCACACTTTGAGTTAACACTTGCGCGTAGGCTCTTTAATACTTCTTTTATAAGAATATTTAATACTTCTTTAGATCAGATATTTGTCTGTCTGTCTGTCTGTCTGTGCTCTTTTCAAATTGTTTTTTTTTTTGTGTATCTATTGAATATCATCGAATTGTCTGCTGCTGCTATTTCATTTCATTTCATTTCTTTTCTTTTCTCGTTGTTGTTGTTGTTGTTATTGTTGTTGCTGCTGCTGCTGTTGTTGTCATCAACTATTTCTATTTAGAAAGTTGTCGTTTTGCTGTTGCTGTGTAATATAAACGAAGTATCTAAAATTTTTTTTTTTTTTGGTCGCACGAAAAACGCAACGCAAATGCAAATGAGCTGTCAAACTAAACAGCGACACGAAATAGAAATGTATATAGGCATACATATACTATATATGTATCTACATATGTATGCTATAAACTATGCAAAGTAAAAGAAAGAAACTTTTGTTATTAAAATTTCACCAAAAGAAATTTATGTTTATAAAATATATACTATTTAGTTAATAAAGTCAATAGCATCAAATGTATCTTATGTTATGTAAAATGTATCTATATAGGTACATATAGAAATGTACCGCTAATCATTAAACTGAATAAAAAGCAGCAGTAGTAGTAGTAGTAGTAATAGTGGTAGTAGAAAAGGAAGCTTAAGCCACAGCAAATGCAGCAAATAATGAAATACTAGTAACAGATGCAGCACACATTATGAAATAGCGCAAACGCAGCTACATTGGCAGATAGGTAGATAGATAGATAGGTTGTTTTTTTCTTTCTTTGTCTATTTTATTGTAAAGCTTTTGTGGTTGTTGTCGTTATCTGTATCTTCCGCGTTCAATAAATACTTGTTGTATATGGTTGTTGTTTATGTTGTTGTAGCATCTTCTTCTGCTATTTTTTTAATTCTGCTTTGTCTGCTTCTTATTAACCATATAGCTATGTAGAAATTGCTTTTGTTTAGCAAAAAAAAAACAAACAAAAAATAGATACACGCAGCAAGAGCATTGCTTACATAAGCTTATAATAAAATCAAGTTGTATTTGTTGTTGTTGTAAATGACACTCTTGTTGTTGTTGTTGTTCTTGTTGTTGTTAATAAATACCGCGCGACATTTTTTTTTCTTTTTTTATGCTTCTACTGCTTCATCAAGGAAATATTTTTGTAGTTGCAGACAATCAAACAAAAAGATACAAAATTGTAGAAAATCTCTGCGTAACAAGTGTCGCAGCACAGCTATTTGGTGTTGTTGTTGTTGTTGTTGTTGTTAGTTATTGTTATATTGTTGTAATTATTGCTGCACAATAGTTAGAAAGTCATAAGCTACAATACAAAATTTTTTTGAACACAGTCTTACAAAAGATACTTTTGGCTTTTACTTTTTTTTCGTGCTAAAAATTTTATTTTTTGAGCAATTAATTTAATTGCAATTTTTATGCCAAATTATGCACAAAGCAAAATATAAATTTGAAAAAAACAAAAAACAAAAAAGCAAAAAATTCAAAAAAATTGAAAAGTCAAAAACTCTCTTTTTTTATATTTTTCTTATATTTTGAGTAATTATAATTATTATTATGGCAGCTAACAAGATTGCACATACGCCACGCATGCCGCAATTCCGTTTCCGATTTCGTTTGGCAAAAGTGAAAATGGAAAATTTGTAGCTTGGAGTATCCAGCTAGCTATCTAACTAACAGTTCATCTATCTGTCTATCTGTCTATCGTATATCGTATATAAAACAATGAAACGCTTAAATATAATATAGCTATATATATATATATATATATATACACTATGTTTAGTTAAATAAGTGCTATTATAACATACATACAAGTGCAATGAACTTGAAAAAGCGAGTTGCGTTTGCAAAACAAATCCAAACAAAAAATTAAACTAAACTAAAATAAAATAATAGCATGGGAAAATCATTTAAACACTTCAAAATAAAACAAATTATATACTTTTTAGCATTGAGCGCTATTTAAATTGTTATTAAAACATAGAACAGCCATTAAAGCAGCTAGACGTGCAACAATTTACATGCAAAATACAACATTGAATACAATTAATGCAAGTTTGCAAGCATTCATTTACATTGCTATGCATACAAAACATTATTTTACAAAAGTTAAGATTTAATACTAAACAGATAGATATAGCGAATGGCGCGCTTAATTCTAACTAAAAGCTTTAACTAAAAGTTTAGCTAACAGAGCAGTGCTGTAGATAGTTTTATATAGTTTATGTATGAGATTCAAAAATTTTAAAACTTACATTATAAAATAATTTATTTAAACAAAGCAGCTGCATTTTGTTAAAAAATAGAGTTGTTCGATAAAGCAAATAATCGTTTGATTTCAGTTAGTTTAAGAAATTAGTTCAAAAATTTTCAAAATTTTAAACAAAAATTGTTCGAGGAACAGCACACGGGCAATTCAAAGCTGTATATCACAAACTAGCAATCGATTATACAATTATTCGATTTAAATCGATTTATTGATTAATTTATTACTTAACGCTGGCAACTGTTACCATGTATGGTCGTTGAACATACATATTGACTTGGAAGTGCATGCTTAACTTGACAGTGCATGCATGCTTAGGGATGCGCTAATACCTGAATGCAACGATATTTTTACTCATAACAAAAATTTTGTAATAGTATGTCTGTCGGTAGCATGGATTTCACGATTCGATTTGACTTATCAGGAATGAGAATTGTTCCAAAAAGTTCAGAAACCTAACCACAATTTTGTGTTACGGACAAACAGATATACAGACAGACAGACAGACAGACAGACAGACAGACAGACAAATAGACAGAGAAATATACAGACAGACAGACAGTCAGACAGACAGACAGACAGACAGACGACTTGACCTACCCGACCTATATATGTATATATTTTATGGGGGTTTTGATACTTCCTTTAAAATATTGCAAACACTAAATTAACACTCTATTTAAATAGTATAAGATGTAACAAAAACAATGTCACAAACTTACATAAGGCACATGCTTCGTCGTTTCGACGAGGAACACTTTTTAAAAATAACATATTTTTTGGGCTTATAAATGCTACTGCAAGTGCACCAGCAGCTTCTGTACGCCCACTGCTGTCGGAAAAATGAGCTCAGAACATACCTGACAACAATGTTTGCTTCAGAGTTCGAATCGAAATCAAATATTTACGGAAATTTAAAGAAAGAAAAATCTTATAGTATAAACGCAGAAAACTTATGTCACGCATTGCTTATTTACACCGCTTGTGCTTATTGCTTAATACTAAAGTATAAAAAACTCTATATAAGCCAGACAAAAGCAACTGCAATAATCAATTCAATAAACAATCTGTCTAAGCTGAGAAGTTATGCAAAAAATATAAACAGAAAAAACAAAGCTTCAACAATATATGTAGAATCGTTCAGCTCAAACAATGGCACAAATTGTTCTTTATTTATACTTCAAAGTTTGCTGCTAGCATAGAAACAGCAATATCTATAGTATATCAAGGTATCAATCTATCTATCTATTGTATCTATGTATCTGTCTTTTGTATTATACATTAAATACAACTAACTAGAACGCATCTCAGTGAAAATATTACACATTCATGAACACGCAACAACAAAAATACATTGAATAATGCAATTGAATGAAATAAATTAAATTGTGAATACAAATGAAGCGCACAGTTTAAATGAGTTTTGCTATATTTTAACTACAGTTTATTGCATATTGTAGCTACATATACGTGTACGTTGCAAAGTCAAATGCAAACATGTGCAACAGTTTTAGTTTCGTTTCGTTTTTTTTTTTTTTTACTTTTTCTAAACACTTTATATAAAATGTAATACTGGCTTTGTAGTTTTTGTTAAAGTTAAAGTTTGTAATACACAACATGTTTTAGTAAGTTTAGGTTTAGTATCTTAAAATTTGAGCAAAGAAAAACGCTACCCTAATTCTTTAAACACTTCTTTAAACTTAATGCTTGGAACACTGAAACAAAATATAAACTCTTTAATAAATATTTTACTAACAGAATATGCCTCAGTCTCTGTAGAACATAGCATATTCAAATTTACTACAAGTTAACTTTTTTCTTAACTTTTAAAGCCATTTATGCAGCATGTTGACTGAATAGCACAAATTGCGCTTAGATATAGACACTCAATGCCATTTCAGTGCAGTTTTTAAAATGAATTTTTTAAAATGAAAGATCGGTTTTTACACTGCCAAATGTCTTGCTCCGTTCTTTCTTTTCACTTAAAAGTTTTAAGCGATTTAGTGCAACTGGTTTTCTAACTATTTGCAATAAATCGAATTGAATTTTATTACAAAAAAAAACTGTTGAAAATTTGCAAAAGATGCAAACTGAACTTCAATTTACTACAATTAATTCAAATTGTTATGCAAATTATTGAAAATACTCAAATTAAATCGATTAATCGTAAGAACGAGCATCGGTGTTTAACACAATTTTAACTTTTTTACTTCCTAGCGCTTCAAATTTATTAAAACGTGCATTCTATTCGTATATTGCAATGATTTGATAGTTGTATCTGTGCACCTTTATACCTTTCAAGCTGGTATAACTATTTACTTAATATATGTCAGTATGATTAGCCAAATGTTGAGTGTACATATGTTAGCTAAAATCGTAATATGTTTGCTTCTGTATCTCTAAAAAGTATCTTGAAATCAATCTAAGTTGTTTTATTTGATATTATTGTTGAAGTTTAATTAATCAAGAGGAAAGTTGAACAGCTTACAAACCATTCAACAGTCTGTGCACAGAAAATCAAAAAAGCAATTAACCCGAAAACTGCCAATCAGCATTACAGAAACACTGCAGAAAATCATTGTAACTAATTTTCAAAACCAAGTTTAATTAGCTAAATTTTTCAGTAAAATAATATCAGCTGGAATCATATCTAATCTAAACAAGAAAGAAATTGAAAAACTTTTGTAGAAACTTACAAAAATGCATTAAAAATAAAAAGCAAAAGGTTTCTGAATTTCGTTTTAATACACTGCGTACTCTGATTTTCGCAGTTCAACATTAAAGTTCACTGAGTGGCCTGAGTTAGTACATAAACATAAGGTATTTAGTCAAAAAAAAAAAAAAAAAAAAAGTAATGCTACGTTTCCCAGTGAGTTCGAATACAGCAAAATAGCACGTCAATATAATACAAAGCTTGATATCCGACAGATATATGTATGGCTTTGCATTAAAAAAAAAGCGTCAATTTATGTAAGTGTACATCAGGAATATGCGTCAGAGCAGTTAAAATACTGTAAGTTGGAAAGCATAAACTCTTCCAAGGTACTAAGTCACACCAGAAAATGCCCATGTCCTCTCTTCACTTCACTTCGGAACGCTTCTTCTTTATTATCAATTAAGAAACAATTGTATACATCACAGCTTGCAAGTTAAGAGTTTATCTAATCTCTGACCAATCTGTGTATCTGTATACAATTTAAGTGATCACCAACAGCAATATTACTATTAATGAGCACTTGGCAATCACAAAAGAGATAAGTGCACACCGTACACATAAAGCAGAAACTTTAAGCGATAATAATCCAATAAAAGAGAATTTGAATTGAGTTAAATTAAATTAAATTAAATATATCTACATATATCTACAATATCTACATGCATAGTAACTGAGATACAATTGTATCTTAAGCGACTTATGCATGCATCTAACTAGTCATATGCTTATGTAGCGTACTAAAACTTCAGTTATGCACAAAGCAAACATTTTAATTTGGTTTACATTCAATTTATTAGTATTTTTCTTAATTTTTTTTTTTTTTTGTTCACTGCCACATTTTTCAAAGCCAACAGCTTTGCAGGTGTTTTTTAATGCAGCTGTTGTTCTTTTTGTTTTTGTTGTTGTTGTTGCAAGTGAAGCTGTGCAAACGCATACACACACACATATGTGTGTGTGTGTGTGTGTGTGTGTGTGTGTGTGTGTGTGTGTGTGTGTGTGTGTGTGTGTGTGTGTGTGTGTGTGTGTGTGTGTGTGTGTGTGTGTGTGTGTGTGTGTGTGTGTGTGTGTGTGTGTGTGTGTGTGTGTGTGTGTAAATATACAGTTACGCATACACACAGATACAGAGTGCTACATAGATACAAAATTAGTTTCGACTGTCTTGACCTAGTTCTCGTTCGGTTTCATCGTTTGCCGTTTCATTCGTTTCGTTTGAGTATTTCGCGCATGCGCAACACGCTTTTCGCTTGTCTCTCTCTCTCTCTCTCTCTCTCTCTCTCTCTCTCTCTCTCTCTCTCTCTCTCTCTCTCTCTATCGCTGACTCTCTTTAACTTCTTCACTCTCTGCTCGCTCTCTCGCTGTTACTGTTATTGCATTTTGGCGCATGGAAGGACGTTCGACTTGACTGCTTTCTTTCTCTCTCACTCACTCTCCTGTTTGCTTTGCAGCAACTCAGCTTAAAAATGTATCTCGCTCTCGCTTTGTATCTTTCTACTGCTTTTCAGAATAAACGCACATCATATAAACGTGCACGGAATGCGGTCAAATCGCAACGTTTTTTTTTTTTGTGTTCCCCTCCATTTGTTGTTGTTGTTTATGATCACGAGGAAGCCAATGACGTTCATTGAACGATCATAATGTTGCTGATTGATACTTTTTAACAAATATGTTTTTTTTTATTCAGTTGAGTTGTCAGTTCCGTTGTTTGGCCTTGCTTCAGCTCAACTCGAAACGAAACGAATCGAGTTGAGTTGAGTCGAGTCGAGTCTGCGCAATGCGGCTTAACTGCTTCTAACCGATTGGCTAACTGATCGAATAGCAGTAATAGTAGAATAATAACAAAAACAACAAGAACAATTTGTTCCAGACCGGCCGTCTAACCCAGCCAAAGTATCCATAGAAGCAGCCATCGACAGCAATCAAATAATAACCGCGAGCAAATGTAAACGTTACTTTTCCTCACTTAAACTAAAAATTCTACAATTTGCTTTGCTACTTTTCCCCACCGCATGTCAACGAACAGTCGCTTAGTTAGACAATTGGTCTATCCATAAGAAAAATAGAAAGAGAGAAACATAGAGAGAGAGACAGAGAGAGAGTAAACTTAAAAGTATTTCTAGTTATTACAGAACACACCAATAATAAGTAATACATAATAATGATATACTGTAGAAATCTTTTCTTTTATACTATTAGTCTGAACTATAAACGAGTATCTTTTGCATGCATGAACATACTTATACGTAGCAATTCTCTCAAACAGAATTATTTGCAACAAATATATTTAATCCAAAAATCCAAAATTGTTAATAGCACAGACTCTTCGAGTGTTCTTTTTTCAAAAAGCTTACGTTTAAATTTTCAATATGAAATTCAATTTAAACATAAACTTTTTGAAATAAAATCTACTCTAAATCGCTTAAATTTGTATTAGTGTTGATCAGTAATCAGCTGTTTACTGTTCAGTTACACACTGATAAATGTTCGAAGCAACACCGCCTTTGGATAACGGTATGTAAGTGTCGCAGCTACAAAACAGCTGTTTAATGCAAAAAGAAAAAAAAATTGGATGCTCAATGTAAGTAATTGCGCAAATGAAAATATGTATAAATATAAAACAATTAATTAATTTTTCATATATGTGTATATTGCAGCTTTATTAAAATGTTGGTGCAAACAGCTGTTTTTTTCTTTTAAATACTTTTATTGTCAGCTGTTGTCAACGTTTTTATATCGTACACTTTTACAGTTATGTTTTAAATGCTCTTTGACCATTCACAAAAGAGTTAAGTGTAAACTGATCAACTGTTTAACTTTAAAGCATGACTTTGTGCTCTTGCTTTTAAATTTAGTCTTGGCTTTTTCGAAAAGTCAAGACTAAAACGTCTCTCAGCACAAGTCTCTCTCAAATTAGAGTCGACTCTATACTCGTTATTATGCTTTATTAAAAACTTTTGTAGCTACCTGCGTTTGTCTTTATAACTATCTGTCCGTCTGTCTGTCTATTTGTCTGTCGGTATAACTTTTAAAACGTTGGCAAAGTGCCGCAAATCGATGGAATGAACAATCTGAATGTATCTTTCTATATGTGCAAGCAACTGAACCTGTTATTCGAAACTGTCGATGTTCAAACAACAACAAAAACAACAACAACAACAACAACTATTGACGAGATTGTTGTTGCTGATGAAGTTGAAGTTAAAGTTGTTAATGTTGGCTCATATGGCTTTCTATTTAGCTGCTCATTTGGTGAAAGAACTAAGTATAGAGTCGAGTAGAGTAGCAGAAATTGTTGCTGATGCGTTGAATTTGCCGCTGTTTTTTTTTTTTTTTTTTTTGTTGAATTTTTTCTGCGATGTATCTTACCACTTTTTTAGTTTATTTATATTGCGCTCTCGCTCACTCTAGCACGCTCATCGTTTTTTTTTTCTTTTTTTTTACGTAACTGTTTAAATGCCTTAAAGTTATGTTTATTAAATTTGTTAGCCATTCTTTTTGCTTAACAATAAACAGTGGCTTCGAAAGCAGGGAGGCTGTGTGAACTAGAGACCACCCATGGCTTCATTGAAACTTATCAATTGCTGGCAGTACACTGAAGCAGTCAAAAATACCGAAACATTTTGAACAGAAGCTTAAAACAAGTCACTCAAAACTTTAAAAATTAACTAAGAAAACAAATTCTACGATGTCTTGCATCAATTAAACAATCAACTGAACCAAAAAGCGGTGTCATGCATTCTTACTATTTGTAGGTTTTCTATTTCAATAGCTATGTGCTTTTTGTGTGGCTCTTAGAGTTGAACTTCAAAATGTCAAGTATGTTTTTGTTTTTCTCGAAAAAGATCATCCAAAGTTGTATTTGGCGAACACTCAAAATTTTTTCCAAAATTAAGTAAGAGAAATGTTGCATCAGTTAGAAAGTGTCTCAAAATCGACTAAATCTCATTAGGTACTCTGTATCTAAAGCATTCATATTTGAATTTACTATTTAGAGCGAAGGCTCTTTACGGCTGGCTTAAGAAGTGTATGTACAAATCAGTTATTAAAACGTCTGATGGTGAAAAGTGAATGGGAATGGGGAGAGTTAGATTCAGACGTAGTAGCAAACAAATGCGAATAACCAATTCTCTCTCCATCTCTCTCTCCCTTTCTTTTTGTGTCTTTCAATGCATACGCTTATACAGTAAGTTTCATAGAATTTGTGCGTGGTATATGTGTATATCATTTATATTGTTGTTACTAACACAAATGAAAATACATGCAGCGTGCTTTAAGCAGCTTATGTGTGTATAGAAGACTTATTGACATAATGCAGTTTCAAGTTAAGCATTTTGTTAATATAAAACAGAAAGCAGACCGCTCTAATATTATTGTGCGCAATGTATCTAACGCATTTGATAGCATTATAGCGCGGTACTATAGTGTATAGTTTTTCATATTGGTAATGCTTTTGCTTAAAGCACTTACCCCACTATGCGACACCTCTGTCTACAACTACAGTTTCTACAGCTTCTTCAGCCGCTTTGTCTTCTTTTGCTCATCTGCCGCATCGTTCATTTGCTCTCTCTCTCACTCGCACTTAAATAAATGCAAACTATAATGATTCGCGTTTTAGAACCGTTATAAAAAAAGCCGCTGTCCAGTTTATTTACACGCTTTGTTTTTGTTTTTGCTTTGGCTTTGCCTCCGAGCGTTATTTTGTTTGTTCAGTCGTTTCTCTGTCTCTCTCTCTCTTACACACATGCTTTTTCGACTGTTTCGGTCTCTTTCTCAAAAATTATGATGTCTTATTTAATGAGCATGAATGGCGATTTTTATGCCGCAATTTAATTGTAGAAAAGAAAAAACTGCGCTGGAAAAACTATCTTTCATTTTATGCTCATATGTTAGAATGATGTGTTAAAAGTGTTATTTACAACAAATACAATAAACAACAACAATAAAATAGATTTAAAGTAAAAACAAAAAAAGATACAAAAAACTTTACGCAGCGGAAGTGCGCTCAAAAATTGCAAATAAACAAAAGACTTAAGCAACAAACTTCTTAAAATTCAAAGAACGCCATCCGACAGACAGACAGACAGACAGACAGACAGACATATAAACAGACTGCGAAATAGAAACACTATGAAACACTTATTGCAAAATGCAAGCGTACATATATAGATACTTTACTAATTCTATAGAATTTTTGTTGCTTTTCGGCGAATTTGTGTAAATTTATACAAAAAAAAAAAAAGAAAAAATGTGTACAACTTTTTTTTTTAGAATTACAGTGCAACCACAGACAGCACCAGCAGCAGCAGCAGCAGTTAGGAGCACAGCAGTTGCACCTCACGCTACGACAGCGCAGCTTAAAGTAGGTCAAAATGCTAATAGATTTGTCTATCTTAAAAAAAAGAAACAAAATTAAACTAAATGAAACTAAACAAATGTGCCAAATTTCAGCTAACTAAACTTAACTTATGTAGGTAGCACGGAAATTTAGTTAGTTTTGACGATTTCGAGAAACTATTTAATGTAATAGTTAAATAATATGTATAAAGTTAAGCTGCTTTTCAAGTATCTTATAGATACATTATGTGTTATTGATAGTATAATAAAAGAAACTTAACCGAGAGTGTCTCAGCTATCAACCAATGAAATCTTTCTTAATTTCAACGCACTTTATGCCTGCAGTTCGCATTGTATGTAGTGTGTCATTAGTTAATATTTCTCATAGTGCCATTTCCATTGTTCCGTCAAATTAATTTTTATGCAGGAACAAGTGTAGAGGTCGCAGATTTTTGCTTATGTTTTTCACAGTGCCTACATTTACTTCTTGAAAGTAAGCTAGTTTTACATTTACACATCTACTAAGCTGTTAAACTACTACTAGGTGTGCATACCCCAATTAACTAAATAGCAATTAATTTGTTTTATTTTTAAACATATTTAAATTATTTAATACATTTATGTTACAGCTAAATTATGTGCTAAATTATGTGCTAAATTAGTGTTAGTGATAGTGAGAGAGAGTTTTATTTTTGTACTTCTTATTTGTGCATATTCATGCAACCATCAAGAATCTCACTACGAAACGAAACAATTCGATTCGATTCGATTCGATTTGATCTAACAGTCAATTCGACTCACAAATCGTTAAAATTTAAATTAATAAAATCAATTTTCTTAGTTCAGCCGCCACTTTGTCGACTTTTGACTTTCGATAAACAAAAGCAATAAAATTCAATTAACTAAACAGCAGCAGCGGCGGAAATGCAACTCAAGAACGAAAAACAAGACACCACAGTTCAGTTAAGTAAAAGCGAAAATATGCAGCGGCATTTGGGTCAACTCAACGCCAACAGCAGCTGCAAGCTACAAAAACTCAAAACTAAAAAAAGCTTAAACAAACGTAAAATAAACCTTAGGAACTTCAAAGGTAAAGTTGTGTTAAAGAAGACACTTGCACTTTTCAGCACAGCTTGCAGCGTGCAGCAAGAACAGCATGAAGCAGCATGAAGCAGCATGAAGCAGCAGCAGCAGCAGCCGCTGATGAAGTCTAAAAAAAAAACAGGTCAAAGTGTGTTCGTTTGTTTGTTTGTGGCTAAAAAGAAAAAAGTATCTACAGCGTATAGAAATAGATGAAGATTTTCACCGAGTAGAAAAAAAGCAAAATTAAAGCGCGCCTCAACAGTTAAGAAGATACTTAGAAAGCATAAAGTTGAAGAAAAAAATGTTTACTTTGGTGTAACCGAAGCATTTCATACACTTCACTTTCGGTATGCCTTTGGTTAGTGAAGTAAAGTGTACGAAATTATTAGTATTATAGCTACTAATTATATAATTTCTTTTAAAATTCATATTAGAAACATAAAGCTATTGTCTATAAAAAATGCAACGCTGCTTATATTGTTTCACTATTTGCAACTCAAACGAAAGTAAAGTTAAATGCTATTGAAATTGTTGTTCTTGCATTCAGCTTATCTCACTGTAAAGTAGATATAGATATACAATGTATGCGCACAAAACTGCAGTTCGATAGTTCAAACAGAGATGGGATTTCCAGAGGTCTAAGCATTTTTAAGCTGTGTGAAGTATACGTTACTAACATAAGATACTAAATTTGATGCTGTCGAAAAGTTTCCACTAAAACGTCTCTCAGCACAAAATTCAAATTAGAGTCTACGCTACACTCGTTAATATACTGCTGTCTGCTGTCATTCTGAATCTTCTGTCATTATCCGAAGTGTTTGAAACGCGTTAGATATTTCACTTTCACCCTAGCATTCCATATCAGAGCGGAAGTCTCTAGCGACCAACCTGTGTTGAGCACTGCCCAAAAGGGAACTATGCAAGACAAACGCATACTTTACTTCATTACGTTACAAACTGAATAGCAATTTAATAATGCTCATTTACATGTTATTTATGTAGCGTACATAAGAAAAAAATCAAACAAAAAAAAAACTAATTACAAGCAAATGTAAGCAATTGCAATATAAAGAAAAACAACAACAACAACAACAGCAGCAGCAGCAGCAGCAAAGCAGCGGAAGCAACAACCCAAAGCGGAAGATGATGCGCAACTGAAGAAGCATCACTCCTACCACCGCCTACAATATCAATGCCGCACTATACGCCTTACAAACGCCCATAAAACAAACTCAACTGAAATTTTAATGTAGTTGATACATACTACATACGAGTAGTTTACTATGTATTTCTACTTCTAGTTCTATTTGCTATCTTATTTGTTGTAGATGCTGTTGTCGTTGTTGTTGTTGTTGTTGTTGTTTTAACGCAATCAGTGCATGACGCCGCCGCTAACTGAACAGTAGAAGTAGACAATTTTGAAGTATGTACTACATAGACAATGTTTGACGTTGAAGTAGCTGAAGTAGTATTGTATGCGAGAAAAGTATATTTTACTTTAAATTAGCTACTTAAATAATTTATTGTAGCATCATATACACGTATGTATGTGTATGCATTTGCAAATGGCTTAATCAAATGGCTGTAATGAATTAGTAATTTACTTTATAATAGCTACTTTCCATGCACTCGCACAGCAAATCTTCTTTTGCATTTAAATCGCACCTCAAAATCGAAAGATAGATAGAAAAAAGTATTGGAGTGTGAAAAAGTTGTCATTCAATTGCATGTGACATGAAATTGTAATTGCAATTGCATTTGCAATTGTATTCCAATTGGCAACTTTCTGTTGCAAGGTTAAACGTTGTCGCATGAAAATTCTGCGAAAAATGAAAGCAACTGCTGCTGTCAGTCATGCTAATATCTACAATTATTTAAACAGATAGACTGCAAGCAACACTTGCAACAATCAGAGCGAAAGCATAACATAAATGACAACAGCAACAAAAACTGCAAATTATAATCTTGTTGTTGTTGTTGTTGTTGATCTTCTTCTTCTTCTTGTTGTTGTTGTTGTTGTTGTTGGAAAACTGCAACAATAACTTCAACAACAAATACTATTAGTATAATAATATGTCATTTGTCATATCTTTTGCTATCTGTATAACTCTTGCGTATCTTTTGTGTTAATGCTATTTAAAATGTACCAAAAAATAGCAACAACAAAAAGATACATTTAAAACGCATTATTCATTGTACTATGTACTTAAGTAGTTTGTCCATAACAAAAAACAAAAAACAAAAAACAAAAAAGGACAGCATAAAAAGCAGGCGTATCTCACTCACAAAAAGCAATTTACTCTTTATGCAGTTGCAATTATTTTATGCTTTGCGCTTAACTAAAAACAGAAACACAAAGTATCTAGATACTTATACAATACACTATAAGCTCTGTAAGCTCTATAAGCTATATGCGCACATGCTCATTAGCTCATTGCAAGCTAAGTACTATTTATAAAATTTGAGCTAATTCAACCAAACTACTGTCTGTAGTCTATATTTTTGATGTAATAATGCCGACAATGTTTCATATATATACGATAGTACGATACAATATATGTGGACGCGGTACTTTCACAAAATGCAACAAAAATGCGATTGTATAAAATAGTTTGAGCAAGATTTTTTTTCAATTTTAATTGTTTTTTTTTTTTTTTCTTTGGACAATATATTTCACAAGTTCAAATCTAATACAAAACAATTTCATGAGATAAAGAGAGTCAGTTTTTAGGCTTTTGCTAGTTAACTATTTAAAAAAAACAGATAAACAGATTAGATAATCTGTGGAATTTCTTAATGTGATACAAAATATTATATCTATATTTAAATACGCAAGTCGTTTTGAATATAGCAGTCAGCGAAAATCAGATACATTCTACACATATGTATGTATGTTACCTTTATGCCAGGTGGAGTAGTTGACGCGTGGAGAAGTTGTTCTACTCAATGCATGCGTTCTAAGTCAGGACATTCATTAGCGTTCGTTCAGCATCGAATTTCGACCGTTACTATTTTGACTTATTATAATAATCTACGAGTTAAACAATTTGAAGTCCCTCTACGAGGCTTTATTTTGCGACAGACGTTGGATCTTTTTCAACTACCCCAGCTTTTAGCATGAATTGATATTATCCATGTTTTTTCACGTGCTGCCTTGCGGATACTCGCGGTAACTCATCTATTGCCATTTGTACCAATGGATTTATTTTTTTTTGTTTTTTTAATTTTTATTTGTGGATGGTTCGTATCAGCGCAGTGGTTAATTTATCGGTACTAACAATTCTCAGCAGTTCTTTTGGTATATTATCAGATTGCCTTTTTTAACATGTTAAACATTGTCCGTCCAATCTCAACCTGCGTGGAAGTTTCAGTTGATATTTACCGTTTAGGATTGCGGCGCCTTAGTGATGCAACAGCATCTGACTCCGTATTGTTGGTATCGATGAATTACTGTCTCCATCATTGTAACTGCTCATAAACTGTTGGTAGAGTTCGACCGTTAAAAGAAGGAATTGCGTTCCGAGTAATAACGCTACGTAGGATTCTACCTTAAAAAATTGTTCGCCTTCGATGAAGTGCCAGCTGTTGTATTGGAATCCAACTGATTCTTCGACAGCTTTAATGTATATCTTCTTGAGTTGCCTCCAGCTGGTTGTACTACTTAGGCGACATATGCTAGCGTTCAATGCATTTTTGATAAGAAATTTTTCTTGTACGATACATACTATATTTTCTTGAATCAAGTAAAAAAACGGGCTCGTTTTATAACTCAAGCGCGGATATAGTACTTAGAATAAGTAAAAAATTCTTGAAATAAGTATAAAAATCTTATTCTGTACTCAAGTCAAGTATAAAAGTCTCAGTATGTCACTTAACTCCTTTTTGACTTGAAGTAAGTTGAGAATTCTTAAATTCTTAAACTCTGAGAGGAGAAATACCTATGGGAAAAATACAATTTACTCTCTGACCAATAACATTTTCTTCGCGTCGGCAGTAAAAGTGAAAAGCAATGGGTTGAGATTCGGCAACTCCATATTTCGGACGCTTATTAGCTGAGCTAGTTAAGAAGATGGTACTTTCGCAGCACCGTTCGCATGTGTCATGGTTCAATGCCACGTTCTTACACCAAAGAACATTATTATGAACCGTATAAGTACCGTTTTTTCTTAAATCAAGTCTACTTGAAGATGGCTAAAATTAAGAATTTTGGGTTTGAAAAAAAAAGTTCGTGAACCAAAAATGTTGTACTCCGTTTAAGAAAATCCGTTTAATTCGAATACGGAAATGCTGCATTTTTTTGATTATCCCTTCCGAATGGAGGCACACTTCATCTACATACTTATAACAAGGTTATGGTCGCTTTATATATCTACAGGTTATTCCCCAGTATATATTTGTAAATGTTCCTATAATGCTATTTTATTTCACCAATGAAAAACCGTTGATTTGCGCAACTGCCAAGAAGCCGCTCGCCATCGTTGTTTCATTCCGATATCTTAGTCAGTGTTATCATTTTCACTATGAAGTTGACTTTTAGAAAGTTCTCAATTGTGGAATCAAGAACTCTTCTGTAGAATGAATGCAACATTTCGGTACTTTGTTCTAAAAATTACGCTTATAAATCGTTCGGAGACTGGTTTAAGTTCTATTAACAAACATTTTATACCATTTTATACTGTTGACATTGTAGGTGAGTAGTTTAGCTGTTCAGTCTGTGAAATTTACATGTACCATCCATCTGACTTCAGGCAGTTCAAGAATCTTTAATTTTATAAAGCTCAATCACTCTGCAAACTTTGAGCAAATTTTGAAGCTTCAGAGAGAGCGCGAACATTCCAGGCTCCAAATCGTTTGCATAATTTAAAGCTGAATTTTGTCATCGTTTGTTTATTGTTACATCCGAGACATGTTTAAGCTTATAAAGTAATGTGGAAGCTAAAAAATGGAACGAAACATGCCATAAAACGATGTTTCCATGCAATGCTGTGTATTTTTTCTAGTTGCCCATTTAATATATTTAGTCCAAATATTAAGCCTAAGAATAATATTTTTAGGCTGCTTGCAAAAATGCATTTCTCTCAATAAAATGCTTCTAAGCAATCGGAAAAAAAGAAAAAATATAATACAGTTCCAACAGATATTCGCTCCCACTATTAAATAACTTAAGTAAGCTACAAATTTATTTTTTAACACCACCACAGCAGACAATCCATATTAAAACATTAAACACTTTCGATTTTCGACATAATTTCAAGATATTTTCATTAGCGCTTCAAGCGATTCAGCAAGAAAATGAAAATGAACAAAAAAAAAAAAAGAAGTGAAACAGCAAATATTAAAAATCCAAAAACGATTTGTTGCAACAAATATCTACAAGATACAATACTGCAAAACGAGATATATACAGCAAATGGACATACTACAACAAAAGCACAATACTACAATCATAATTACAATCATAATGAGCAACACAATCAACAATAATAGTATTCATTGTTATGACCATTTCAACAAATTGTGTGTACACGCTCAATGAAGCCAGCTGAAGCGCCTCCCCACCGGTTAGAGCTCACCTCACCGGTGGGGAGGTGCTGCTTGCCGCACCGCGTAAAACATGAAGAAGCAGAAAAACGCAATGCGAACGCATATCACTTTCACTAAATGCGAACGCTGAAGAAAGCAAATGAGCGACCAGCGAGGAGAAAAGTGTAAAAGAAATGGCTAAACAAAAAATATACAAGTTAAAGATACAAAAGATAAGAAAGAAAGCAGGCAAGCAGGCAAGCAACAAGTGTGCTTAACCTTTGACTCACCCACTACTTCTTTGCCCGTCTCTTCTCATTGCTGTACGACAAGTACGCGCGTATCTCAAATGATCTTGAAGTACTTCAACAACGGAGGGAAAAAAAACGTGGGAGTATCTCAAAAAAAAAAAAAAAAAAAAAACTTTGTAGGCGAAACCGAAAAATTGAATCGAAAAATCAAAAAAACCTGACTTGATTTTTTCATTACATGCAACCGATGAATTTAAATTTACTTGAACTAATTTGTTTTAGACGCAGGCTGCATTAAAAACTTTAGCTAGGGCGAAGAAAGCCAAGGCGTCGATTTGAGCTGTCTTCATTTTGACATTTTCTATCTACACTCTATGCATATTTAATATTGAATAGGGTCTTACAAGTTTGACAGAAAGCTTGTCATCAATAAAATAAAATGGAAAAACAACTGAATAACTGAACGGCTGTTAGATACTCTAAAGAAGAAATTCAATTTGAAATATTTATCTGGTAATACTTTTCTATGAAATTTAAACTAGAAACTCAAATTCGTTTTGATTATAACTTTCATTTTAAGAGTTTTTGATAAACAACTCCAACCATTTAGAAAAGTTGTATTGGCTGCAATATGTTGGATTGATCGTTTACTGAAAACATTTGAAGTTTTGATCAATTGATTACTTCTAATTAATCAATATCAAATTGACGAGTAATATAAAAGAAAAGGAACAGAAAGCAGTTCACCCCAACCAAACCCCATTCAGAAGTACTTTTTCACAAAATTATATATATTATATTTAGTTTAATACAGTTTGTCAGTTTGGTCAATTTTGTTTGCTTGAATTTGATTCAGTTTGTTTGGTTAAGTTTGTTTCAGTTTGATTCACTTCGTTTCAGTTTCTTTCTCTGATTAAAACTGATTCAGTTTGTTTATATAAATTTAATTCAATTTGAATCAGTTTGTTTGTTTAGTTCAATTTGATGCAGTTCAAATCAGTGGTTTGTTAGTTTGCTTAAATTTGATTCACTTGATTATTTAGTCAAATTTGATTCAGTTCCTTTCTTAATTTAAATTTAGTTTGTAAAAAATAGTTTATTTCTTTAAAATTGTTTAATTTTGAATCAGTTAGTTTTTTTTATTTAAATTTGATTCAGTTTGTTTGATGAAATTTGATTCAGTTTGTTTATTTGTTTAGATTTGATTAAGTTTCATTAATGTTTGCTGTTCGTTGAAATTTTATTCAATTTAATGTTTCGTTTATATAACATGGGAAAGATGGCAGGGTATTTCAAAGACGTGCACTCAAGTTTCCAGCATTGTTTTCGACTAAACTGTTGCTTGAACTAGCTTATGCCTGCATGCCTAAATGCTTCTAAGACGCACTCCAAAATGTTATATTTAAATTATATTTCGTAGTTTTGTAACGCATCATGTGTAGCGCATCAAAAGCGCTGCAGTTTCTATAGTAACTTAGTTTTTTTTTTTTTTTAGCTTTTGTGTTGAGTGCTCGTTGACTCGTAACGAAATTCCCACATTTAAATCACAATCACAAGCGTCGCTTTGCATTTGTTCCACTTGTCTGCACTGCAAATTTATTGGTGAACATATTTATTTATTTATTTATTATTTTTTTTTTTTTTGACTGGGTCAGAAGCGCGTTTTTCTTCATTGCTTCGCCAATTTTTTATTTTTTCAAAAATTATTTCTACACAAACTATTTAAACGAAATTTTCGCATTTCAATCATTATTATCAGCCATCACACCATCAAAATGACAGGCTTTGTCAACATAATTAACATCATCATTATCATTGTCATTATCATCAGCAACAACATCACACCACGACATTGTTTGTTAAACGTTTTGAGTGAAGGGAAAAACAAAACAACAACAACAAAACAACAACAACAAAACAACAACAACAACAACAAAAGACTACAAAAAGACAAAGCACTGTGCAAAATTATTTTGGCTAATTAGTTGCAAATAACTTTCTGTGCCGCAAACAAAACCGCGACCACTTCCATTTCACACATCATTCATTCGTGTACATTCATTTATTAACTCGCTTCTGAGGCTTCTGAGTCTTTGATTTATCCGTGCACAAAAATTAACTAACTAATTTTTGTGGTCAGCCATTTGAAGTGTGCATAATTTGTAAAGTATTTTAAGTGTATAGCAGATTTCTAAAAACATAAATTTACTAGTAAGAGGACAACAGTGTGGAGTATATATTGAAGTAGCATAGCTGAGGATAATGTGGTTTTACTAATACATAATCTTAAATGTAGAAAGCGCAAAAAAGCGCAACTTAATTTTCGATTTGAATTTTCTTTAAGTTGTATAAAAACAGAAAAAGTTAAAATGAACACAGGATCTTATACAACAAACTACTTACATATACACATCTAACTATGCGTGCTGCATCACAGAAGAATATTCGGTCTACAATTGCTGATACCACTTGGGAATAGTTAATAGAAATGCAATAATGCCCAAGATTTCCAAGGAATTCAGTTGATTTCGAAGTTATTATGATACCGTATGATATACGAATAATATGAATATTTCGAATAGTATTTCCCCTTCATATTGTTTGGATTTTAAAAACGACAGAATGTGCGAAAGGGACACATATATATACATACACCAACATTTTTCACGTCGAGTCGTATAGGTCACACTTGACTTTTGTTTATGTTTGTATTAAAACATACAGAATCAGTAGAGGAAAGCATTTTAAAAATGCATGCAGTGAGTATAGTCACCATTTGCGCATGACATGCCAAACCAATGGACTTTGCAATATTCATTGTTGCTCTTTTTCTAATTTTATTGTGCACTAATACACTTTTTGTGTAAAGAGTGACCGAATGCACAAATAATTCAAAACACCGTAATTATATAGATAAATGTACTATTTTTGTCAAACTGTTGTTACTTTGGCCATTTTGAATGCAGCGTTGACTTATCTTTCGCATAGATGCTCATATGTATATGGTATTTTTTTCACACTTTTGCCTACCTGGTTTTCGTTTCACTTTTTAATGAAACTATATTTCAACCTTAACCAATTAAGGGCAAGATATATGCTCATACTATTCGTATGTCATACGTACGGCTATTACCAAAATTACTTCAATACTTTTTCAATTTCCTCATCACAATTTCGAATGATCTTTCTCAAATTTGAAATGAAATTTCTTTGAACTACGAAAGTCGCTATTAACTATAATTTGTTTGGGATTTGTGTAGTACTTGTATGTATTGAAATGTGAAATACTACCAGCCTACCAAAGTTTTGTTAGCCCCATTGTATGTTCTATATGTTGGCATTAATCAAATTGGCCTCTAAATGCAGTTAATCCATTTGGTTGTTTTTTTAGAAATTGGTATTGCATTAATCGGTGCAACAAGTTGAACGGTACATACATACGTATATATGTATATGCGAGCCTATATATACTATAGGTGTATAATAAATAGTATGTACACACGTACATATATGCATGTGCGGTGTTGTTGTTCTTGTTCTTGCTGCTGTTGTTGTTGTTGTTGTACTGGTTGCACTTCTCTTCTTTGTTTTTGTTGCATTGCAGACGTGTTGCAAGAGTATAGTTTTACACTCTCTCTCTCTATCTCTATCTCTCTCTATCTCTCTCTATCTCTCTCTATCTCTCTCTATCTCTCTCTATCTCTCTCTCTATCTCTCTCTGTCTATCATTGTTTTTCTCCCTCTACGCTTCATGATTATACAATCAATAATTTCATAACGGTTTTCTGCTGTTGTTGTTGTTTTTTATTGTTACCAATATCAAGTGCAAGAAGCACACAAAAGAACAACAACAACAACAACAACAACAAGAACAAAAAGAATTGTAACAATCACTTATTTTTTTTTAACAGGGTGCTGCAATAAGTGGTTAAATAAAATTTTAATTTTATAGACACCAACAACTTTAGAGCTTTTCAGTGTTTTATGTTTCATTTTTCCGTTCATCCTTAGCAGTTTAATTTCCCAAAAAACACGAAACACGTGTTTCATTTTTGTTGTTGTGTAGAGTAAAAAAGAGTTAAAATGCAATCGGATGAAAAAAAAAAAATTTCCCATATAACATTGGATCACCACTTTCCATTTGCAGATGTGACATCCACATATATAATCAGTATACAAAAATATGCCCGTATACGATCGCGACGTTGATTTATTTGCGAGTAAAACCACAGTTTGATGAGGTAAACAATTTTTGGATTGGGAAAAGTCGAAAATCGACTTCGTGAATGGACCGAATATGCCTAATGCATTATTTTTGTGGTCTAAAACTATTTTCGCATTATTGGATGGCTTCATAACTAGTTTATTTCGTAATAATGAAATGAATGGTTTGCATCGAACGTATGCCAACTAATTGTAGTACTCGTACAGTGCATTCAAAAATTCATCTACTATTAGTATGAATTTGCTTCTATTTGTTTATTTTATGGCTTAGTATTTAGTTTTGAAATTAGTTTGTACACGAAGCTAACCATTTACTCACGTTATGTGTGATATAAACCATAAAAAAATATACATTCGAGTTCTTTGTGATCAATGTCAAAGAGCAGTTTTCTAAAATCACTGATATTTGTGAATTGTGAGTTCCAAACTGCTACTTTTCGTTAAGAATAAATAATAAACAGTGAAGTGCTCACCATTGCATTTTAGTGTTGCCAATTTTGTTAGACAAATTTTGTCTGTTTCACATGTGTATTTAGCTAAAAACTTTTAGCATTGCATGCAACTAAACTACCATTTATATATGCAAGTTAGACAAAAATCTTAAAAAATAAAAAATATACAAAATAATGTTTAAAATAGAAAAAAAATAAAATCATTCAAACGAAATTCGATCTTGGTCTGTAATTATACATTAAAGTATGACAGTGAATCATACTTAAGATTTTCTATTCTAATTCACGAACAATTTTTTTTTTAATTTGCTGTCTCTGTAATAGAAAATTTTTATGATATTTGATACCATTTTCAAAGCAATGCAACGAAGGTATCAGATATACACGTACACAATCGTCTAAATACAGCTTAAGCGTACTGCCTGTAATAAAACCAATCTAATAATAATGCGAAACACTGATTTTGTTGAACATATTTTAGTATCACATTGCATTCAGTAGTTGAAAATAGAAAATAAGTTAAACTAGTCATATTTTTCATTATAACAATATTATAGCTACAAAATGCATAGCACATTCTAAAAGTGCTGAGTACAGAACTTTAAAGAGAATTTTTTTACTCTACTTGTACTTTGTCTTTACTCCGTTTATGTTCAAGCCGTTCGAAGTTTAGTTCTTCAAATTTATTATCAAAATTCAATTTTAAACTCAAAAATCTTTTGATGCAAAACATGAGCATCATTCTGTGCTAAATGGTGGGCTGTACGCCATTTAGTATATATAAGTTACAATGGGAATTTACGCTACAAGACCAGAAGGCTACAACCCATGTACAAAAAGCGCCTAAACAAGAAAATTTTGCCGCTGTAGCAGCAAGTGTTGAAGCCGACCAAAATGCATTGGTTTTAAGCCATTCACCATGATATCGGACAATTTTTTCGCCGAATTTGTTGAAATCAATTGGAACGACTTTGATTTCCAACAAGACGACGCGGCAAGATTGTATGATTTAAGACCATTGCATAATTTCTTTTGGGGTTACATTAAATCTATTGTTTACAGCAACGGTCCCAAATCTTTGGATGATCTCGAAGTTAACTTCCGAGCAGCCATTACTGGCAAGGCAGTACAGTTGTGCTTTGCGTGAGCCTTGTTGCAAATAAATTTTTAGCAATTTAATTCAAGTTTAATTTTGTATACCGTCCGAAATATACCACAAAGTCATTGAAAATTGTAGCGTCAGTGTGAGCTGAGCCAATGCAAGAAGAGCCAGTGCCGTGGCCATTTGAAAGTTATCTGATTTAAATCTTAGATGACATGAAACTATGCGTTAAAAAAAGGTTACCGATTAAGTTTTGGTTCAATACTCGTCGTTTTATGTCAGTTTAAAGTTCGAACGTTCTTAACACGGAACTCAATAATAAATTATGCAGCTCTTCAGTTTAATAATTCATAAAAATCTTCTAATGATTATTTAATAAAATCGGACTTGTATGTTTCTTTTCCTATGCAGCACCCTGTACGTACATATCGTCTATATGTATATGTATATTGTTGTTGTACTTGCTATTGTTGTTGCTTCTGGTGAACAACTTTGTATACTACTGACTTAGAATGTTGCACTTGTTGCACCACTTGTTGTTCTGCTTGTTATTCTTTGCAATACCCTTCATACAAAGTGTGTAAAGTATACAAGCAGTTTGTCAGAAAGTTTGTAACACATAACGAAAATGGTTTGTGTAAAGTATCTAGCCATGTCCGTCTGTCTGATACATACATATAGTACTTACATAATTTTTGAGTTATTATGCTGAACAACGAAATGCTTGCCCAATACCATGGTCTTTATTTAGTGTATAAAATTTGATTAATTTTGAATTTTCTATTTGGATTGCAAATTCTATTCTAATGTTTCTTGTATCAAACACCATAGAATATACAATTATATATTAAGCATATCTTATATCAAGTGGAATCAATGTACTTACCATAGGAACTACCATTGCAATTCTAAGAACCAGATACAGTAATGTATAATTTATTTATTATTCCAACTGAAGACTTCAAACCTCTTATGTACACTATTAATATCTAGCAATATTGTTTAAGATTGGATAACTGTAGTTCATAACAACTAAACAAACACAAACACAATGGTGTAAAGACATACATAGATAGAATTTCTTATGAATATTATTAAGATTGAAAGTAATATTCAGAATTTGTCAAGCTATAATAGCTTATGAATTCCAAACAGTCTTAAAAGTAACTTAACATTTTGTGTGTAGTATATTAAAATGTCGGTTTCAATGAAGTAAAATATTTTCTGTTCTGCTAAAAGTATCTTAAATGCTTTGTACAAAGTCACTGATTCAGACAACATAAAATTGCACATTGCAAACGCTTTAATTGCTATAATAGTGCCTACAACATAGTGCACTCTACACTCTCTATATGTACGATACATACGATATATACCATACATAGTTATTATAGCGCAAAGACTTTAAACCATAGATATATGTAGTATGTAGGTATGGCAGTGCACATACATATGTGTCTAGAATAAAATGTATCTGCAATATGTATCGCTGAATGTATCTGAAATAGCTTTGGTTCTGCAGAATGTCTTATATAATTGCAGTTGCTTTTATTTAGCAATGCGTTGCGTTTGCACATTGATTAAATCGAAAAATGTTGTTGTTGCTGGTTACTGTGCATTCATTTCTTGTACTTGTACTTGTAGTACTTGTTCTTTAACCACTAATGAATGCAAGTGTTCAAAAGAATTTCAAGAATCTCACCAACGTTTTTGCATAACTTGAAGTGCCAGAGCTAAAATATCCAATAACTATTTAACTAACGTAGATACATAGGAATGTATGTAGTATGTATCTAGTTGTACGTTTTATTCCAATGGAAAATTTAAGCGCAATAAAAGATAACAACTATCTTTGAGTTGTGTACGAGTATCAAATACTTTTGTGGTCGTTGTTACTTACTATTGATAATTATTTGTTCCTTTTTTATTCTTTTTGTTTGCGTTATACTAGTATTTCTCACGCTTTTAAAAGCGTTTAAAGCGTTTTAGTCTATATTTTATTTTACGCAATTTGCTTGTTTTCATAATGACTCAAACGGAACAAAAAATGGCGCAAATGGAGCGAAAATTTTATTGTCTGTCTGTCTGTCTGTCTGTCTGTCTGTCTGTCTGTCTGTCTGTCTGTCAAACATGCATGAATGCACTGCATATCAAACTATGCAAAAATCTAGAACGGAACTCGTTGTTGTTCAATCGCGCGTAATTTCAAACGTCAAATGTCGACAAAAAAATGAAAAAGGAAAAAAAACAGACAAATCAATCAAAACTAAAGCAATACAATTAGACAGCTATGAGAATACTATATATCACTGTAGCCAGTCTAAGTATCTTTATTGAAAGCATCAATTTGTATGTGCGCTATACACTTTAGAAGTTTCTATCTTGACACCAAAATGATGCATAAGCTTGTAAGTGTGTTTCGGTTAATACTTTTAGTGGAGTAGTGTTATATATGTAAATAGATTTGCACAAGCCCAACATACACTTTTACATTACGGCTAACTAGTGCCTGACAATATGATGTCCTACATGGATTTAAATTTTTGGAATAGTATTAAATTGAAGCAGAGTCATAAAATGTGTTATTAATGCTCATTGAATTTACAACAAGTTTGTTAAAACTATTTGTGTATTATAAACAATTTTAAGTGTATTTTGCGTGTTATCAGTTCAAATGACAATTCACTGACAAGTTAAGGTATTAATTAATGTAAATAA
Source organism: Leucophenga montana (assembly GCA_035044765.1). Taxonomy (NCBI): domain Eukaryota; kingdom Metazoa; phylum Arthropoda; class Insecta; order Diptera; family Drosophilidae; genus Leucophenga; species Leucophenga montana. Next base: position 660,964 of record JAWNNQ010000124.1, on the reverse strand, counting down.
AAACATCTGAGAAACTCATTTGACACTACAACGTCATTATTATATTTATTTATTTAAAAGAAAAATATGGTGCATGGTGTCTATCGAATTTTTCAACCGCTGGCAATAACATACTATTATTTGAAAATTTTATAAAATATACTATAAGAAGTGTAAAACTACTGCAACTCTCAATTGAGAAAAGTATCTGCGCAAATCAAGTAGTAAAAATATATCTTGAGTTATTACACATTTTAAGTTATGTTTTTTCATACTGATTTTTGCATTTCAAACAGCATTCAAAATATTATTTCACTTGAAGAAAAGAAAATAACTATCAAACTCTGCTAAAAGATGCACATATGAGATCATTGGATCGTAAAACAAGGATTTCGTTTTACGCGCTAATTATCGCATGTGAGTCATTTTATATATCATTAAAGTTTGAATATAGACAGACAGATATGTGTGAAAGAACTTTTTAAATTGAAGTTTAAACTGTATTAAAAATGTGCTCTGTTTTAAGAACTGTGGATGTCTACATATGTGTGTATACACATTTCTTCATTCAGAGATCCCTTTGGATGTAGCTTCTTTTCTTTTTTTTAGAAAGTTATGCGCCAAACCTAATTCATATATAAATCTTCCCAATTATGGAATTTGTGCGAACTTATTTTTTATAAAACCTACTGCAAAACTAAACGAAATAACTTATCTTATCTTCTATATACTTCTGCAGACTTTGTGTATTAGCAAACCTCTGCATGTAACAAACTCTCTGATAAAATGAATAATAACGTTGCAAACGGTTTACATGTAGGGTATTAAGAAAATAATAAAACTAGCAATCATTCTCATACTTAGACAAAATTGGTTAATAAACAGTTAATAAATAATTATTGCCATAACAAATTGCGCGACAACATCAACAACAACAACAACATCCACAAGAAACTGTTCAGTTTGCCATCTCTCTATCTCTCTATCTCTCTCTCTCTCTCTCTCTCTCTCTCTCTTCTGTCTCTCTCACTCCGTACGTCTGCATGCCATAGAAAAAATAACAGCAAAGAAACAGGTTCAATTGTCAAGATCTGCACAGTCTTTAAATCTTAAACTTCAGCTGTTTCTATGGAAGATCTTTCATTATTTACGTTTTTTGTTAATACTCTGCACAGAAGTTTAGTAGGGTATATTAAAATTGCATATAATATAGCGCCATACAGTTCCGAGACCACATTGCGTCTCATAGTTGTTCCAAGTTCAAAAAAACTGGCAAAAACTCCAAACTACAGTTATTTTTAATATAATTCACGGTTCGTAATGTTTTTTTAGAACGTTGCTTACGAAATTGGTTTCAAAATATCCAAGTACAAAATGCTGGATCCAAAATGGCGAACTTACTATTTCAAAATTTATTAAAACTAAACGAAATTTAGTATAACGGGGAACTTGAGGTGCTAATTACGAATTTGTTGTCAATATTTTCAAAAACAAAATGGTAGCTACAAAATGGCGAACTCATTTTTCTAAAAGCTATTAAATCGAAACGAATTTTAGTACAGCGGTGGTTTTGAGTTCATTGATTACGAATCGAATATTAAAATTATCGAAAGCAAAATGTTCACTTCAACATGCGGGAATTAGTTTTGCAATATTAATTGAATGAAACAAATTTCTAAAACTTTCAAAAAACATATGTTGGTTCCAAAATGGCGAATATAACTTTTTAAAAGCAATTGCATCGAAAGAAAATGTTGTACAACGGGTGATTTGAGGTCGCTGATTATGACTTTGATGCCAAATTGGCTGACCGCTAATTAACTTAGTCTTATGTGTCTGTCTGTACGACTGCTTCTTACAAAAAAAAAAAAATATATATATATATATATATATATATATATATATATATATATATATATATATATAAATTAGGGAGACAGATTTTCTAGTTGAACAGACCTTGAAACTTTAAACAGGCTTGAAACTTTATTAAGCACGCATTCGCAACATTCGAACATACAAAATTGTATAAGTAGGCATTCCAGTTCTTAAAATGAAAGTGATTGAAGTGTTACTTCTTTTTAGATTTTGGCTTCTAACTATAAAAAAAAAAAGAAACCTTCAAAAAATTCCACAGCGCTGTGTAGGGTATCATATTGTCGGCATTGTTATTACAGCACCTACTTGTCTTTCTATAGGTTGTTTTCTTTTTGTCCACTTTTTTACTTCTCTACTGTTAAAATTAATTTAATTTGATTGAATTGCTTTGCTTTGACTTGACTTGACTTGACTTGACTTGTTGGCATCTTGACTCGACTCCATTCAACACACTTTGATTATTACATTAATTAACAAATCAATCAAAATGTATTAGAAATTCAAGCGAAAAATGCCACCAAGCAGCAAAAGAAAACGAATTTAAGTTCTACAAATAAATAGTTAAGCCCGTAACTAGTTGAACTCTTGAGAAAGTAAGTTGCGTATGCTGCGAGTGTGTTCGCTGTGAGTTGCAAATTGAATATTAAAATGAATCTTATTAATGTTAGTCTAAGAAGAATTTGTGTGTGGCTATGTGTGTATTAGGTGTGGCATGATACACTCATAAGTGGCACACACACACACACACACACACACATACACGCATGTTTATATTAATTAATTTATGTGAAAATTTCACCGAAAAAATTTTTAGTTTATTGCTGAACAATTTTTTTTGTATAGCTTAAAGCGATATTTGAAATAAATTAATTGGTTGTAAATATTTAAGACAAGTTGTCTATTTATAGATATGTCGAAAAAAAATTATGTTAATGCTAAACTTAAATATAAAGAAATTTTCTAACTAAGTAGAAAAAAAAAACATGTCTGATGCGGATAGCGTGGTTGGTACCGAAATAAAGAAATAAAGTTAGAAATAAAGCAAGAAAGAAAGCTAGAAATAAAGCTAAAATATTCTAAAGAAAGAAATATAGCTAGAAATATAGCTAGAAATAAAGCAACAACAAAACAGGAATGCTGCAAGTAGTAAAGCTAGAAATAATGAAGAATGTAGGCAAGATATAAAGCTGGAATTAGAACAAGAAATAAGTAATATTTGCAACGAAATAAGCAAGATTTAAAACTAGAAATAAAGTTATGGAAAAATGAACTGGAAATAAAGCTAGAAATAAAGCTAGAAATATGGTTAGAAATAAAACTTTAATTGAAGCAAATGAAAATAGAAATGTAACTAAAAATAAAACATTAAATAGAGCTAGAAATAAAGCATTATTAAAAACTAAAAGTGAGGAGAGAAATAAATGAAGCTAAAAATAAAGCCAAAAATAAAGCCAGAAATAAATCTACAAATAAAGTCAGAAATAAAGTTTCGATTTTGAAGCCGTTTCTAAAAATGAGCAATTAAATTGTACAACAAAAATGACTATTATGAATGAGGATTATTTTTCATATATTGCATCTATGTATGTAAGTAATTAAACTTTATAAATGCACTCTTAGACAATATATAAATTAGAGCACGATGTGTCCATTTTGGTGGCGCCAGGAAGTCTCATTTTTGCCACAAAATGTGGCAAGCAGTCACATTGAAATTGAAATTGATAATCTTACAATTGCAATCGCATCGATTACGTGTCGCATCGTTTAAGGAAGTCTCGCTTGCCAATGCGCATGCGCACGCATTAAAGGTTTATGCAATGCACACACACATTATGTATCTTCTACACACATTTATTTTTAGTTTTTGTATCTTTATTTTGTTGTTGTTGTTGTTGTTGTTAAGCTGCGGTTTACACGATTTAACTAATACATATGTGTATCTCTCTTTCTTTTTTTGTCTCTTTTTTGTGTTTTTATGTAGACTTACCATGCAGTTTTCCGGGTTCGCCGGCGCACAGTACAGTCGTCTTTTCGAGCGCGAACCTCACGCACGGCACAGTTGCCTCGTATTCCTGTGAACGTGGTTTCGAGCTGTTGGGACCAGCGCGACGTGTCTGCGATAAGGGACAGTGGGTGCCCGAGGGTATACCATTTTGTGGTGAGTAATTTTTAATTACCTTTTTTTTACTCTTTTTTTATGTATCTAAATGCATTTGTATCTTATGAATAACTATTATTTAACTTACAAACTCAGCAAAAAGACAAACCGAAGCCGCATATGAAATAATACTCTGAAGTAATAAGGCGTTGCAGTTCCTTTTTTTGAAGCTATGAGTTAAACACTAAACGCTTTTGCTTTGTCTGTCGTTCCTAAGTATTTTTATTAGATTGAATCTAATCGAAGCGTTACAAATACAAAGCAAGTTCAACAATATAAAAATCATAAAGCTACAATGAGATTCTATTTAAAAATATTTATTATCGTAGATTTGCGGTCTTCAATCTCAGCGTACAAAGAAATAATCGAAATAAATTTGTTCATGCTTTTTGACTCTGAAAAATGGAGAATCATTTGTATTGACTATTCGCAACAGAATGCTTTGAATGAGCCGTTCAATTAAATTAGTGCAGAGCTAATTGAACCAACTCTTACATATTATGGAACCAGTAAAAAAAAAAATTAAGAAACCACTGCGAAAAAAAGGTTAATTTAGTTGCTGAGTAATTTCAAAATGAAATTGGAGCTATTGCTGCAAATAATGTCTTTCTATTTCAAACAAAACGCATTGGCATTGTTCCGAAAAAAACCTCCTTTTGAGGAGAACTTTGGTAAAAAACCTTTGCCAATATTGAATGTCTTCCGAATTGATACGTTTAGTAATTTGTAGTTTGTAGTTGAAATGCAGGACTTGTAGTGCTTACTGCTAATGGGACATCATATCAGAAAATGGGCTACCTTTTTCCACCAACTAGTTTTTTAGCACCAATTGAACTACCCTCGTAGTAATCAATGTTTCGCAGTGAATACGTTCGCAGACACGTACGCACGGAAGCGTTGCACGAACTTGCATTGAATTGTTGATGTTTTTTTTGTATGTTTGTGTTTGCAACAACAAATTAAGTCACCAAAAATTGTCGTTTCGTGTGAAATTTTATTACTGCTCATGCGTCATTAACATAACATAAATCAACTCTCCTCTTTACCACTTCCACATCTTTTTCGCCACCATTAATAAAGGGTATTTCAATGAGCGTTTCCATTTATTTAATCTAAAGACTTTAGACTTTGTTTATCTAAAAGATATTGTAAGTCTACAAAAATGTTCCTAAGTGAAACATATGACATGAGCATAAGTTTTGATCAGACTGTTAGCATGCAGACCTAGACAACTAACTTAACTGAACAGCCATGCAGCTGGTGAATGGTAATATGAGCATGTTTAATGCAAATGTTAATGAGGTATGAGTGGATTTAATTGTGCTGATGAAAAAGTAATCTGCAATAAGAATAAGTAACGTTTCCATATACGTAATTACTCTAATATCAGCAATAAACATCCAAGTTATCAAAGAACAAAGTTTTAGTTAATATTTCTATTTTATTACTAACACTACCAGATTATTTCAGCAGTATGCAAATAACTTAAATAACACTAATTAATTTAGTACTGGTATGGCCAGCGATTGACTCAAACGAACGCAATTTAGGAATTCGTTTATTGTTTTTGCTATTTCACCGTGTTCCAGACATAACTAATACTAAAAACATAGATATAGACACTAGCTCCAACAAAATATACGACGGGCAAAGACAAAGCTTTGCCCTCTTTTTCTTATGCCGCGCCTACTACGCTTCCGATTTAAGGCCAGAAAATATTTATATAGAATCTTCTATTGCCGTTTTTATTTTCTCTGGAAAAAAAAATTGTTTTGCTTTTGCGCTGCACGAATTGCAGGCGACCTAACGCTCATATTTTTGAGTCACCAAAATAATATGAAAACACATACAAAGTAAAACTAAAACACGCAATTACAAACCAATTCACGAATGAAGTCACATGAACAAACTCGTTACTTTTTTCACGTGCACTGTTTTTTGACAACTACTCACTTGTATAAACCTTCAATGCTTAGAGCGTTAGAGAATGACAGAAACGAAAGTACCGAAAGAAACAAAGAAGAGAGCAGTTAAGCGAAATATGGCACCTTTTATTGTTACACCATGCTCGCGTGCTACCGTCTTCTATAGTTGCACCATGGATCTCTCAAAGTAGGTAGCCTTCGTTGAGTGTTCAGAGTGATGAAGAGAAAGAGAAAGAGAAAGAGAAAGAGAGTTCGATCCATGAACATTTGCAATAAAACTTTTTGTTGATAGACCCGTTTTTATGTTCAGAACACGCTACAAAAGCTAACACGAATCGAATTCAAAATGAAATTTAATTCTGTTTCACAGTTTTCGTGCATGTTTCGCATTGCTATGGAAATAATACAAAAAGTATGCCACACTCGTTTCTTAGTAATATGAGTCTTCATGTTAATTAGCAAGAAAGTTTAATTTTTTTTTTTTATATATAAATTTTAATCATGGAGACACACCACGTCTATTGCTTTTTCTCACGCCCAAAAGTTTGGCAATAAAAATCGATATAAAAATTAGACAATCGAGTAGACTGTTTATATTGTTTTCTCATCTTGAAATTTCTTAATTTAAAGCATTTATTATAGCCACATAGTATTGAAGATAGTAGAGCACTGTTCAAGTGGTTTACTATCTTCAACAAACGAATACATTGTATTTATTATGGCACACAATGAATGGTTTGACTCATTCTAATGAGTCAAAAAGTAGCGTATAATGTTGTATTATGATTTTGTTTCACGCTGCAACAGTTTTGAACAGATGCACAAGTCTATACAGGGATGAGGCAAATAATTAGAGTGACACTGAATCATTGTATAAATGAATGGTATGACAATGATTCGCATGATTCAGTGTGAACTTTTAAGCAGCACATCGCTTGCCGTGAAGTACTCTACTACACTGCAAGTACAAACTGATGTTTTATAGGCCAAACGATGCGAAAAAACGATTTTTTTTTTTGTCAATAATTTATATCTAAAAATACTATGACACAATTTTGAAGCTTACTATTTGCAAAACATCATCATAATCATAGTTGATTTCTAGTTGATGTCATTAGAATTGTTGCAGCTGCTAACCTTGACCCTTTTATATTTCTAACTTTCTTGGTATTTCTTGGATGCCCTTGGAGTTCTTGCTGGTGCTGCTGTTGTTGTTGTAGGGTAAACAAGTTTTCCTACGTGTATTGCCTTAGAAAGCCATTCAACTATGCAGATAGTCAGTCAGTCAGTCAGTCAGTCACCTAACAATTCAACGAGCTAAAAGAAAGGAAAACATAAAATCGTTTTTGGCAAAATCAACATTTCTGTGTGCAAACATTTGCGTTTGCTACGAATAGACTTTGTTTTGTATTCTTCATTCTGCAGACTTCTCCCATGGGTGCCGAAATGGGCCATGTTCGATGCTTGACTGAGTTTGTTTTATTTTTTTTTAAGTATTATTGGTCTGCGTTGCTTACCACTGACCCACAAATGCTGTGGCACAAAAAATCAAAAACAAGACGCTGCAGTTAAAGCTGACGACAGAGTTGAGGTTGAAGATAGCGTAAACAATGAGTGCAGCAAAATTGGTCGTGTTTGTTGCATTAATGCAATGACAACAACAAAAACAACAACAACAACTACTACAACAAAAACGACATGCACTTTCATTGTTGTTAACAGCAACAACAACAAAAACAACATAATTATCATTATTATCAACAAGAACAACAACAACATTTGCTGTTGACGTAGTCGACAAAGTCTTTCTTCTGCTGTCTCTGGCAGTTGCCCTTTTATATTTGACAACAGCGCAGTTTTGAATGTTTTTTTATTTTTTTTTTTATTATACCCTACATAAAGGAAAGTGTTGAAGAGAGTATCTATAAAAGTTCCTAGACTCCCGAGTAAAATCTGTGCAAATGTACCCAAAACATTGCCTCAAACACCAGCAAACGAACCCAAGCAACACACATTAATGCTTTGTATTCAAATAATGTACTTTTGCTATTCCATGCTTGGTAGAGCGCTGCACGAATATCATCGAAACAGCAAACGAATACATTCTATTTTATATGGATCACAATGAATGGTTTGAATCATTCTATTTTCTAGCTTTAAAATGTTGAATATATATGAAACTGTTTGGAAGACATGCATAGTCGTGAGTTTAATACATTGAAGCGACATTGAATCATTGTATTAATGAATGTTGCTTGAATGATTCATATGAATTTAGTTTAGTGTAAGCTTCTTCTTATGCTCTTACACAAGCTGAAACTACGCGAAATTATTGCTTATAGAAAAATTTTGCCTTTTTAGATGCCCGTTAGATGGTGGACAGAGGTGAACGGATGTAGTGGTTTGACCTACCGAACGACCAAATATGCATGAAGTCACACACATAGCTACATATAATTAAACGAAGAACACGAAACATATATCTGTTCAACGTACTTATTATACTTCTGCTTTGCTCGTATACAAACGAATATTTAATGTGAACTCATACCATTCAGTGTGCATTGCTATGATTTATGTTTTTAGTTTGAATGCACTGTGACTCAAATGAGTCATCACTATGCAGTAACTCATACAGAGTCATTCCTTTGTAAAGAAGAAAAGAGATGTATATGAACTCGTTTCATGTTATGTCTAAGTGTATCATATTCTAGAATAGAATAGAACAGAATAGAACAGAAAAGCAACTTAGATAATTTAGGAGCTTACTGAAATCATACTGTAATCTAAAATAACAAAACACTGTAACTAATTCCGTGCTCTGACACCGATACATGTTTTTATATGTTAATACTATCTAGAATAAAAGAAACACCTATATAGATCTCCAAGCATTTGGCGGATCCATACGAATTATGGAACTACAAACTATAAGTAGAGTCCTGGAAGTATCCAGCGTCGGACGGTTGGGAGGTACCACTTATCACTAGACTACTGTCAAACTTTGAGCAATCTGTATCATTAAGTTTGTCCGCCTATCTGCCTTTCATATCTGCTTGCAATGGCTTAATGATGTAGACTACTCAAAATTTTACATAAGTCGAATGAAAGGGGACATCTCTTAGAAACAGATCCGACGTCAAATCTGGAACTAACCTCGTACTTTGAGTGCTCAAAATTATTGAAGAAATACTACATTTTATGATTCCTTGTTTCAACCAGTAATAGTATACTAGTTTTAAGTTATATTAGTTAATTTGTATTTCTAATTCATTGCTGCAAGCGGAGCACCAATCATTTGAAGAGTATTCTAATATTTGGGCTTGTCAGCCTTAACGGAACATTTAACCGTTAGAACTTCTGTTGCTACAGTTAAGGCTTCACTGTCTACGATCAGTAGGTGTTTGCTAAGTTTTTAGATAAAGATAAGTTCTTAATTCTGTCACAGCATAAACTGCTTGCAAATTATAACATGCGCTTTGCTTTAAATCACAAGTCGTTAACTGCATACTTGTGCATTTTGTAATAGTATGCGTGCGCTGCATGCAAAGAAAGTAGTTTTGTTTCTAGTTTGCTAAGCATACGTACAAGAACTACCGATTGTGCAGTTTCTAAGTGCAGAGCATAGGTGTTAGTACGTATTTTTCAGAGACACGTTACGTATTTCATTTATTTCGTTGTGTGTGTGAAGATTGTTAAAAGCTTTTACGTCCAAAATATTCAACCGATTTTAGACAAATATAAACTATACACTGCCTCTCTTCACAGCCCTTCCAGCAAACAAACAAAAAGTTTAAGGCAGTTAAAATGTTACTAAGCCTATATATAATTATAGATATATGCCTATGTATATAAGTATATATCGTATAAAACTGCCAGTCTACTGAAGCTGTATGCTTCAAAAGCGTACTCAAACTTCAGCTAAACCAATGTAATTTTTTATTTCTCTTTTAGTATTTTTATTTTAAATCGATGTTTTTTACTCTATCGAAACTGAAGTCAGACTCACTTTTGGGCAATTTGAAATTGCATTTCACGTTTTTACTGCAGTTTTTCTTGTTTGCTGTTAAAGTGGAAGTGGAAGTTGTTGCCAATACAATTTTACTAATTCTATTTGTTTTATTTAAGTTTTGCTGCTGCTGCTGCTGCTGTTGCTGCTGCTTTTTCTATTTCATTTTAGGTAACAAGTTCGTTGTTTAAGTCTTTCGTTTCAATGCGCATTTCATTTTTTTGTCGGCATGTATCTTATAGATACAAAACAATTGCTTATTTTCCAATTCGCTTGACAGGCATTCACTAGCAACAACAGCCGCAAATTTTTAATTAAGCACATTTGTCACAGCGCTGTAAATTTCGTTGAAAAATTTCCTTAATTTTGTTTTTGTTTTTTTTTTTATAATTACGGAAGCAAAAACTAAATAAAAATAGATACAAATAATTACAAGAACAACAAGTAGAACAACAACTTTCCTCTAAAAAACAAGGTGTTGATGAAGCTCAAAGAAAGCCTGATGAGAGTTGTAACCAAAAAAAAAAAAAAATAACTAAAAAAAAAACTGAAAGTCTTTTTGCGCATGCGTCACAAGCTGAGATTTTTATCTGACAGATGCAACTCAACTGATTAATGTTTTGTACAAGTATTTAATGCCCGTTGTGTCGGTGCGCGCATGAAAGCGTAGATACCTATTACTCTATACACAGCATTGAAATGCGTACAAATGTTTAATTACAATAAAAAATCAACAAAAACAACAACAACAACAACAACCAACAATAGCCAACCGCACAAAAATTTATAAAAATATAAATTAAAAAAACAAAATTAAATACAGATACAAAATCTTTAAAATGAAAGAAAAAGTTTTTTTGAACAAAATTTCACTTTTCTTTCTGTATTTGTATGATTTTGATTTTTTTTTTCTCTCTCTGGAGCTAGTTAGTTGAAAAACAGGTTACTGAATGTGAACTATGAGTTTAGTGCATTGATTTTTATTATTTTCGGTTTCAAAACAACAACAACAACAACAAGCAACAACAATAACAAAAACAAGATGTCACCAAATGCAGAAGTTGTTATTGTAAATAGAAGGTCTTTCAATAAAAATAACTAAATGTCGCTAATAGCGCTAGTTGACTTTGGCCGTTAGAGGACGTAAGCAACGCCATCGTTTTAGTACTGCAATACACTGTCTAGATGGCGTCTATGCTCTTAACTATGCATACGTGTAGAGCAAACAAATAACCGTATTATGCATATGTAACTGGCGCATCTATCACTTATAGTGTCCAAGATGTCGTTGTTCGTACAGACGAACGGACATTGCTATATCGATGTTTGATGCTGATCAAGTATATATACACATAATGGCGTATGTCACACCTACTTCTGCTAGTCATATACATTTTCACAAACTTAGTAAACCCTTGGCACGAACAAATATGAGCCAGAAGAAGAGACAGAGTGAACGGCTGTTTTAGAATTTCGCTACAAGTGCTCATCAGCACTCGAATGGAGCATGCACTCGCGTCTCTGCATTTATCACAATATCCATTCGTAAGCTATGACATATTTATGTCCAATGAATATTATTTTTATCAAATATGATGTGCAACTCATTATTTTGGGACAAATATATGCCACCTCTTTTCGACATAATTTGATATGAAAGCATTATGCTCGATAATTCCATTTGTGCAAATGCCGCATAGCCAGTGTACAAACACTAGAACAACTATCCGGCATTATACTGAAACTTCAAGCTATAGACGATTACGATTTCCTGCATCATAAAAATTTAATTTTCTTTTTTCAAATTTCCTTGTTTAATGACGATGAGTACCGTCTTGCAAAGTCGTCTTGGGAAAGTCGTCCCTTCTGACAATTTTTGAAATTTCTATTTTTCTCATTTTAGTACATTATAAAACCCCTTTTTATTATTTCTTTCTCTATCTCACTCACTCTCTCTCTTTCTCTATCACATTGTTATTAACCGCTTCAAAATTCATTTTATTGCTCTCACTATCTCGATTTTCTTGCGAAAACTGATTGCTTCTTTTCATTTTCACTTTTACTTTCGAGCCAAAAACAACAACAACAAAAAACACTTTTCAATAGCATACACAACTTCGTGCAAGACATAGTTTTACGGCTATGTACCTTAACCTACGTTGAATTCTATTCAGTCATTATACTGAAAAGAAGAAAAAACTGTTGCATAATTTTGAGAGCTTATTCTGCAGCTCGATTACACCTTGTATGTAGAAAACAATATCATTCTAAAGACCTTACCTTTAATATTTTACAAAAGTGAAGTTTCTAAAAATTTTAGGAACTTACCAAGAATCTCATATCTATATATTTCAAATTTGGTTTCAATCAATAAATATTTATTTATAATACGAAACAACCTAATTCGTACAAGCATACAAAGCCCATTTAATGTTTATATACGAGTATAGGTATCATGTACAACTACTATAATAACTGGATGTGGTTGTCCGAAAGTACTGAACTTCCAAGGGCAGATTTATCCTTTTGCCTACCAGATCACCTCAAAATCTAAAATACTTAACTTTGTCTCCCCCTTATTTTTGCTACAATATTTTGGAGGTGGTATTTTTAACGTGCGCTACAGGTGCAAAGTTCTTTAGAGAAGTTGCGTGCAGCCTTCCTCGTTCCAACAAAAAAACAAAAAAAAAATATAGTTAACCTCGACCTACGTGACCACTCAATCTGACTATGTTCCAATGTTCGCCAACGGTAGAAAGTCAACGTAATAAATGCGTTTGCGTACTGCCAACTTACGAAAATAGACGCATTCATTTTTACCCTTGGTACATTTGGGGTCGTTGAACACGTATCCGGTGTCGGAAGCGCCTTTTACACTTGAATTATTAACAACTTAAATAGTTGTAAATTATAATACTGTACTTTTTTCTTTTATTTACAATATATTCGGTTAGAAAACTTTTAATGGTGACGAAGATTATATCATATCGACAATAAATCTATTTCAAGCTGAATGAATCTTACTGGGAAGAAAGAGAACAACTGTCAGAGTCAAAGCATTTATAATCTATCAATTTGCTATGACAAAGTGGCAAGACTCTTCTCCTTTTGTGTTGAGCAGCCATTAATTTATTGTTTTTTACATTTTTTTTTTTTGTTGACACCTATTGAAAATGCTTTATATAAAAAGAGCTGCAGCTGTTTTGAATATGGAGCTCACTAAATGAACAAGTATGAAACAAGTATTACATAATCTTTATAGCATAGCAAAGAGTGCCATAATAAGCAACACATCATTTAAAACTTTTCTTGCTAATTTCGGTGTGTCTGTTCAACAAAAGCTAATTTTTACCCAAACTCCCGCGGTTTTAAAGATAATCTTCTAGTTTTACAAATTAGAACATTTTATGCTTTTAATATAAAAATTCAAGCGAGAGAAACAGTAGGTTGGTACTATTTCTTGAAAGTCTTTCTTCTACATTCTCAGCTATAGGTGATGATAGATGACCCAAAGCATTATCACCAAAGAAAAACCATTAAATACAAACGCTTTCGCACGATGCACTTTGATTCAATAACTTTGAACCGAAGACTTAAGCGCCATTCAAGGTCTGCGTGTGTCCATTGAATTGAATTGTTTTGCGAAATTTTTTTAGTAAAACGCACGAAAGTTTTCCATGCAGACAAAAAGCGTGTCATGGACTTTGTGACACACTGTATACCAACCTATACAATCGTACAAAAACATACTTAATAGTATTTTACACATATACTCGTATGTATGTACTATATGAAGTTATAAGATACTTCATCTACGATTCCAACTATTTACTACGACTTCGTTTACTTCTTCTTTTGTTTTATTGGTTTGTCTTTGTCAAAATTGCATTTTGCCGCCAAAATTGTCGCTGACCTTCGAGCGTTGCAAGACAATGCTGGTAATTTTCAGAACTATTACGTATAATATGCGCATAAGCTGGAAACCTTAATTATAAACGTATCTACGATAATATTTACTTACATTGTACTTACTTATATGTGTGTATTTCATCTTCTTTGCAGTGTTGAATGTTGCCGCAGGCAAAGCGCCCATGCAAATCTCTACAGATGGCGCCGGAGCACCACAGAAGGCCATCGATGGTTCAACATCAGCGTTCTTTACGCCGGAGACCTGCTCACTGACAAAGCCGGAACGTTCGCCATGGTGGTATGTGAATCTGCTGGAGCCGTATATGGTGCAACTGGTGCGTTTGGACTTTGGTAAATCGTGTTGTGGTAAGTGTGACTTAATTTCCATTGCAGATCAGTTGAGTTTTATATATACGATATAGTGTATTGTGTGTTTACGATATAAAAACACCTGAAACGGTTTTGTTTTCATTTGAATTTATTTTTTTCTTTGCTGTTTTTCTTAAGTTTTTTTTTCTTACATTGCGCAGTAATAAAAAGTAGCAGGAAAAAACCAGTTCAATGTCTCTTCACCGCACAAATTACACTAGTTTACAAACAAACAAAAAAAAAACGAAAAGAAGATCTTTAGTAATAGTTTGACACTGAGATACATTCAGAACTGTTGAAAAGAAGCAAAGCGTTTAAAAAGGATCCCTTAAATCCGAAGTCTTTCGCACCAATCAGTCTCACCAATCTTGCAGAAATTGGTGAATAACTATAACCGGACTAAATATTTGTTGGAAGCAAACGTCTTCAGAAAAATCAACATTCGTATAGAGAAACAGAATTCTGAAATTGAACGTCAAAGAAACAGCCTTGTGTGCTTTTATGGATATTGGGGGTTCTTTTTACAACACACACCATCAGTAGATTGCACTAAAGTGGTAAGCTTCACCTTGCCAGTTGGCTGGCACTCCAAATCCAATAGATGGATTCGAGGAAGGTGGTAACCGAGCCATACAACAAAAGTATTACCATAGGGAGTGTACTATCGCCACTCCTGTGGAGCCTGGTTGTTGACGAGCTATTGAATATGCTCACAGACAACTGCTTTGAGTGTCAAAGCTATGTAGATGATAAGTACCACTCTGCAAGGGTAAAGGGCTGATAACTAACTAAGCAAAAACTATTATTGCTCCATTTAGAAGGAACTATTTGGAAGCAATTGTAGGCACTCAAACATATAACTATTTGGATAGGTGCAAGAAATATTAGAACGAGTATGAAACGGTTAGAAAAAACACTATGAGAACTGGACATTACAAGCTCAAAAAGCACATATTCAAAATAAGTATTAAGAATGGCAGGACATGTAGATTCAGTCTAGAGTTTGAGGAGTCCGCAGAACATATTTTAAAAGATTGCCGAGCATTGGCTAAAACGAGGTTTAAATGACAAGGAACTTGTTGTCTTTAGTAGGGAGATGGGACTGGATGATGTGCTGTACGTGTTATATTACAGTAAGACCACAAAAGACCTAGAGCGGTCGCAGTGTTAAGTACCCTAAACTAATAATAATAAACATTTTTATTAACTAATTAGCCAAGCTATGCAAAATGTAATATCTGTCAAACCAATGTGTAGCACATATTTGAAGTGCTTTATATATGCAGTCGTCAATTACCGCTAAAAAATGTTGGTATTAATTACAAAAAATGTTTGTTAAACAGTGTTACTATATATATTGTAGTTAATGTACCAACTACGCTAAGCTTCCTATGCAATGTTGCTGGCTTATGGTGGCTGCATCATCATCATCATCATCGTCATCATCATCATCATCTTGAGGCATCAACGTGTGCTATCATCAGCTTATAATCAAGCTGCCAATAGTTATTTCGTTTCGTTTTTCTTTTGGCGTGTATGCCACGCGGGAAACTCAATTAAATGGAAAAGCTATACTGAAAAAGCCGCTGATGACGTTCACATGCTTTAAACTGCAACACCAACAGCAGCAGCATCGGCATCGGCATCGGCAACGGCATCGGCAGAAACTCACTTGGCAACTTGTACTTGAATGCCTGCCATACATGCAGAAGGGATTACCGCCGCCGAAGTTGAATTCGTCTTTGCCACTGATTCAAATTGCCAGCCATGTGCAGCTGAGGTTGAACTGTGTAGATACAAAACAGTCTTGAATTTGTATCTGAGTCTAAGCCGAAGTTGTGACTGTCTGCAGTTTTCCCTAATGCTTTCACCTGGCGTTGACTGCAACTTCGATGACGACGGCGACGAAGGCGACGACGACGACGACTCTTAGACTCGACATTGTTGTTATGTGATTTTCATGTTGCCGTTTCAATTTCTATCAGCGATTGCGACTTAGTGACTTAGTATAACGATAGTTGGCAGCATGGCTTAATACACAGTGAGAAAATGCATTAAATTGTATATTAAGAAAAATGTATAACCAGCATTAACCGAGAGCCCTTAAAAAAATGAATTTAAATTAAACATATCATATCATATCAAGTACAACTTTTTCGTTTCTCAAGTGACCTATAACTTTATAGTTCAGTTTATTGTGTAAATAAAAGCACCTTCTTTATGTTGTCAACTGCCTATTAAGCTAACTGACCGGATTTTTTGGATTTATCTCTTTTTAACATATACCCACAGGGTAATAGCTTATATTACGTTTCTGAAAATAGCCATATCTACCTGTCTGTCTGTCTGCACCCCGAGATCTTGAAGACTATTGAAGTTGGAAGCACAAAATTGAATATTTAGTCTATTCAAGCTTCTCTTCAAATGGAGTGTATAAAATGAAGTGGTCAATTCAAACTTAAGTCGTAGGCCATATACAAATATGTCTATAAAATTGGCAGAACAAAATGAAAACACACAATGTTTGTTTTGTGTTGATTTTGTGCTATATATAAAAATTTTACGCACGATTTACAATCACTGAAACAGCTTGGTCTGCTAACTGCAGAAAAAGTTAGCAGGCCAACATTGACATAAATGTTAAAATGCAATTTTGCAAAGCTAAATTTTTGTTCCAATTAAAAATTGTGTACACGTGTCTAAATAAAACAAAATAGACTAGATTGTTAACTTTAAAATAAACATAATTGCTCTTTAGCAGTTAAATATTTTTTTCAAATTTATATATTGTTCAGCTAACTTTACAGCTCACCATTAACATAAAACTAGCTTAACATAATTGCATATATTAGCGTGTATTGGATTTCCTTTACAATGAAATGCTGGTCTGCTAACTTTATTTTAAAGTTAGCAGACCAAGCCGTTTAATTTTTTATTAGCACACAAGTACAAAATGTTTAATTAGAGTACAAAATTTGCTTTACAAAATTGAATTTTCTCATTATATTTCAACATTGGTCTGCTAACTTTTTCTAAAGTTAGCAGACTAAGCTAGTTCAAAGATTTAGGCTTACTAGAGACCCAGCTCATAATTGTTTTCGCAAAGCAGTAGCACAAATAGTGCTAGTTCGCTGGATTATGACTCTTTTTCATTCATGCAGCTTCTGCTGAAGTCGTTGTGGAAGCTACCTATCAGTAGTCAGTATTCAGTGAGCGGAGTTTCTTTGTCTCCCTCCAGTTGCAAAGTTGATCCTGTAAGCTCCATTAAGGAAGTAGTGTTCCGAAAGTTAGCAAGAAGCTTAAATTAAAAGAATTTCTGAGAGAACACCACCACTAACTTTGTTATTCAATTTACATAGACGCAAAAGTGAAGAGCCTGAAACAGTCAGTAGAGCACGAAATTTCGAAGATCTTTTAGCCTTCTCGGTTTGGATTGAAACTTTTTTATATACAGCCACCAGACAAAAATCTGTGCTGCAAAAAAAACACCATCAGATTGAACTAAAGATATAGATATTTCCCTGCAAAGATAATACCAAAAGACTAACGCAACTATAAGCAACGATTTGCAAAGCTCTGCAATATGTTTTAATATATTGTTACTTCGAGCCGGATACAATATAAGTAGTTATTAATACTTTGGTTCTTCGATGCGGATATTAAATAAGTTATAAATATTTGTTATCTTACAAGTAATTAATATTAGTTTTTAATTTTTTGGTCCTTCGAGCCGGATATTAATATAAGTTATTAATAAAGCAGTTTAACCACAATGCCCAATTGAAGTCTGACTCTAGTTTCTTCCCGCAAAATTCCACTATTTTGACAAGGAAAAGTTGTTGAACAAAAACTTCTAGTTTTTTATACACTTACTACAATCTTGTATTAATAATCTTTAGGTTTTCCAAAGGATACAGAAACACACTCGTACAAACTATTTCGTTAACTCGTCAAACAGTGTTAGAGATATTCATAACTTTTCTTTTTCTCTCATTGCTCGTTCGACGCTTCCAAAATAAGAAAGACATATGTTAAAGGCCATATTTGCCCCACAAGTCACAATACCCTTTAGAGATTGGGTATTTTGAAGCCATTATACAAGTATGCCGAACTATGGTGTTCCAATAAACTTAATCATTTCCAAAATTTATTACTGTTTTGCTCAGTTGAGAAACGGAACTTAAAAAACATTGTTTTCTAATATGGAGTTACTAGCTTCCAATTGAAACAGCATTAAATGTCAACCCTGGCTACCAATTGCTATGCGAAATATCTTAATTCGATTTTTCGTACACAAGTTCAACTTGTAGAATTCTTTACCGTGTGTCTGTTTTATTTAAGCATACTATTTGACTATTTGCAGTCAAGTTTATAGCTGCGGTTTAACGATTACGAAGACACTGGTTTACTTCACTTCACTTTACTCCACTTCACTCCACTCCATTCGACTACAATCCAATCCATGTGTTTTTTATTTATTTATTTATTTATTTTTTGTTGCTTTTTTTCGGAGTATGTGTGAAAAGATTTACAAAATTTATGATTACTTTCACTGCGACGCGACTGACTGACTCACACCATATACTAAAATACATATACAAGTATCGTTGCATATACGCTTGCACAAAAAGATGCCCCATGGTTGAACCTGCCGCGAACTGTCGCCTGGCTTAACTTGCTTTTTCGCTTTCTTGTACTGAGCTGAGATGTGCTGTGTGCCTTTAATTCAACTTCACTTTCATGCCACACACAGAAAAAACTTATGCGATTTCGATTTACATGGATTTTTTTTTGTTGTTGTATTTTTTCTTCTCTTACAGGTAATAAACCGGCCACAATTGTTGTACGCGTGGGCAATAATCGTCCCGATTTGGGCACAAATCCAATTTGCAATCGTTTCACTGGTTTACTCGAAGCTGGACAACCGCTATTCTTACCCTGCAATCCACCTATGCCGGGTGCGTTTGTCTCGGTGCATCTGGAGAATAATACGCCGAATCCGTTATCCATTTGCGAAGCATTCGTCTATACCGATCAAGCATTGCCCATTGAACGCTGTCCAACGTTCCGTGATCAGCCACCAGGTGCACTGGCCTCATACAATGGCAAATGTTATATCTTCTATAATCGTCAGCCGTTGAATTTTCTGGATGCACTTTCATTCTGTCGCTCACGCGGCGGTACACTGATCAGCGAGAGTAATCCGGCACTACAGGGCTTCATCAGCTGGGAGTTGTGGCGTCGCCATCGTAGCGACATCAGTTCGCAGTACTGGATGGGTGCACTGCGTGATGGCACAGATCGCAGCACTTGGAAGTGGGTGAATGGTGAAGAGGTTACAGTCTCATTCTGGAATCATCCAGGCGGCGATGAGGATTGTGCACGTTTCGATGGTTCAAAGGGTTGGCTCTGGAGCGATACGAATTGCAATACGCTGTTGAATTTCATCTGTCAACATCAGCCAAAGACTTGTGGACGTCCAGAACAGCCACCCAATTCGACAATGATTGCGCTGAATGGTTTTGAGGTGGGTGCACAGATCAAATACTCGTGCGATGCAAATCATCTGCTAGTGGGTCCGGCAACGCGTACATGTCTCGAGACAGGCTTCTACAATGAATTTCCACCGGTGTGCAAATGTAAGAGGGCATAGTTTAAGTAACTTATACATTATTATTCTACATTACACACTTATTATACTTTAAGATATCGAATGTGGTTTACCGGCTTCGATTACGCATGGCACATACAGTCTGGTCAATAGCACCGTGGGCTATCTCAGCATGGTGAAATATGCTTGCGATGAAGGTTATGAGATGATTGGACGTGCACTGCTGACATGTGACTTTGATGAGCGCTGGAATGGACCACCGCCACGTTGTGAGAGTAAGTTTATTGAGATGAAGCGACAAATACCTCAGTAAACCACAAATTGTCACACATTATTTTCACGCAACCCTTTTCTTACAGTTGTTGAATGCGATACGCTGCCGGGTAACTACTACAGCACCATTATCAATGCACCCAATGGCACCTACTATGGCTCCAAGGCTGAGATCAGCTGTCCAACTGGCTATCGTCTCGAAGGTCCACGTGTGCTCAGCTGTCTTGCTAATGGTCAATGGAGCAGTGCCTTGCCTCGTTGCATCAAACTCGAACCATCTACGCTGCCAACATCACCATCCTCTACCTTACCGCCACCGTCACCGCCGGCACCAACAACTACCGTATATCGTCCAAAGGTAACCGCTGCTACCTCCACGAATCGTCCCTCGTATCGTCCAACTGCAACATCAACAGGCAGCAGCAGCAGCAGCAGTAGCAGCAGCGGCGGCACCAGTGCCACGCATGCCTCCAGCACACCACAAGTGGAGATCAACGGTGAGAGTGAGTTGCAAAACAGAAGAAATCAAGAAGCAATTTATGTATTAATTAATTAACAAATGCAATTTCTATCTATCTCCACACGCAGCCGATTCCGATGAGGATGTCACCTACATTATACCCGGCACTGTACGCGAGGAGTTCCCACCACGTCGCACTGTACGCCCCGTGCTTATTCCAAAGAAACCGAATACGACACCATCGGCTGCTTATCCCACAGCAACAACCTCAACGCCGGGCTCTTCATATGCAGCACCCACATCCACTCACGCTACTTCACCGACACGTCAGCGTCCAAGTCAGCCCACGGTACCGGAGACAACTACACGCAATACACAGAACATTATACTCAATGCACATCCGCAGGATAATGAAATCGCCGATAGTGTCAATATACGTCACAATCAATCGCCCAATGTCAATGTGCCGTATTCCGTGGAGAATCCCGACCGCAAGGAAACCAAAGAAGCCAAACTTAATCTGGGCGCCATTGTTGCTCTCGGTGCTTTTGGTGGCTTTGTATTCCTTGCCGCCGTCATTACAACAATAATCATTCTAGTGCGAAGGTGAGTAATTTGATTTTATCTTCTTATATTTATCGATTTCTCTTTCTGCAATCTTCATTCCATTTTAAATAATGTCCATTAAGCCTTTTTGTGAAGAAGCAGAAGGCGAACACTAGACTATAAACCGATTCGCTTGCTAAATATGAATTGTTTTTCGAGTTTTGTATTTTTTATCTGAACAGCTTTTGTTCGCAAAGATTGTTAAACTACGCAAACAATTGTTTCAGGTTCATCAGTCCGACCTTGCAAATTTTTCTATCATACTTCTCAGGAAAATCACGCTGTGAATCATAGCAAAGACAAAGAAACCAACTACTGTGATCAAATCAAGTTAGTGCACCAACATTGGACTACGCATTGATTCCATTTAGCAGAAAGTAGTTTAGTAGTATTATATACACGAGAATATGCGAAATAAAGCTGATCATGAAAGAAGTATGGTTTTATATGGGGTATAGGTTGAGAGCGAAATGCAGTTTTTTAAAATGGAACGAAAGTTTGGTGAAGAGATTATAGCGTTCCAGAGAATAATTGTATTCTTGCTCTTCTCTACTCCTGTCAATAAAGTGACATAAATTATGTTCCAACTAATCTACATACTAAGAAGAGTTAAAGTTCGACCCTACTTACCAGTGTTTCGAATGTCCTTAAATCCAACCCAATCTGCGCCTTGTACTTCTAACCCTAATTAAATTTGAAGCATAATTTGAGAGGCTCTTAATAACGCTTGCTCTACTTTCGTCTCATGTTCTCGTTTTTCATCTGATAGTCGAACGTGTTATTGATTATTTTCTTTCAAAAAGGTTTTGTGAAAAACTTCTTTTAACCGACTTCCTCTCAGCATATTTTAGCATAAGCTTCAGTAGTAATTTTAGTTCTTTCACATAAATATTCTGTCCTAATGTCGTTACATATTACAATACTTCAGAAAGTCATAAGAGAAGCATAGCTTGCATTCATTTCAAAGGTAGGCAAGTAAGATGCCTTCAACCTAAAATCTTTCTATCCACTAAGGCTTTTATGTTAAAGACCTGTCAACAAAATGGTGCACAACCAAATCAGAGCAAACTACTTGAAGAACGAACCACGCAATAAAAATCAACATGCGTATAGATCCGACTAGTGGAAGCCTTCGAAGGGAAGTTTAGGCTCCACTCGCTCCACAGTCACAAAGTTGTCCAAATATCAGATGCTCTAACGGACAGCACCATCAAATGTCAAAGCTATACTGACAATATAATACCACTCTATGTGTTAAAATTTACTGAATTACCACATTATTGGGGAAAGTTTTTGCGCTATTCCCATTCACTTGGGAATAGCGCACAAACATTCCCTTGTTAGCTTATGAACACCCGTTACGAGGTGAGCTCCTATGTGCTTCAATTAGGGCTTGGTGCGTGAGTTTGGTTTCCGCCACCGCAGATGAACCAGTGAAGACACAGTGAAAGCCTCGGTTACGATCACCCTTTGACGACAACCCCCGGAACAGCGACCGAGAGAGCGACCGAGCATACTTTTGGAATACCAATTCTGGAACGAACTCCGCAAACTTGATCACAGTCCATGCCCGTGACTGTGATCAAATCAAGTTAGTGCACCAACATTGGACTACGCATTGATTCCATTTAGCAGAAAGTAGAAACAGAACCAAAGCTATAATACCGTTCACATGCCGAAACTTCGGCCAAGCTTAAGTGAAGTGAAGCATTTTGCATGGAATTAGGCAAAAACAGTATTAAAAAAAAAAAAAAATAACAAAAAGGCAAAGCAAAATCCTAACGAATGTAATATTCTCATTAGAGCCCGTCGATTGTTTCCTTGTTGGTTACTGTTTTTTTTTTTCTTGTATGGTTTTTTCTGACACCTCTGTGCACTTTTGCTTCTATGGTGACACCATATAGAGAAGATTTATACACTTAAACTGGAAGACCGATTTATATACCTTTATGAAGACAGCACCTTCTAGTGGGCTTGGCTCGTTTATTTTACATACTCTGTTTTAAGAAGAAACACGTAAAATCAAAGAAAAATCCAAGCTTCAATACGCTAACTTTAAGCTATCAAAAAGACAGACAGACGGACAGACATAGATATATCCACTCGACAGTTGATGCTGATCAAGACTATATGTAAATATTTATATAGTATATCCGAACTGCGAAGCAAAAAAAAAAAAAGTTCTTAGATTTTCTCATTTAAAGCAAAAAGAAAACATATTTTTATTTGTAGCAATACAAGATTAATACGATTATCAGAAGGTTTGATTAAATATGGGGCATATATGCATATAGATAGGTTTTTTTTTTTTTTTTTTTTTTGTAAATTTCATTGCTCCACTTGTCTTCAGTATACATATATAGTATATATGCATGCATGTAGTAGAGCTGGTCTACCAATCAATTATTGCCACTTGCGACAAACTCATGACATCATGCAGTACGTACCAACGCCCATTAAAGGGTTCAATCATCAAAGCCCGGTAGAATCTGTGTTTGTTTGGAATATTTTCGCGTTTAATACTACCAGCAATAGAAATCCTGATCGTACCACGCTCCATCACCGGCATTGAAGACACCAAATATACAACGTGTTCGGTCGGTGGTAGCACGGTGTAAAATTGTTCGATTTGTGTACGTCCTGACAAATGCTCGTGGTGCCAGTAGAGCTTCGCATTCTCGGAGTACAAGTTTTTCATTTCCTGCCGCGCACAAAGACAATTAAAAATAGTAATAAACAAAAAAGCGGTGATATAAATAGATCATTTTGTACTCACGTTGCGCATGTTGTCTACGGTTTCGAAGTACAAATTAACGAAATTCTCCGCAATTTCAATATAGTCATCGTTAATTTCGTTTAATGTTAAATTTGCAGTATAGGATTCCATATTTTACAAATTTCAGTTTGTAAAATTTTCTTCAATAATAGTTTTTCCAAGTGATCTGGGCAATCGATTCTCTATGAGTAATTTTTTTTTTCGCGTCGCAGCCGCTGCATTCACGACGCCATTTGCAATTGTGAATTGTGCATTGGGCTACGTGAATTACTAACTTCGAAATTCGAAATTCGAAAAAAAAACCTGATATACCAGGTATAGAGCATAGTTTAGACTGAAAAGCAAAATTCATTTGGCATTCCATAGACCAATTTTTTGTTTTTTATGGAAATTTTTGCATTAAATTTGCCATCCATGCAAGTAACGAAAACCCACCTGAACGGAATTCTTTTCCAAAACAACACTTTATTGCTGTTCCAGCTAACATTTGGACTACCGAAAGGTGTGTGAACGGTTCTATCTAAATTGACTGACGACAAAAAAAAAAAAATTGACACTTGTAACCGATTTTTGTCTAAAATCGCCCTAATTTGATGCCTTGCGACTTTTACATTTTCGAAAAAATGCATTTGCTAATGATTTTGTGAAATTAGAAGCCATCCAAAAGTCTTGCACAAACATACTGAACATACTATCACTTCAGATGCAATAACTCTGCATTCAGTCGACCAAATGTTTAGCCTGAAAGTATATGAAAGAATATGAACACTTTCGAACATTCGAGTTGAGTTTTTTTGAGTTACTTGCAAATAAGCGCTCCGCATTGAGGGTAACCATCCACGCTGGAATCACCAATTTTGTAATAGGTTTTGACAAATTTATCGCATTGCTCTGTGGTTAAACAATACATTATCGTAACTGTCCCATAATAAACTAATAAAATGTCGCTTGAAATGACAGATATTTTTCACAGATTACGGATGACAGTCCTACTGTTTTGAAACCATAAAATGCAGAACGCAATTCTCTTGTACTTGAACGTGAATGCGAGGAAAAAATTAATAGAATGGAATTAAAAGTGCTACCAACTATAATGAAGGATAACGAGTAGTGATACCAACTGCAAACAGTGCTGATTACTAAAAGAGTTACAGTTATTATGTGAAACATAGCAGAAGCTTTTTCATTTTCAATTTTATTGGCGTTAACAAACATATTCAGAACCAAAAACAAAGATATAAAGCCGTGGTCCGAAACGAAAGTACTATCTCTCTCCACTTACTACGCCACTGATGTAAACATGTATGGAATGGGACCATCCCAATTCAAAATTTAAAGATGCTCAAAATATTAACTTCTTTCTAAAGGGTATTGAGGATCTAGAATGGCGAACCGCTTAAAAAGTTATTTTTGTGAAATGAGTCCAAGTTATGACTTCGGTGGAACCGAAGCACGAACTTTCAAGCTGTGAGCCTAGCAGGTGTACAGAAGAAAATATTTGTAAAATCTAACAACCGTGGGATGTAGACTTGTTGTTATGTGCGGCGTCCATCCGCCATTAGAAGCCACCATGTCAAATATCAAGTTGATTTTGCCTAAAATGAAAAAGGTTTTCATGAAAAAACTCCAAAAGTGGCTAATGGGTTTGTATGGGAGTTAACACTAAAAAGTTGAAAGCATTCCTACCCATTGAAAAATTCGCGTTTTCGTGAGTCGCTTAAACTCGTATGTCGCAACGAAATCAAGTCTGATTGGATATCTTGCCAGACTATTCAGCATTGATTTAACCTATGCAAAAGTATTTGTGTAAACAACAGAAAAACCAGTGCAAATGTTAAATCCAAAGAGCGATTACTTCAGCGACTCAGAAGGGTTTTAGTTAGAGAATAATGTTAGGGTGCAATAGATCTTATAGTGGCTTCTAGCCAATAATAATGGATAAAGTATATCAACATGAATAACTCGAAAATCAATTCGTATTTAGCAAATGATGCCCCTGACTATAATATAGTATAAACTATAAATTATAAACTATATAGTGTAAACTCCGCGTTTTGTTGTGCATAAAATTGAGCCGTGCAACATTTTTGTAAATAATTTCTCAATAACAGCCGTTGTTAAGTAGAGGCTATTGCATTTCGAAATGCTGCAATCATTTCTATACTTCAGATTCATGCTCTATATTCGCAGCAATCGTCCATAGCTGCACAATCAATCAATCAATCTACTAAAATTATAAGCTATATTTCTCTTTATGCATTATACGAATATATATCTATATATCTATATATATATATATATATATATATATATATATATATATATATATATATATATATATATATATATATATATATATATATATATATATATATATATATATATATATATATATATATATATATATATATATATATATATATATATATATATATATATATATATATATATATATATATATATATATATATATATATATATATATATATATATATATATATATATATATATATATATATATATATCTCTATATATATTTTTATATATATATATAATATATATATATATATATATATATATATATATATATATATATATATATATATATATATATATATATATATATATATATATATATATATATATATATATATATATATATATATATATATATATGCATTCTATATCTATTTTTATATCTATCTATAAATCTATCTCACACTCATTGTACATTCGTTTGTTCTGTTTGCGTACGTCTGTGCGTGTGCGTGTGTGTGTGTGTGTCTTGTGATCTATACTGATTTCAACTGAACTGAACTGATCTGATCTGTAAATGTCTGTCATCAATATTGTCTACGTCGTCTACGTCGTCATGGTCACGTCACGTCATCATCATCATCATCATCATAAACATCATTGTTGATATATATCTGAGAACAGCACACCGAACAGCAAGCGGCGGCACAATGCAAAACTATACACCAATAAATATTATCAACACCACCATCACAACCTAAATCACCACCACTACAATCAAGAACAACATCACAACCACCTAAACCACCTGAACCACCTGAACAATCAGCACCAATTTCAACACAACGTCAAACATTTAAAGACACGAATGCCCAATTATGCCACTGCAACGACAACGAGTGCTACCAGTTTTGGTTCTGGTTCAACAACAGCGCAACTGACGCGTAAATCCAAATCGAAATCGAAAGGTATTGGTGGTCCATATGGTGGACGTCATTATCTCAGCGCACAGCAACTATATCAGGCACACTATCCGGTACCTGCAGCAGGACCAGCAGCAGGAAAACCAACACCAACGCCTATGCACGACAGCATTAGCTCCAGTGTACGTTGTGCAGCACCGACACTGCCATCGTTGTGGTACAGTGTACTGGCATTACCATTTGAAGATCAGAAACTTGCACGACGTGAGATCAGCACCTATGGACGTGGCTATCAGCGTGCCAGAGCGGGACTGTTCAGCAATAGCAATGAAGATCAGCATCAACAATGTCAGGATGAATAAATATTAAATTTATTATCTAAAATACAAATCCAACAGTAACAGTAACAGAAACGAAACGAATCGAAGAAACCAAGTGCCAAAGAATAACTAAAGATGTTGCTTTTGAATACCGAAAACACACACAGAATGGATTGAAGGAGATGAAGTCAAACTTTACTAAAAACTAAAAACCAAAATTTTACCAAATTGTAATTCAGAGAGAGAGAGAGAGAGAGAGAGAGAGAGAAAAAAAAAAGTACAAGATGCGCCATAGAAAATATACATGTAAGCACAGACTCTTCTTCATAAATACATACTACAAAACAATCAATCAATCAGTCAATCAATCAAGCAAATTAGTCAATTAGAAAATCCAGCCTTTTACTAAAAAAAAAAAATGTACTAAATAATCCATATACAAAAATTGTTGCCGCCTTGCTGTTAAAAAAAAAAAGTAAATCATTTTGTTTGTTCTAATTTGTTTTTTAACTGCACGCATTTTTGTATTTTGTACATTGATTGTTATTAATCAGTTAATCAAGCTAGCAATCAAGCAAATAAACAAAAAAATGGTCAACGGCTTCACTCTATGTACACTCTCTGCACGTCAATCAATCAATCAAGCAATCAATTAAACAATTAAATAATCAATTAATCAGTCAATCACATACAACACACGGACAGCAACATGAACAACAACAACAACAAGAACAACAACAACAATGGGCAACAACAAGGGGCAACAACAACAACAACATCAACATCAACACTGCTCTCTATCACATTCTCTTTTACTCGTTTGATTGCGGTGGGCGTGGCATTGTTTCTAATTTTGTTTTGCACGTTTTCAATGTGATTGATATATTCGCTGTCATTTTTTAGTATCTTTTTTTTATTTTGTCTATGTTTGTGATTAACCTTAAAACTATATATTGTAATAGTATGAAGCACACACATACACTTAAATATTATGTATGCATGCACGGCCAAAGCACTTACACACACACACAAACAGACAAACAGACAGACAGAAAGAGGAGCAAACGATATTCATTTCCGTTTCCGTTTTATCGTATATAGAAGCGTCATATGATAAATCTTTGATAATCGTAAGCAATATTTTTTGAATACTTTTTCAAATATTTCATATTTTAAATTTACGCTCAATTTATTAAGTTGAAGTGTACACTTAATTTGTTTTCAAACACTGAAACAGTTAATAGTTTTTAAATCTTTCCGAAGATTTCAAAATCATAGAATCTTTCCGAAAATCTACAACGAAATAGGACGGATTATATAATTTATCACAGTACGGCAACCAAAAGTGTTGCACCAAAAAAGCTTTTAAATACAGTATTTTCACATCCTTTTTTAAATTGCACGTCTACAAAGATTTTGGCATTGAATAACTCGCGAACCATGCCAAATTGTAGACTATTGTTTTATAAAATAAGTGGCCGCATTGCAAACTGAATGGCAAATTCTAAACAAGCTCTTTAAAAACTGCTTTTTTGGTCTCAAAATCTTCAAACTTCGTTCATAAAGTTTTGTGCTATGCATAAAATTTGAGAATTTTGAGGCGAAGAGGACTTCTGTGTAACCTCCATAAATAAATTTCATGTTTTCTCTGCAGTATTTTATTTATATGCAGTTTTTACTTGCGAATTTCGTGTCGACTCCGTACTATAAAAAACGAAATAAGTATTATCAAAAATGTTTAATAGATTTTCTAAGCTACGATTATCTTTGATTTATTTTTCATACACATACTTATCAGTTGCTACTTCGCTATTTTTCATGAATGTCTTTTTTTAACTGTGCGCTTTTTACTATATACTTCTTTCTTTCTGTCTTACTTGATGTGTTTTCATTGCTACTATTAAAAATTTTAATATTATTTGCTTCTATTATTCTGAATTTTTGCAGAAATCGTACTACACAACATTATCGTCATCGTGCCTCGCCCGATTGTAATACTGTTGCCTCATTCGATAGCTCAACTTCAGGTTCACGTAATGGTCTAAATAGGTTAGTACGCTGAAAAGCTGTCAATCCAAAGCGTTGCTAATTGTAAAATTTCATTAAAATTCCAGATATTACCGTCAAGCCTGGGAGAATCTGCATGAATCTGCCTCAAAGAATAGCTCACACAATGCACTGCGCCGCAAGGAAACACTGGACCCTCCAAGCATGACACGCTCACGTGACAATCTGCGTGACAATATGCAACGCTCACGTGAGAATCTGGATAGGTAAGTAGCACATACACTTATAAAACCAAAAAAAAATTAAGTGCTCCGTACTTGAAAGGATACTGATTTTCGAACTATGACGCTGAGCGCAAAGTTTCACCATCTTAGCTACTTCGGCTAACAGACACCAAACACATCGACTTGCCAAAATACCTGATACCTGATTTAAACGATGGCTATTGAACTATATTAATGGTAGAAGGTCATACGTTGAGTTAAGGCGTGTGAGGTCGGGATATCGAAAGTTAAAAATGGGTGTTCCGCAGGGTGGAGTTCTCCCCTCTCTCCTGTTCAACGTTAATTTGGCAAAGATGCCTATTCATTCTCCCTGTATCAAATTAACTACATAAAGAAGTGATGATGCTACCTGTTCACCAACATAATGAGCTGCTTTCGAAGAAGTTCGTGTTAGGTGCGTATAGGAGCAACCATCCAAACCATGGCACCCTCACGGGAATAGCCCCTACCGGAATAAGAAAGAATATTAGAAGTTATGCAAAACGAGTATTAATCGCTTTATTTCAGAGAATCGTATAGAGGAGTATGATTATACTTCAGGGAGAGTTCAATAGCATAAAGCTGCAATTGAACAGTCAGTAAGCTCTTGTAGGGAAAATATTGTACTAGCTGGAAGTCCACCACCTATTAATGAGAGTGAAAAACGTCTCCCTCGTCACACCAGATCTAAGCTTGCACAGCTAAGATCCGGTTGGAGCAATATGCTCGAGTGTTACGGGGAGCGGATTGGGATCAGCACTATTGATAGCTGTCCTGAATGTGGTCAATCACCGCATAATACGACCCGTCTGTTCAATTGTCCATCCCAAACGACTCAATTATGTCCTGTAGATCTTTCGTTGATACAGCCCAAACCAAGCTGTTACAACAACAACAACTTGCCAAATCGCAAGCAATTGATTTTCTCATTGACTGTCGCCGCAAAGGCAAAAATATTTGCAGCATCTTATAAAATTCTAACATGGCAAATCCGAATTATTTGAGAGCAGCTGAGAGAGTAAATTTGATTTTAACTTACTTCAAGTCAAAATGAACTTATTTCATATGCTGAGACTTTTATGCTTGACTTAAGTGCAGATTTGTGCTTAAAATATACTCATGGCTATTTCAAGAAATCTATTCTTATTCTAAGAATTTCGCGCTTGGTTTTCAAATCGATTTTTTACGGTATTTAAAACTAATTGAGTAAAATCGTATATAAAATAAGTTTTCAGTAAAAATTAAGAACTTTAAATTAGAATTTAGAATGCCATTTGTTTCTGTATAGCTGCTTAAACTTGAAATAATTAAATTAATAAGAAGCTTGCATTTTCTTAGATACTAATCAGCTGTATAACAATGCGCAACGCTGTTTTCATGAGCAGCTGTTAGAAAATACTGTTGTTCGGTTGATCAGCTGAATTATTTGATTGGTTTTAAACAAATTTAAAACTTTTCGTATTATAGGGCGAAAACACGAAAGTTAACTGTACAGCGGTTGTACAATACAGATGCTCTGTTAAACAGCTGTTTAACAACACTATTGAACAGCTGTTCATACACACAGAAACATATATTTTTTTATAAAAAAAAAAAACACAACATAAAATTACACAAAAATTATATAAAAATGCTAACACTCTCTTTCCCTTTCTCACTCGTTTTACAAATATGTAGATGTGGACGCGACAATTACGGCATGCGCGATAATTCCGAAATGGTTGTTTCCGATGTTTGCTTGAAGGGCGAAAAGAAACGTCATCATCATCACCATCATAAGAGCAGCTCACGCAATGGGGATTATCGTGATCGTGATCAATCCGCTGGCAGGCGGGAACATCATAGACACAGCGGCGGACACTATTGACCAACCATGGTCATTACAATCAATGTAGAGCAGTAGTAGGCAGTACACAGTAACAAATAAAAAAAAAAACATAAAAATCAAACAACAAAAAAAAAAACAAAACAAAAAAAAAACCAGTAAGGAAAAGGCAACAAATTCGAAAGCGAACACGTTTCAATGTCCCAGTAAACTATAAACTAAACTAAAGATTGAAAAATATAAACTATAAAAATAGTTCAATCATCGAATGTATGACAATACTAAGCTACTCTTAATTATACAACGAAGTGTTTTATAATTTTATATATACAATATATATCTATATATACATATATATATATATATATATATATATATATATATATATATATATATATATATATATATATATATATATATATATATATTTTTTTTTTTTCATAAACTGCATAAAATAGTTTTAAGTGAAACAAAAATTGTTTATAGCAAAGTCAATGAATAGCATTTTTCGTTCTATCCCCTTACTCTGTTACACATTTATTCTTAACGCCATCTAGCGTCGTGAATTCGTCAAGCTTTTATTTATTGCATTGCTTTTCTGCTTATTATTCTTATTCTTCTTATGCTTTCACTATTTTACTACTTATAACTACTTACCACTTCAGACCAACTTAGTTAAATTAGTTAGTAAAACTGAAAATTAAAACAAGTGTTGGAAAAAAACACTTAAAACAACAATATAAATAATATAATTATGCAATAGCAATTCACTACCCTCGAAGCTGAAACTGAAAGGCGTAGCCACGCCTATGAGCAACTTGGTTTAGCTTAAAAAGAAAAACAAACACAAAGTCAACTTAAACTAAATCGATTTATTCATAGTAGTTAAATATATACACAAAAAACAAAAAAACAAAAAAAAGCAAAACGTTGAAAAATGTTAATTTAAATAAAAAAAGGAAAAACATAAAAACAGCAACAACAACAACAACAACACCAAATCTTTATACAATAATTAATTAAAATTAGTTGTTAAAGTAATAAAAAAAAAAACAAAAAGAAATTTTTAAATAACAAAAACAAAAAAAGAAAAAATTTCGTAGAAATTTATTAGTTCAAATGTTAAAACATCGAAGGATTATTTTTATACCATTCACACATAGAGTGTGAAATGGTATTATCAGTTTGTCTGAAAGTTTGTAACGCATTAAAGGAGCCATCGTAGACCCCGTAAATTCTTGATCAGCTCGACGAGACGAATCGATCTAGCCATGTCCGTGTGTCCGTCTGTCCGTCTGTATGTTGTTGTGCATTTTTTGGGAACCAATTTTAATGCTATCCAGTTGAAATTTTGCACATACACTTCTTTTTATTGCAGTTTAATAGAGTGTCAAGATTTACACGCCACGCCTACTTTTTGGGGTAGCCCCCATACAAACCCAGCGCCCACTTTTGTGTTTTTGTATGAAAAACTTTTTTATTGTAGTCAATATCAAGTTAATAATTGATATGGTAACTTTTAGTGGACGGATGCTTGACATATACATTAATGGGAATGGAACCCGCCCACTATTTGGGATAGCCCCCATACAAACCTACAGCCGACTTTTGAGTTTTTGTATGAAAACTTCTTTATTAAAGTCAATATTAGGTTGAAATGCAATATGGTGCCTTTTTATAGACAGTCGCTTAACATACATAGACTAATGGGCGAGTCCCCCCACTTTTTGGGGTAGCCCCCACACAAACCAACCGTGCAATTTTGTGTTTTTTATGAAATTCTTCATTTAAATCAATATTACAATAGCTTGAAATTTGATTTGATGGATTTTAGTGGAAAACCGCTTTATATAGATTTACAAATGGGCGTTTCCTGCACACTTTTTGAGGTAGTCCCGTATAAACCCACAGCTCACTCACTTTTATGCATTTGTATGGAAAACGTCAATAGTATCAACTTGAATTTCAATATGGCGACATCTTACACATCTACCACATCGCTTCATACACATCTACTAGTGGGCGTGTACCGCCCACTTTAAGCCCCTATTTCAACCACCACTTTTATGCTTTACAAAACGATTAAAAATCTCGTGTGGATGGTATTAGAGCTTCGGTTCAACCGAAGTTAACGTTTTTCCTTGTTTTTTTATATTTTTATAATTTAATTCTTTTAATTTTGAACAAAAGTCTAAACAAAAAAAGAAAAAATTACATTGTTATTGTAGTTCTTGTGCCATTTCGGGCAACAGACAAACGTATTTTTTTTATTATTATTATTATTTTTTTTTTTTTTTTGTATAACAAATCCATTAAAAAAAAAACAAAAATTTCAAACTGCAATATTTATGTTTGCTATGTTAAAGTTTATTATTAAGTATATATGAATGTGTGTGTATTTTTTTTCTTTTTTTTTTTTTGTTTTAACTAATAACAAAAAAAAAAAAAAAAACAAATCATTATTTTTTATTTGTTTCTCGTTAAGTGATTTTATATATTGAACATTTTTTTTATCTTTTGTGTATAAAAATTTGTATTATTTTTATGCATACTCGAAGAATTGAAAAAAAAGGATACTGCGAAATAAATTTATATGCTATTATTATTATTCAATGTAAATAATAATATTAATTTATTGTAATCAAAGTAAAACAAACAAAAAAATAAAATAAAAATATAATTTAAAAAAAAAATATTATTCGATTTTTTTTATAGTAAAAACCTTATAAGCAAGTTGTGGTACCCGACTATATGTTAGTACTTTGACTATATTCATTAAGAAAAGTAACGAATGTCTTGATTATTAAGGTGGGAGAGAGCTGAGTAGGAAGTCATGGCGGACGTTTTTTTACCAAAGGGTAAAAGGGAAGCCTATTACTAAGACTCCGCCGTCCGTCTGTCTGTCTGTCTGTCTGTCTGTCTGTCTGTCCGCATGTCACCAGGCTGTATCTCATGAACTGTGATAGTTAGACAGTTGAAATTTTCACAGATGATGTATTTCTGTTGCCGCTGTAACAACAAATACTAAAAAGCAGAACAACAAACGTGAACTTTTAGCGGATATTTTGCTCTCTCTCTCGCTCTCTCTATCTCTCGCACATACCAATCAAGGTCTGTATGTGCGACAGTGATAAATGCTGCATTTTTATAAGAGCCTTCTTTATTTAGTGTCTACTTTTAGGCTTGAAGTAATATAAAATATTATTCGACGCTTAATTATTATTCGACGTTTATTGCATACATGCACCTTTCTTATGCTATACTAAAACCTATCTGAGTCAAATGACGAAAAATGAAACGCTAAATTTAAGAAATGTGGAAAAAGTTAAAAAAAAATTTTAGAAGCAACTAAATGCAATGTTTTTGGAATGATTATAAAGGGTGTCTCAGGATTTGCGCCGGATTTGATTTTTTTTTTTTATAGATAATGCTACGGAACCTTTCAGGCGCGAGACCGACTCCCACTTGGCCGGTTTTTATTTATTTACTGGCTGACCCGGTGAACTTCGCATCACCTACAATTGCTGTTACAATCGCAATCACAACTACCAATCGCCCATTGTCTGCAACTGATGCATTGGGTATCCGTCATTACCTGTGATTGAGTCCGCAATCATGTCTCTCGGGTATCGCTTGGAGCAGTTGCCGTCGATCATACAGGGTGAGTTGTTGTTGAAAACTCTGCAAGGTCCATGTAGCTACAATTGCATGCAATTTTGGATCAACTGTTTCATCTGGGATTTCAGCTGAAATGATGGAATCAATTTCATCTGGCCTGATTTTGTCAACAAACCAAACTAAAATGTGCGCAAGTGGCAGACCACGCTTTTGCCATTCAACGGAATGCATCCAACAACGAATATGGCCATACACACGATGCTTTATAATGAAATTCATAAGAGATTTTAATTTTTGTTTAAAAATTCTGGCAACTCAACTCAACTCAACAGACGTTTGGCTGTATAGCAATTCCTTCTTGATTTCAATCCATTGAGGGTTAAAGGTGAATGTTATGAATAGGTCTGGGCGGCCATATTCTCCAACATATGATATCGCATAGCAGATCTGAGCTCCTGTTTGTTCAAACGAATGTAGTTTGTCAATCGTTCAGTCTCAATTTTGACATACATGTCAACCGCGAACTGATGGAAAAGCCGTCTACACATCAAAATGTGATTAGTTTCACCTTCACGGATCATGAGTCTGTATGTGAATAAATATTCATAGCACTTACTTTTTTATTGGTTTCACCGCCTGCAATCGATTTCTCGGTTAGAGATGTTAAAATCACTTATTTTAAAAAAATTAATTAATTAATCTTCACTACTTACCTGTTACTTGATTAACCATTTTGCCAGAAGATTAATGGATATTTTAGCGCGTCATAAGTCCTGTACGTTTCGGATACATTTTTCAATTCATTATTTCTACGATTAAGCACGATATCTCTAGATTGCAAATTTTCTCCGACACTTCGTCCATTGTCGGTTAATTAAACCTTCTCGCGTGCTCACCCGCAGCTGTTTTGTCAGCCCTGATGACGATATTATGGCTGTCGGATGGCATCTGATCTAATTTTGAACATTTTGACTAATTCGTTGTTCTGATGAAGAAACGTTTGCAATTCTTGGACAATGGTTCGCTTCATTGTTGGATTGCAAACACAACGCCTATCAACTTCCGCATCAGTGACAGCCAACTTAAGAAGAATAACCGAACCGATTCGGTTTACCGGTTCGGTTTAAATTCAATTTTATTTCGACTTGGATTATTTCGGACTTGGGTGAACCGATATTATATGTTTCAACAATTCGTGAATGTACGTTTCAAGACCTTTTAATTAGAGGGATATGGCAGTGTTTCAAAGACAGTCGCTAGCGAACTAAAACAATTTTTGTACCTGCTTTTAGAACGCTCAACCAATTTATCCATAGACTTTTTAAACTCGCTTTTTGGGATATCCTTTAGTAAAAAGCTCCTTTCATTCCACTTTTTATTTTTTGGGAAGATAATTTAATCGCACTGTGATAGATCAGGCGAATACGGAGGATGGTCGATGAGACAAATATGTTTTTTCATCAAAAATTCATTGACTTTTGTGGTCTTGTGAGGTGGTGTATTAACAATGGTGCAATAAAAACAGCTGCTTTCCTTTGGAATATTTGGGCCAAACACGTAAAACTCTCGACCACAAACGACTTAAAACTTGTAAATAATATTCTTCATTGACAGTCTGAGCTTCTGAAACAAATTGCTTGTGAACAATACCCTTGGAATCATAGAAACTTATCAACATTGTCTTGATTCTTGACTTCTGAAAACGCAATTTTTTAGGTTTTGGCTCGTCTTTTGACTTGCATTCTGCAGATTGTCGCTTAGTTTCAGTGTCATATTTAAAACACCATGTTTTGATCGAATGAAGAAAATCTGGAACGTTTTCAGATGTTGAAATGATGGCTTTGCAATGCTCTACATGAGCGATTTTTCGATCATCATTTAACTGATGTGGAACCAAACGTGCACACACCTTTCTTTTACCCAAATCTTCAGTTAATATTTTGTAGATTGTACTGTAAGATGAATTTAATTCTTCTGCCAGCATTCGCACAGTGAAATTTTCATCGATGGAGATTATTTCACTTAGTTTTCCACTAACTCGGCACGATTACATGGTTCGGGTCGTCACGACCGTTTTTAAATCGTGTAAACCACGTGTAAACTTGAGTACGACTCATACAATCATCATCATAAACTTTTTTGACGTGATAACGTCTATTAAATTGACGAACGCCGGCTGC
This sequence comes from Leucophenga montana, assembly GCA_035044765.1. NCBI lineage: Eukaryota > Metazoa > Arthropoda > Insecta > Diptera > Drosophilidae > Leucophenga > Leucophenga montana. The sequence continues at coordinate 623,619 of JAWNNQ010000124.1, read as the reverse complement.
ACGCACGAGCCGCATGAGCCGTGCGTGCAAGCGAGAGCGCGGAACAAGCGATGAGAGGCACGATCGTTAAAAGCGTTCGGCTTGTGAAGCATTGGCTTATGAAAGCTATAGTTATGTGTGTGTTTCTGTATTAGTGTTAAATACCGCGCGGTGCGGTGTGGCGCTGTGTATGTTGTCAGTCTCTGTGTATATGCATAATATGCATGTTTCGTGTGTCATTTTGTGTAACCTGTCAAATGATTAGCATGAACTTAGCTGCTATCGAAAGAAGAAATATCTAATTTTCTAACACTGCCAACATTTAATAGATGGCGTTACGTGTTCTATGATTTAAATTAAAAGTTCGGTTGTTTTTAGATCAGAGCTTGTATGTATGCGCTTCATCGTGCACTGCCTAATGAATCGTTGAAGTTTAATTTCGAGATTTTGTATAAGGTGTTTTATACTATATTAAACAATAAGTTAATATATTCAATTAGTAAATCTGTTATAAGTTTTATTATTTATTTAAATTTATGTATGTTGCAGATAGTTGTGTGTAATCAATAGAAAAAATATACAGCGCATATTCTGTTCGACTTGCTTATTTAACTAAGTATGTATATATTTATGTATGTATATGTATTCATTTAGATACTACGATAAGTACTTAATTGTTTTTGTTTGTTTGTTTGTTGTTCTATTAAACATTGCCTTTGCTGCACACTTGAAACAATTAATCAAATTAACTAAACATAACTAATTTAACTAAATAATAACAATAATTGACAAGGAATGTTTTGTTGATCTGCACTTCATCATGAAAACGAACGAAGGCAAACTTAGTAAATGATTTTGTTTGTTAAAGGGGGGAGGGGCGTCTGGTTCACAGATAGTTTATCATTTTAGATTGTTTGTTTTTATTTCTTTGTTTTTCTCTCGATAGTGGTTAAACAAGTTATTAAACTTAAATAGTGTTAAATTAAGTAATACTGCCGCAATTAACTAAGGGAGAATGTGGCTTTTTTTTGTGGGTTCTTTTTTTTTTCTTTGATTTTTTCGTTGTGGAATGTTACAATTGCTAACAATTTGATTTAACTGGCGTTATTAAATATAGAAGCTACATAAATTAAACATATATAATAATAATAATCATAATAAAAAAAAAATAACTTGACTAACTACAAACTTTATACTTAAACTACAAAAAATCGTTCAACAAAATGTGTTGGGTGAAAAAAAAAGGTAACGCAACTAAGTGGAAGCACTTCATCATCATCTGCATCATCATCATCACATTGGCATTCTGATTATACTTTTATCAACGTCAATATGCATGCAGCAAACACCGTTCATTTAAAGTTTCTTGCTGCCATCAATATCAATGCTTAGATCCTGCAAAGAGCCGCGTGGTTGCAACAGACTACGCTTCTCTGGATCCTTAATCTTCTTCGGCTTTGGACGATTCGTTTTTGTATAACGATTTATAACGCCATCCGATTCGTCCATCATGCGCAATATAAGCGTTTGATCGGATGAATCTAGCGGTGCAATGGAAATATCACGTACGGCACGGAATTTACCGCAATTGTTAAGATGTTCGTTTTCCAGCCGGAAGAAGTTCCATACAAAGCGTCTATAAATGTGCGAGCGTAATAAATATAATTGTATATTAATAAATAATTTAACAACATAATTGTGTAGACAGAAAGCTTACCGGAATACTTCAAGTATGCCTGTTATGGATGTCATAATATCGCCGCTTATAATTTTCATTTCAGTCAAGTAGAAGGAGAGCACCCAAACGAAACGTAATAATAAATCTTCGATAATGGCAAAATAGTAGAAACTCTGCATAGATTATATATAAAAATTAGTTTATAGTTTGTAAAATAGGATGTATTTCAATAAAATATCTAAATTGCTGATATAAACGAAATGCGATATCCATAAGCTTTAATTTAGTTAAGTTGCTCGCCTATACTCGTATGATACAAACTTTCAGCATATTGTAACGAAATATTGATTGATTATTTTAACTAAATAGTAAAAAAATTATAAGAAATTTCCCACAGAAACTCATAAATGATGAACAGGTTTATATTGGCGCTACTCCTTACAGTGGCACATTCATTTTATACACTTTTTTGAAGAAGAAGAAGAAGAAGAAGAAGAAGAAGGTATACGGGAGTCGAAATATAGAAAATTGTAGGCGCTTAAAGTATCCTTAAAGTGTCCGATATCTCGATGTTTATACAGATGGATGGTAGGACAAACGGACATGCCTATATCGACTTGACTTTTGTAGCTGATCAATAATATATATATAGTTACTTAATGCAGTCAGCTACGTGTTCTTTTGACTGTGCATACATTTGCACAAACGCAAAATATCCTTTAACTCTATGAAAACAGACTATAATAATGAAAATTGTTGTTGTACTGCACACTAGGGGTGAGTAATATTTTACTTCACTGCTATTTTTCATTATTCCCGAAAAATTATGCTCATCACTAGTGTCCACAGGAGATTTTAACCACCTTTTGAAGCGGTTACAAATCAAACCATTTTCTTCGAAGTTCGAACTACTTCTTTGGTCAAGAGTATAACGAAAATTTTATTAGTTTTTCAATCAGTTTTTAGAATCCATTGGTAGATCTCTCGTATTTTACTATTTGTTTTTTTTTTTTTAGTTTTTAATCTTGTATAGATTTCTGTTTTGGTTTATTGCATTTCGCTTTAAAAACTGACTTGTATCTCTACTTCAAAACATAAAAAACTTAAGTATATGTCAAAATTTATATATGTATATGTCTAAATTATATTTTCCAGATTTTAGGGTATAGCTCAAGATTCAGTAATTAATTAGATATTTTAAGATGGAGGTCAAACATAGACCAATATGATCCTTAGTGGTCTTTAATATAAGATTGAATATCAATAATTTAATATGCATTCTTGGCCCATTCGTGCCGCTTTGAATAACTACTTCTCTGTTACACATTTCATATTGTGATACGAACTGTGTAACACACAGAAAATAACGTCAGAGACCACATAAAGTAGAAATAGTTTTCATAAGCTCGATAAAACAAGTCGATCTAGCTATGACTGTCTGTTAGTCTGTCTGTCTGTCTAGCTGTGTGTGTGTGTGTGTGTGTGTGTGTGAGTGTGTGTGTGTGTGTGTAAATATGGGAATTAGTCTCTCAGTAGCAGAGACGGGCTCGGGCACCCGAGACCGTGGCAAAATACTCTTCGCGTAATATCGCATATATACGAATTTCTGCATGACGAAATTAGCTCAAGAGAAAAAAAAAGAAAAGAAAATTGAAATCAGTACGCTGAATGCTTTCAAAAAAGTAATTTTACCCACTTTAAGGAATAACCCCGCCTGCCAACCCATCGCTCAATTTTCGATTTTTGTACTGAAAGTCGCACAGTTTTTATCGAATCCTTCCACAAATCGAGTTTGAGACTATCTGGGCCTGCAATCATTCAGAATGTACATACGACGCTCATACAGTTCGCTTTAACCCTTTGACAACCGCTCCCGCTATGAAATTCGCGAATCCGGATTAGTGTTCAGCAATCCCAAATTAGTATAAAAATTTGAAAAAATGTATGTGAAAAATCATAAATCGAATGGGATCCAATGGTCGTCAACGGTAAAAATTAATGCGACTATTGGTAGTACGCGAACCCATTCATTACGATGACTTACTACCGTTGACGATCATTGGAACATAATCAGATTGGGTGATCGCGGAGGTGGTCGAAGTAAACTATCTATTTTTTTTTTCTTTTGGCACGAGAAAGTTTGCACGCAAATTTTCCAAAAAAAAAACTTACTTCCCTTTTACCATGAAAAATTCAAAGGTAAAAGGGTAACCGGTGCACCACTGGTCGTCAAAGGGTTAAGGTTATTATATGTAGACACTATAAACTTAAAATTCTATTTGGTAGTTTATTATACTATACGAGTATTAACTGGCGTGTTCCGTTCACTTTAATTGGAGCTTAAAGTTTCGTATTTTTTGGCTAAGCATGTAGAACACTTCAGGACTTAAATTTTTTACTCTATGTATTGTTATTAATACTAATTCGAGTTATTGGCATAAATTTAAAACGCATTAACATACCGAAGACGAATAGACCACCTCCTCACGCAAGAAAGTATTCTCGCCGGCATTCTTATCGAATAGACCCCAATCCATTTTTATGTCCCATGTATAGGCGTAGCAAGAGCTCACAATTGATGCAACAATCCACAGCCAGGTGTAAGGATTATCAAAAGTATTAGAGTAATAACCTACAAGAAAATGTTTGTATACATATGTAATCCGTTCAGTACGTCCAATCAACGATTTACAACAATTTTTATACTTACGACTATTGAAACTTCTTAGCGTTGCAAAGATAACAACCAGAAATGTTGTCGAATATTTGCCCGCATTAACCAGATGCGGAAAGGCTTCACGTGTATCTCGATAACGCCGCAAACACTGTGCAAAACGAAACCACGCTGGTAAACAATTAACAATTGGCCTAACAATAAAATCCTTTTCCATGCATATCGAAGCATCGCGTGCCTCCGTCCAATTGCCATTGGTAAAATAGAAGCACAGCAGATACTCAAAATCAAGTATGGCCGTTGCCAGCGAATTAAGCTGATCACCCAGCCAGAAATCGGCAAAGCCCACATGAAAGAATGGTGCAGCCACACAGCGTCCAGTGATGCGCAGTAGCCAGAAGCGTGCATCATGATGCAGCACATGAAATGGATTCACCAAGAACACCAGCATTATTAGTGTCAATGTCAGCGGATTCACAAAGGCTGGTATGCTCAAACTGGTGCTATATAGAAAACTGAGCATGCTTAGTGTCCAGACGACACCAAAAATGGCCGCCAGTTCCATGAGATGTTGCTCGGAGAGATGATTACGCGGATCCAGTTCGAATATAAGTACATGATTAACACCCGACGAACGCCAGCCATAAATGTTGACACCAATTAAGAAGATGAATTCAATGATAAGCAACGGACCGCGATACAAACGAAAGGTGACCTTTAGATTCTCGCCAGTTATATCGTGAAAAAGCGCTGTAAGTATGTATTGAGTTAATAATAGACACATATGTTTTAGAGCAGTGTTGTAGGTAGACTTACCCGATAATATAACCACTACTCCGAGTACAATAAAACTACCCGAGAATAGACCCACTTTAAATGTAGTCCACGGACTTTGTTGCTCGCCCAGCGGCGGCACACGTAAACGTTTCATGGCACGCGTACGATCACCGCCCTCCAATTCACCGGTAACTGTTGTCTCGGTATCATTGATCAGATTATCGATATCCTTGTTGGTAAAGAAATGCGATGATTCAACATAATCCTGACGCCACTTGACGCCGCTATCGACGCGCAACAGCTTATCATGTTTCTTAAGTATCTTACGGAAACCGGTATGATTCAGATTCTGATAGTTCTGTAACAAAATCAGACTCAAATAGAACTCACTGAATGCCAACTTAAGTTCCTGCGCCTTACGATGCGGCAACGTTGCCTTTTTAAGTGATTTCGATTTCTTTGCCGAGCGTTCGGATTCCTCAACGCATGTCTTTAGTTCGGCATTTAGATTGGCAAATTTACGCGTAGCTTCAGCTAATTTTTCCGAATAGAATGTATTAATCTTCTTTAGCTCTTTGTCACAATAGTGAAAGAAATTCTCATCAAAATTGGCAAAATGACGCTTGAGCACCTCATCCTCAACGCTATCGACAGATGGTGCCTCCTCGACGGCAATATAAAGCATGGCTTTCATTTCCTATGGATTGTTTAGAAATTTTGTGTTTAAAATATAAGTAATAGTTTATTATATTTGCTATATGTAGTATATATATTGGAAGCGCAAATAAGTTCTGAGGTGTTTCTTTTTTTTTTTTTTTTTTTTTTAATTTCAAGGTTACAAATCAATTCCATATTCGGACAGCGTACGGATTTCACGTCGATACAATGAGTCTTCTTGAGATGCTATCCATGAATCTGCACAACTTTACATTCGACGTAATTTCGATTGTGTTGGCTATAAGTCTTCAAACGGAAAAGTTGATAATCAGAAGGACCAATATATGGAGCATACGGCGGGTGAAGTAGGACTTGCCATTTCAGTGTTTTTAAGTAGTTGTGGTTACATGATGAAAGCAGGTCAGATGTTGTAACGATGTTCCAAAAGTGTTACCTTTGTGGATCATGAAGTTTTTTGATGTGTAACTGAGTTTATAGATGTGTTATGGTCTATAATCTTGAAGAGTCTATGACGAGGAAGACATATCGATGTCAAGTACGTATCGTACGACACCGTAAAGATGGATTATTCTGTGCCACGAGATGTCAGCAGGCTCAATGAACCATGGTTCATTCTGACTTATGGTGAGGACCCTGTTGGATGAAATGTGGTGATTGTGTGTTTGATATCCATTGCGGAGAGAGCATCCTCGGATACTCCATGTGGAGTTGCATTGCAAGCAAGTATGTTGTATATTATGTCAAACTTAATGAACAGAAGGAGTTTAAGATAATCTTCGACCACTATATAACCAAGGTGGGAGTTCAATATCCAAAACAACATTGTTCTCAAAATTGGGAGCTCAGTATTATTATTATTATTTATTATTATTACTTTTAATCGGGGTGTCCGTTGTATGACGGTATCATAAGTGATAAGAGCACCGTGGTCTTAAGCCAATGCGGCTGGCGGTTACGTTAAACCCCTGGACTATATTGTGCCTCTGCTCGTATAGTGGGCGTTTATCATTAACTGTTCGGTTTAAACGTATCAATTGTAGTCGATAGCGATATCTTGTGATTGTTTCGTTAGGTTTTAGCAGCTCATAATAAATCACCCTTAGCTGATTTCAGAACACTAAATACAGAACATGAGCTTAAAACCTTAAATATTACGCTTCGCTGTCGATGTTGATGCGTGAACGGAGTAAACTCATGATTTTTTGTGCTTTGCATTAGCATAATGGATGCATTTATCGTCGCCAGTTTCGGTAGTATGCAGAAAATCCCTTGCTTTTTTGCCTTTGGAGCAGTTTATCAAATGCTAAAAAACAACGGCTTTCGACATATCTTGGTTTGAGCTCGTATAACACTCAACTTCCTTGCTTTTACACCATACCAAGTGCATGTAAACGATGTGAAATGATATGGCAAGTAACTACCAATGATTTTCTGAGTTCATCTTGTGTTTGACTTGAATCTTCGTCAAGCAATGCCTTCAATGCTGCAGCTTTTCAACTTATTCAATGGGCTTGAACTTTGCTTGTCCAAGACTGTCTCCAAAATTTACACATTTTAATCGTTGGAGTATAGTCACCATAAGTTTCCAATAGCGTTCGGTAACTCTCAGCTGCACTTTTCTGCGAATCAAATAGGGGAAGCAAAACTTCACGCAAGTGCTCTTTTTTTTTAGAACGAAATTCAAAGTAATATAAAAATGCAACCCACAAGATGGAGCTTCCAGATGAATATGATCCGATGCGATTAAGTACACTTAACATCCGCACTTAAAAAAATACCTCAAATTTTATTTGCACACCCGTTAGTATTCTTGCTTACCTCATAGTTGATGTATTGCTTACGCCATTCGGGCGTTATATGCGCCGATAAATGCTCGGCGAACTTCATGGTTCATCTATTTCCAGCAGTTGCTGCTGGCGTTTCAAAATGTGCTTTTTTTGTGAAAGATTTGTGTATTTTTTCTTCTCGAAGGTGCACGCTGCAATGTATTGAATTAAAGAAATACAAATTTTTAGCAAATTTCATTTTTAAATTTTCAAATTTATTCGAAAAAAAAGCAAACAAAAATCAAATGATTTATGTGATTTGGCGCCGTAATCAGTCAATGCGATTGCGTTTTGAGTTGTTTAGTAAATTATTTAAATTGCGCTGCACTTCGGCTGTCATATTGACATCATACGCAACCAACCAATGATCGATCCATTTGAGAACATCATTTACTCCATGAACACTTCCACCCACCGCACATCGTTCCGCAACACTGCAAGCGAGCTAGGCGCCGCAGCTGACTGCGATTCAATGGGTATTACGACATTCTAAGCCATTTGATTTTCATGTATGGCAATAAACTAACGTCATGGAAATTTCTTTCGGGTAATCGGGTAGTCGACGCTAGACGCATGGGCGTCACGAAACCACTGTCACTGTATTGAGTGATGAGCTTACGCTGACGTCTTATTTTTTATTTTATATTTTTGAACGGGTTCGCGTGGTCCTGCTGAACATATGCTCTATAAAACCATTGCTACATATAGGATCGTGGAATTTCCCGCACATAAATTTGTATCAAGAAAAAAAAAACAAAAATTTAAGAGATAACTCAAATAAACCCGTCATTGTTTTGTATATATGATACATACGATACTTATATAGTCTAGGTATGTAAATCACCATTGCACACTCACTGACCATATCTAATCAAATGGAATCATTTGAGGCTATGCCACAGGTTTCCTATGCCAATGAAGATAACTTCGTCATTAACACAAATCTAATAATCAACAAAATAAATTGGAATATTTTTTTTTACTTTTTGAATAACGACGGCGTCGACATTTAATGAATCAAGCAAATATTTGTATAAAACAATCTGAATTTGTATCTGAGAAGGAGGTAGGGTAAGGTAAGCAAGCAATGCAAAACTGTTAAGACGATACATCGGGCAAAACTTAAGCCAGAGCGGTTTGGTTGAAATGTTTTTGGTTTTACAATGAAAAACTATCTACAACATTTGAGTGCTTTGTTAAGCATTTTGTTAATGAACACATTAGAAATCGGGTGTATCAATTGCACAGAATTATGTAGTAAACGAAGTGTTGCAATCAATTTCTTTCAAATAAAACAAACCCCATAAAGTATATATATTATTGAACAGCTCGACGTGACGAGTCGATCTAGCCATGTCCGTCTGTCTGTATGTTATTGCGCATTTTTTCTCTCTTTCTCTTATCTCTCTCCCCTCAATCTCTCAATCTCTATCTCTCTCTATTACTCTATCTCTCTCAATCTCTCGCTATCTCTCGCTATATCTCGCTATCTCTCGCTATCTCTCTCTATCTCTCTCTCTATTTCTCTCTCTATTTCTCTCTCTATATCTCTCTCTATATCTCTCTATCTTTCTTTCTTCGTTTCTCTTTCTCTCTCTCTCTCTCTCTTTGCAATATATGTTCTAATGGATTTTTGGAACCAACGCTGTTGGCACTAGAATGTATATTCAAAATGATAACTACATGAAATACCTCAATTCTTTAGCGTTTGTCAGAAGCACAAAGATTGCTTCCTCTCTTTCTCTTTCTCTCTCTTTCGCTCTCTTTCTCTCTCTTCCTTCTCTCCCTTCTCTTTCTCACTCTATCCCTTTTTCTCTCTCTCTTCTTCTCTTTCCCTCTCAATCTCTCCCTCCCTCTCTCTATATCTCTCTATCTTTCTATCTCTCTCTATCTCTCTCTCCCTCTCTTTCTCCCTCACTATCAATCTCTCTATATCTCTCTCTATTTCTCTCTCTCTCTCTCTCTCTCTCTCTCTCTCTCTCTCTCTCTCTCTCTCTCTCTCTCTATATATATATATATATATATATATATATACTACTACTCATATATATATATATATATATATCTATCTCTCTCTTTTTCTCTCTCTCTCTTTCTAACTCTCTCCCTATCTCCCTATCTCTCCCTCTATCTCTCTCTACCTCTCCCTAATATTTTTATAACTATTTTAATAACTATAAACATATAAGAAATGTGCATTTATACACCGTTTGGTGTACTTAACATGATTTTTTCAACTGAATTTAACATCAAGAATCTTATTTTTCGTTTCCTAACTAGAACAATTTATAAGGTATGCTGCAAAATAATTAGTATACTTCAAGGATTACTAATCGATTCGGCAAGTTTTAAGCTAGGCTTTAAAGCAATTCCCTCTCTATCGACAGATCAAAGTACAACTCGGACTCCAACAGCTGCGATCTGACTGTCTATCTGTTCCGTATTTCTCAACTAAAACGTTCGTTTATTTATGACGTCAATAAAGATAATTCTGAGAAGCTGCTGATATAACGGGGGTTCAATGGACTTTGGGAGATCTATATTTATATTACTAAGTGACGCACTCTTCCAAAAATGCGTGCAGTAAAAACATATGAAATGAAAATGTATTGCAAAGATAATAAAAATCTATACAAAAAGAATATAAAAACACTTCCAGTTTAAAAATTCATAATACAGTGTGTTTTGGTTCACAAAATGCCGAGCTGAAATCGTGAAATTCTCCAAAAAGTGATGAAAAAACCGAAAGATGTATCGATTTATATATGGCTTTAGAAGGCCACGAAAAAAAACAATACACTGGAAATAAAAGGTTGTACTTAATTGTATTCTTCAACAAACAGATGGGGCACCAAAATCGAGCAATACCCTTTTTCATTTATTTCTTTCTTTTCTGACCGATAGTAAGAAACTCTATACATTTTATAACGATCGGTCAAGTTCTTCAGATGCAATACAATATCTAAAACATTTATATAAAGAAGATATATTTATATAGATTTTAAAGTTATTATGGGAATACTATAGCAAGTGGTAAATACCGTCTGTGCTTTATGTACCCACTTTTTCTCAGGTTTTAAGCTAACCATTGTCTGGATACGCACTACATCATTAAAAGAACTGTGAACAAGATAAATAAATGACAAGAGGAACAAAGATACAAAAACGAACAGAGGAACAAAGATACAACAACGAACAAAGGAACGCAAATAAATATAGAAATATATTCTGTTCATTCTGTGCCGGGAATAATTGTTTTTTGTAAATAGTACTTAAACCACTGAATATGTGTGAAGAATGTCAAAGTTTTGGGTCTATTATAGTTTCAAAATATTTATATACTATTACTTTTTATCCATTACTAGAGCACTTTTGTTCAATATCTTAATATATACATATATAGTATTTGTACTAGTCGTAAATTCTGATAACCAGAATAGTGTAAAATAAATATAGCAAATAAGAAAGCACGATGCAGTCGAGTGTATTTCACTTCAAGATACTCTGTACCTTGCTTTATGCTCTTTATATAAACCATAGATTTAGTTGTCAGATCTGGTCATATGCAGAATATTTTATTAGAATTCATGAAATACTAAAATTATAGGGGTCGACGCTCGAAGTGTTAGCAACATCACGCTGCTGTAGTAATCAAACGGCTAATAACAGCGCGCTTTCGTTTTGTCAAGCGTCAGTCTGTTATGTTGTTTACAACCCTACGGAAGCCTTACGTTGCAGTTAAAAAAAGTTATCGAAAGTTATCAACTAGCCTTTGTTAATGAGCTACGTTATTCAAGTGTGAACAAAATGTTTGTGTTTCGGAACATTACACGTTGCAATAAAAAAATTGACAAACTTACAGCATTTAGGTAACACTTTGAACGCCGACCCCTGTAATTAAAAATAAAAATATACAATTTTAATACATAAACTAAAAAATAGAGGGAACGTAAAGAAAAGTAAAATTAAGAATTTCGGCATTGAAACTTCGTTCTTGAACCAAGCATTTTTTGCTTCACCTACCTACCTTCTTAAAAAAATTCAAAAATTCAAACCACGAAAACGTATTTATTTCAAATTTTCAAGTTCAGCAGATCAAAATCTATAAGAAAAAAAAATATGACATGGAAGAATGCACTTTATGGCGGTAGACTAGTGTAATGAATAAATTAGTTTCGTTCATTGAAACCAAACAGAATAAGTATATACATGATTTTTAAAAAACATGGAAGGAGAAAGGGTCTGTAAACCGATCACTAAAAATCCTTATAGAGGACGAGGTGATCCAAAAGTGCAAAAGAAGCGAAGACGTATTTTATGGACCCATAATAAAAAAAATCTTTCTTTAAAACAAAAATTGTTTGAGTTTGAATAAATCGAGGCTGCCAATAGGGATATCCAACAATTTGATGGCTTTTGTCGCCCATATTTGGTTAAATTGTCTGATATCGTTTAACATGCAGTGAGTTTGCCATTTCATTATGAACAAATTCACGCCACAACGTTTGAAAATTATTCAAATTTACTATCAAAACTCATTTTTTAAATTCGACTAATTTTTCACGCAAAACATGGGCATGACTCTACTAATTAGCGGTCTATATGCCGTTTAGTGGAAAAGTTTGATACTGAATCGACTCTACAAGATCAGACGCCTATAATCCTTGCACGAAACACACGTAAAGATGAAAATGTTTCTGCTGTAGCAGTCTAGGTTAAAGCCGACCGAAATGTATCCGCAAATATCACGACGATATTGGACTATTTCTTTGCCGAATTTGACAAAATCAATGGGGATGACTTTTACTTTGAACAAGACGACGCATATTTGCCATACAACTCGCTTTGCAATGGATTTATTGCGCTAAAAGTTAAGTGACTTGCTCATTTCCAGAAATTGTCCACACAACTGGTCACCAAGATCGTGTGCTTTAATACCATTGGATCATATTCTTTGGCAGTTACCTTAAATCGCTTGTTTACACCAACGGTTCCAAAACTTTGAATGATCTCGAAGCCAATATTCGAGCAGCTATTGCTGGCATACCAGCCGAAACGCATCACAGGGTCGTTGAAAATTGGAGCGTCAGGGTGAACCAGTGTCAGGACTATTTGAATGATATATTGTTTAAATCTTAAATGGCATAAAATAATCCATCAAATAAAGGGTTTCCAATTGAATTTTGCTGCATTTTATTCTATTTTAAAGTTCGCATCTTCTTATTGGAAAACCCGATAGCTTTACTTGAACTAGCTACATTTGAATTGAAATGTTTTTCGTTAGAAGTGTGAAGGGTTTTTGGTCAATATTTTGTTCTCTCTGCTTCTTCAAAGAGCTTACTAAATAAAAGTTTAGAAAGAAGCGTCAAAATAGCTGTGCAGACGCACAAAGTACCGCTGCTGAAGTGTACAAAATATTCGTTTATGCCAATGTAAAAAAGGGTTCCTATATATGCATGTACATATTGTGCCTGTACGAGTGTTTCTCTTTATAAATTGATATCATAATTGATTAAACAATGGACGTATGTACAACAATATATAATACCAAATTGACAGACATAACAAGCACTCAAGGTACACAAAACGACAAAACGACGGAGAAATTGATTGATGATTAGCAATACTAAATGAATTATGTAGATACAAACGAGTATGTATGAGCTTTCAATTAAATAGATTAGACTACCTCCGCATATAAGAAGGTACTCTACTCGCATGTAATCCAATATATAACTAACTAAATATACCCGCATATGTGTATGTATGATATATCTGAGTTAAAACTAAATAACTATTTTTATGTTTTGTTACTTGAGACGCGTACAGACGTAGATCGAATGTTGTACTCTGCCTGCCTTATGCCTTATCGTTGTGTATGATTATTGACTCATGACTACTACTCGTGGCCTTATCAGGCGGCAGCGCAGACCCAGACCCAGTCTAGCCCTGCTCAGCACAGCACAGCACAGCACAGCACAACAGAGCAGAGCACAGCAGAGCACAGCCATTTGCCCTGCCTAGTTGTCTAACCTACAAATTGCTGCGTTTGCTGCTGATAAGCGCTGCAAATGTACAAGTATAAACTGAAATGTGTAGAGGAAATTACACGTAAAACAAATATTTAAGCAATAATCAATGCAAATTTGTTTAAAAATTCGTAAAGTTTAATTAAAATCAAATAGAACGATGCTTAAAAGTCGTCGAAATGCAATGCCAAAGACCCAACCGCCCGCCTCTACCCCCTACCACCCACCGGCAGCCAATAAAAGAATAAAAATTGAAATCATCTTTAAAGACATAAAATTTTATTAATTTAGTTGGAGCTAGTGATGTGCACGTGCCGTGCTTTTTGTCGTGTCACTTTGTGTCACGCGTGAATTTCGTGCGTGTTCATGCAAAGTGAGATAACACTTGTGTGTTTAGCATGCGTACAACTCAAGAGTTTCGTGACACGAAAAAGCACGACAATCACGTAACAATTTTAAAATAAACCACAATAAATTACCGAAAATATAATAATAAAAAATAACAATATATATAGAAGTAACTTCTTAATATTTCAAAAGTAAAACACAATTAACGGGTGAACGGGTGATATGACTGGCGCAATGTGCTGGTTTTACGGCTTTTTCTAGCACTTTTAGTATATTGTCTTTCAACTTGAAGAACTTCTAAAAAAACCTTATAGAAAAACGTTAAGCGCCGTCAAATCGGACAATCGCTGTGGCCAAATAAAATTAACATTTTTTTTTTTCAATTAAGCAAACAAGACGGCAATTTTATTTTTTATAACTATCCTCTGCAAAAACTGAGGTTTTCCAGATGCCGTTACTTTTGCTGCAGATCCAAAATATAGGTATAAACACTCTATTCTGTCTGTTACGTCTTTTTTTGTTGTTATATACAAATAGGTGGACGGAAAAACCATTCAACAGTTGAAAAGGTTGTGAAGAGATGTAGTGCAACAATCTATATTCTTTTCAAAGCGAATGTTATAATTTGCAAGCAGTTTACGCAGTTACAAAGTTAAGATTTCAATAAAAAACGCTTTCCGCTCAAAATGCTTAAAAGTTTAAGTCTTATTAATGAATTTTGGACATTGAGGCGTTAGCGATTTCTGTGACACATCTGCACAAGCTCGAATTTCGATCACTAAAAGAACTCTAGTTTCAATAAACATTGAATACCCTATGCTTACAGAATGCACTGTACGCGTAGGGTAAAAGGGTATATTAAATTTGTGGAAATGTATGTAACAAGCAGAAGGAGACGTGACAGACCCTAGAAAGTGTATTTTTTCTTTAACAGCATCGGAAGACGAGTCGATATAGACTTGGCCGTCTATCCGTCCGTCTGTCGGAGACTATAAGAAATAGAGACTTCAAATTTGAATATTTAAACTCTCCTTTTCCCTCTTCAAAGATCTAGTATTAAATAAACATGCCAACCCCACTTCAAGGGCTAACCCCCATACAAAACTGGCACCCATTTTTAAGTTTTTGTTTGAAAATTTGTATGGTTTTTCCTTAATTGCGCTAAAAACGCCAAAATTGGTCTATCGGACGTAAATCCTAATAAAATATACTGGTCACAAGGCGATTTCTAAAAATAACCGTAATTTTAATTTAAATCATGATGTAGTAGAAAGGTAAATTTTTCTTCTTTCGAAATTCAACATTTTTATTCTTCTTAAAAAAAGTTTATGATGATGATTGTATGAGTCGTACTCAAATTTAAACATGGTTTACACGACTTAAAACGGTTGTGATGATAAATGATGATAAATGATGATGATAAATGATGATCCAAAGCATCTAATCGCGCTGAGTTAGTGGAAAAAGTAAGTGAAATAATAGCTATTGAAGCAAATTTCACTGTGAGTATACTGGCAGAAGAATTAAATTCAACTTACTTTACTAAGTGATGATCAAAAAATCGCTCGTGCAGAGCATTGCAGACATCATTTCAACAGCTGAAAACAATCCAGCTTTTCTTGATTCGATCATAGCTGGTGATGAAACATGGTGTTTTAACTATGATCCTGAAACTAAGCGGCAAGCTGCAGAATTGAAGTCAAAAGAAGAGCCAAAACCTAAAAAAATTGAGTTTTCAGAAGTCAAGAATCAAGGCAATGTTTATAACTTTCTATGATTCCAAAGGAATTCATGTTCACAAGGAATATGTTCCAGAAGGTCAAACTGTCATTGGAGAATATTATTAACAATTTTTATATCGTTTGTGATCGAGAGTTCTACGTGTTATGCTCGAATTTCCACAGGAAAACAGCTTTTTTTTATTGCATGATAATGCACCACCTCACAACACCAAAAAAATCAATGAATTTTTGATGAAACAATCAGAGTTGTCTCATCGACCACCCTCCGTATACGCCGTGCGATTAGTTTCTCTTCCCAAATATAAAAACTGCAACGAAAAGAGGTTTTTACGACGACATTCCAGCTATACAAGCAGTCGTGAAACAGGTGTCAAAGAACATTCCAAAAAGCGAGTTTAAACAGTCTATGCACAAATTGGTTGAGCCTTCCAAATGTTGTATTCAGTTCAATGGATCGTATTTTGAAGAAATATTCGCTTTGAAACATAATACCATGCTTTTCGGACCAATAAACAATACAATCTACGCTTTATATAAGCAGCCTTAAACAAACTACAGGGTATCTTGAAGTCAAGCACACTCGACTGGACCGGTCTTGCTTGTTTTTAATGTTTTCGTGTCTGTCTGTCTGTCCATACGTGTGTGCGTGTTTGTAAATACGAACTTCGTATTCGCGTTATGCCGTGCCTAATAAATTCGTCACGCACCCATCTCTAATTGGAGGATAAAACTGAGCAGCGACAGGCAGGCAGGCAGGCAGGCAGGCAGGCAGGCATTTTCAATTAAAAAACCAACGAACGAAAGAACATGCCGCAGCTGCATGAGCAAAAAAAAAATCACAAGACAAACAATATTAAATTGAATTGCGTTATATACGACTTTTATGGATCATGAGACTGACTATATAACACATATTGGTATATACTTTAAAGAGTTACAAACTTGGCAAATAATCTTGACTTGAATTTCACCTGGTTTTCTTTGGCGTTTTTGACCGCCGGAATTTTTTGTTTAATACGCGCCGTCGCCTATGCTGCTGCTGCTGCTGTTGGTGTTGGTGTTGGTGCTGCTGGAACCTTTTTGTCAGAAATATTTATTTAGCAGCAATAACTTCTTCGACGACAACGACGATAACTTTACACGCACAAATCATTTTTATTTACAACTCTTTTTTCTTTTTTAGTTTAGTTTTTGGCGCCGATGACGACGACGACTTTCAAGACAGACATTTTATTTTATAAAAAACAAACAAAACCAAACCAAAAATCTATTAAGCACTTTTGTTTCGTTGCGTTAAGTACACTTGAGAAATTTATTTTTAATTTAATTTAATCACACATCAAGATAAGTTAATATTTATGGTATAAATTTTATATTATAGAAGAAAATCAGTCGAGTCTATTTTTTTTTTATGTCGAACTAAATGGCAAAAACAAAACGTATTATTATTATTATTAGTTGTACTATAAGTATATCGTAATCAATTGCATTGAATTTGTATTCATTTTATTTTTCAATAATAAAGAAATAAAACAAAAAAAAAAACAAAACTAATAAATAACAAAGAGCGTCGTCGTTCAAGTTGAAGCAAAGGCAACAACAACAACAATAACAACAACAAGAGCAGCAGAGCAGAGCAGCAGAGGCAGCAGAAACAAAAACAAAGTACAACGCACAGCTGTTACACAGAGTACCGAGGCGCGTGTTTTATGCTTAGCAACGGCGTTGCTTGGATTAGGTTAAGTGATTGCTGTATACCCTGCACTGCAAACGTTTTATTGATCAAGTAATATTACAGTAATTTTTATGCTAATAAATTTGCAAAAATTTTACAATAAAGGAAATTTTATATACAGAGTATGTGCACAACTTTTTAAGTTATTTGAACTTTTATACACTGTATTCATAGGGTGAAAATGTAAATTAAGTTTGTGCAAATGTATGTAACAAGCAGAAGAGAGTCTGTCAGACCACATAAAGTCTATATAATCTTTATCAGCATCGAAGGACCAGTCGATATGGGCATATCCGTCCGTCCAGCCATCAGACTGTCTGTTTGAACGAACAGATTTTGATTAATATAAGAGGAAGAGACAACACAAGTTTGAATGTATCAACTCTCCTTTTCCTCTTCGGATAACTATTATTAAATAAACATGCCAAGCCCACTTTAAGGAATAAAATTAGTTTTCGTTTTCTACTTTATTATGCCAGATACGTCATTTTTGGTGTATCTAACGTAAATCCTTATAAAATATACCGCATAAGTGCTGGTCGTATGATTATAAGGGGTAGCCCCATGTAAACCTGCACCATATTTCAGTTTTTATATGAACAAGACGAGTGATTCTAGCCATGCCCGTAAGCTTTATTCTTTCAAATTTTCAAATATTACTTCGAAAGTAGGTTATTTAGACTTTTTATAACCAGAACCACCTCAAGTTCAAACATGACCGCGATTTATCTATTAAAAGTATAAGTCCCATAGAAAAACCCTGAGTATTTATTTTGTTTCATCGTACATGTGTGCATTATAGTATTTATTTTTAAAATAATAATTGCATTGAAATTGGTCAACTACATTCATTTAATAATATCAACCCAACATCCAGACGACTTGGATTTAACATCCGCTAAAAAGTACGGTTCATCCATATCAATGTAAACGGTTGAAAAACAAACAGATTAATTTTTTTTTTTCAACTGATGGATGATTCATTTCCTTATAATTTCCTGAGTGTGAGGCATATTAATCGTTAAATATGTTTAGACTAGAAGCATTATAAGACTCCATACATAATTTCAAAACTACACAGATAGCGTGCTCCGATCGCCGAGCTGATCAAGAATATAGTGCGTCACAAACTCCGTTACAAAATTATTAGACTATTATCATACTATTCGGTCATTATAGTTAATTTCCTGCAAAATTTTTTAATTTCACTGTATAAACATTCTTTCATGCGTTCAGATTAACATAAATGAAAAAAAAAGTAATTTTATTTTTAGCGAGTAATAGATTTCCCGTTAAGATTTTCAAAACTATCCGTTGAAAATTCAAGCAGCGAAACTTTTGCACACTATCAACTGGGGCAACGGCGCCTGCATTCAACATTTGTAGAAAGCTAATACATCTGCTAAGAATATGGAAGATGTTGATAAGGATGAAATTTTTGCCATCTTTGCGTTTTGTACGCGTCCATAACTACCACAAGCATTTAAGCAGAAAAAAAAATGGTTGTCTGTAAAGTCGGTTTACGGACGATAATTTTACGTGATAACGTCATAAGAAAACATTGATGAAAAATTGCATACTTTTGTAAATTGAATTCTAATGTAATTCCAATAATTCAATCAGTACACAAACAACTTGTCATATAAAAGAGTTTCGTTACCAACAACAAAGAGTGAAATATACGCTCTCTCTCTCTCTCTCTCTCTCTCTCTCTCTCTCTCTCGACTGACCACCAGCAACTTTAAAAGCCTTTTGTTGTTGTTTTTGGTACTCAAATGCAAAAGTAACTGTTATTGTCGTTTTCCTTGATCTATGGTCTGCATGCTTTGTTTACTTTGTACATGTATTTTATTTGAAAAAACTTTATTATACACTTACAATGTTATTATTCATAAATTCTACCAAGTTCATACCGCACGCTAGATAACACTAATTCGCAAACGCTCACACACACACACACACACACACACATAACTAAAGCTTTCAACAAGCCAATGCACGCTGGTCTGTCTATCGCTTGCTTGTTCAGGCGGAACGTCACAATCGTCACATGTATTCATATGTGTTGTGTACGATTACATGTTCCGCCTTTTGCTTTTCGTTCGTTTAGTGTCGTGTCGTAACGGTAAACGGAACGTCAGAAATGAGTCATGCTTCTGCGCCAAAACACCCGATTTAATAGACTTTATCAAAAAATACTACAACGAAATTGTCTATTGTTTCACTGCGAGCTTAGTAAGTTTCGTCCTTCTGCCAACACCGTTTGTAAAATAATTTTAAAGCTACAGACAAACCAAATATATGTCGTAATTAAATCTTCTAGTTTTTTTTTTAACCTTTTTCATTTTTAGTTTATGAATTTTTTTTTCTGTAATTATAAATTTAAATGAGTTTCCAATTAGTTTTCTCGATGCTCGCATTAACTTCTTTCTATCAGGGCCAATGAAAATGCCTTCTTTTATCATTACATCCGATAAATGTTAAAAATCTTTTCACAAAAGTATTTGAAAAATGTACACACTCTTCACTTATTGAAAGCAGAGAGAACTTCAATCAGCCATTTTTCATACGATCGGAACGAAGTTTTAGTTCAAATCGAAGCTAATTTCCTGCACACAGTTCAAATGAATGATAAACACATCTATTTGGCAGTAAATTAAAATACTAGGTGTTTCTTATATTTTAATTAATTAACATTTAATTAACATTTTAACATTTAATTCTCTCTTAGTATGCTAGTGCATGAAATTTTTGGAATTGAATAAACTATTGATTAAAAATGTTTAACTGTTGTTAGAAAAAAATAACTAAAATTATAGAAAATTTTAACTTTCAACATCTATTACACATACAAATTTCATACGATCGGAACACACTAAGTATTATTTAAATGCCTTTCTAACATTTACCTTGATCGGGTTTTCCGCTGGGTGCTGTTTTAAGTAAAATTATAAATCGAAACAAAAACAAATATACCGTTATCCCACAATATTTTGTAATATAATTTTTTTTTTAATTTTTTTTCATACATTAGTATTATATATTCAAAATATAAATTGTTGTGTCATTTGGAAAATATACAGCATTTACATACATATTTCTCTTAAATTGTTTATACTTTGTGTAATGCTACGATTCACGCAACCATCTGTCAACGAATTATAATAGAACTTGACAAAATAAGACGAAAAGTACGAATAAAATGTTTAGATATCTCGCTTAGATTTTGAGATATCGAATTTTAAAGATACAAAAAAATACACTGAAAATGGTGTAGAGACACAGAAAAATTAAAATTTTAATTTTCATTCATCTTCAAAACTATGGAAAATATTGAATATGAGAGAGTTCTATAAAGAAAATTTAAACTAAGGGAGTGTTAAACAAATTTTTTTTATATTTTTTCGTCTCATTCGGAGGTGTCATAGAAATCTCTAGACAAAATTCCGTCTGATGATTTGAATTTCACAGATAAATTTCGTAAGTGAGAGAAGAAAAAGAAAGTTCTGTGGCAGCTCTGAAATTAATTTGGGTCCGAATTGGGGTTAAAGAGATTCCTATGACACCCCAAATATTTGATTCTATAAAATTGAAAGAAAAACAAAATTTAGCTAAGAGACATTTTGAAAAAAATTTTATCTTTGAAATTTGATATATCGAAAACTAAGAGTGATATCGAAAAATTTTATTCGAATTTTTCATTTTATTTTGACATTTTACCTTGATCGTGACACCCTGTTAAACATAGATTCCCCATACCCTACGTTTGTTTGTATAAACCGCGAAAGTATAATCTGGCAGCGCTGTTTTGCGCTCATTGCGCCGAACGTCGTTCGTATCTTTATAAGGCGGCTTCGTAATCCGCGCTGACGCTTGTCAAGCTGTGAGGGGTTTTGACGAAAGAATCAGAGAGCGACAGATAAATTAATAATTTTAATAGAGCGTTCGATTATTTTGAAGGGTGCTGCACAAATATAAACACTAAGCGCAATGGCCGGCAGTATGAGTAAAAGTCTAAAGCTGTCAAATTTTGGTGGCAGTTTTACGGGCATTACGGGTGGTGGTGGCGGCGGCGGCGGCGTAGCCAGCAAGGGTGGCAAAATGGCAGCAGCACAAGCAGCATTAAATCCTCTGTCGCCAATTGGCGAGCTGCACGGCGTTGGTGTTGCCGGCGCCACTATTGGGAATGTTATCATACCGCTGTTGCGCATCAAGGACAACGTCAAACAGCTGCCCACCTACAGTGCAGCGCAGCAACGCGGCGCGGACGAACACTTGGCCGCAGAGGATTTGGATAATATACAACTGGAGCTGGAAGCATTACTGTCGAGTGTGGCACTGCGTGCACGTGTACTTAAGACGGAATACGAAAACATCGATAAGGATGAGAAGCGCAACGATCGACGCAACAAGGACAAGCAGCCACTATCGCCAGCGCCGGGCTTAATTGGTAATGGCAGCATGACGACAGGCATCGCTGGCACCAATGGCAAACGTAAGCGCGATGAACCTGTTGCGGTGCGCAAGAAGCAATCTTCGATGACCATACTGAAACAGACACAACAACAGACAAAACATAACAAAAACAGTCCACTGGCCATGCACACGGACGACAGCATGGACTTTATGTCAACCGGCGGTGCGGTGATGTCAGTGGCGGGCGCAACGAGTGCGACATCATTGTTGGTAGCGGGTGGTGCTAGCGGCAATGTCGCTGTTGGTGCTGGTGCTGCTGGTATTGCTGTTCCAGTGGCTAGTATGGTACCCAGTGGCACTACAATAACCAATCTTAGCTGTATACGCAATAATGATTATCAGTTGCCGAAAGTGACAATGCCAAAGAATGATATGCCAAATAAATTTTGGCTCTCAGTCGAGCCGTATTGTATGCCATTAACAAATGAAGATATGCGTCTAATCGATGATTTGCTTGAACAGTACAAGGGACCGCTGGTGCCGCCATTGCCACCGCTGGGACCACACTATTCGATTGGCTGGGCAAACGAAGACATAAAGGATATACAACAGACAACAAGTGCCGTTTCGAATCGTCTAAAACCACACAATAGCAGCAGCAGCAGCAACGTAGCTACAGCTAGTGCTAGTGGCAATGCAGCAGCCAGCGGCGCAGCAACTTCAACAACAGCGGCTTCATTGGTAAAAAAGGCCGATGCCATGTTGGATGAATGCATAACAGGACCGCTGACACAGCGTTTAGTTTCAGCGCTCATGGAGGAGCAGATGATTGCGCATCCAAGCGAACAGGCTGCTGTCGGCGAGCATAGCAATAGCAGCAGCGAGAATACACACTCCTCTACGGCGACAACGCCGTACAACAATTTCCGTTCGCTGTCCATGCTCAAGAATTGCATTGGCATTGAGAATCGCGTCAAAAAGGAACTAATCGAACAGGGTATACTAAATATGGCCGATTTTCCGACCAACGATGAGGATGAGGTGCTATACGAGATCAAACGCGTCTCGGCGGAAATCAGCAGCGTAGCGCACTACAATAGCAGTGAACTAAAGCAGCTACGCGCGGCCGCTTCCAATGAAATTAAACGCATCGAACTGAAACGCAAGCTGGACAATGTTGATCAAGAAATACTCGAGTGCTACAAACGTTTGTTGCAGTATCGCGCAAAACGAAAGAATTTCACGCTGGACGAACAACAGGAAATCTATCGGTTGACCAGCGAGCAGCGCACACTGGCAGATCAGCTGGAACGTATGCAATTGCAGCCGCTGCCGTAGTTGGTAGAACACTTAGACTGGCGGCAGTTCATAAACTAAAGAAATGAATGTAAACGAGAAAAAGGATATCTGCGCAGGAAGTACTGTGCAAGCAAATGTCGCCCAAACGAGCCGAACAAGCTGCTGTATCAACCGAAAATAATATCTCTAATTATTGCAGCATGTCCTAAACATTGTTTATAGTCCTCCATCAGCATAAGTTTTAATTAAATATTTATTAAGTACGACAGAGACAGACGGACGCATGAGCATGTCTAATTTTAATTTGTTTTGTAATCAGTCACTTTATTTATTCCCAACATTTATAGCGCGTATCTATACTAAATTATATAAATTATATTTACTACAATTACCTCTTTCTCTTTAGGATGATGTCTAGCGTGAAATTATAAAGGTAAAACGGGAACTTAAAATTCCTTTTTTTCACTTGAATATTTCCGCGTCTTCTGTCGAAAATCACAACTTTACATTGCGAACAATCCAAAGCGTTTAAAGCAACCCAGCAGAAAATTGCTAGATTTTGAATTTTTCTTACCACAGTTCCGTTCCAAATGCATTTTGGGCGCAATTTTCTTCTATAAACAGGAATGAAAAGTAATATGCGCTATCTCTTTCGCGCTCATGCAGCAGCTGGAAAAAAATTGTGTTCTAAAAAGATTCTTTGAAATGAAATCAGTTTTTTAGGTAAATATTGATCTACTTATCTTTTTTTTCGCTTGGGTGTATTGAATTGCAGACAATAAAGAGGCCGGATTTGAACTTCATTTTATTATCATTTCTTTTTTTTGTTTAATTTAATTTGTTTATTGCAGCACACAAAATTGTCAAGTTTGCTTAAGGTTAGTTGTAGTATAAATTGATTCCGTTGAATTTTTCGTAAGCACGGCATCGGAAATGATACATGGTGACGCCGGAAGCGAAGCAACAACATATAAAACTTACTAAAGTCGCGCCACAAGCGTTTATCGGTCATGGGCGTTGGAGGCAAGTGCGCGCTGATGCGAGTCATCAATACCAAGTTTGCCGAGATCTTTCCAAAGTGTGCTCGATAGCCCTCTCGAATGTTGTTCAACAATTAAGTTTAGATTTCCCATGTACGAGGGGTACTATTTATATTTCGGGCATATCAAAAAATAACAAACATTTTTAAATGAAAATGGCTTTATTGTTTTTCAAAATATTCCCCTTGATGATCAATATATACTTTTGCATTCGTTCAAACCATTTGTCGTAGCAGTTTTTCCATTCCTCTTGAGACACCTCCAAAACATGGTTTTTGAACGCTTCAACTGCTTCTTCGGCGCTCGTAAATCGTTGACCACGCAGTTTACCTTTGATACTCGGGAAGAAGAAGAAGAAGTCATTGGGTGCCAAATCAGAATTGTACGGAGGATGAGTCATTAATTCGATGTTATAACTGCTCAAAAATGCACTTGTTTGACAAGATGTGTGAGAGCTCGCATTGTCATGATGGAGAATGATTCGACTTTGGCGGTTGGCTTTACGAATTTCTCCGAAGACTTCCGGCAAACAAATGGTCGTGTACCGCTCTGAATTGGCCGTCCTACGTTGCTCAAGCGGAACAGTGGCCACATGACCCATTCGGCCGAAGAAACAGTCGATCATTTGCTTCGCTGTGCTTCTTCCACGAACAACTTTTGTTGGATTTGGCTCGTCTTGGAATACCCACACGGTCGATGGTCGATTGCTGTTTTGTTTCCGGCTCATACGCTCATATATCCATGATTCGTCACCTGTCACGATTTTATACACGTCTTTTGAAGCACCACGGTCGAACTTTTTTAATAATTTCCTTACACCAATCGACGCCAGCCTTTTTTTGAGCGATTGATAAATTATGTGGTATCCAACGAGAACAAATTTTGTTTACAGCTAAGTGTTCATGCAAAATCGAATGTATTGAAGTGGAACTAATGAGCAAGGGTGCCTCTATCTTACGATATGTCGCATGACGATCTTGCATTATCAGTTCACGCACTCCATCGAAGTTTTTGGGCACAAGAACCGATTTTGGACGACCTCGCTGAATTCGTCGGCGACCGAACTACGACCACGCTCGAATTCACTTTACCAGCGATATACTGTGGTTTTTGATGGTGCTTTATCGCCATACAAAGAACTGAGTTCATTGACACATTCTTGTTGAGATAATCCACGTCGAAAGTTGTGAAAAATAGTCCAACGAAAACCTTCTCTTGAAATTTCCATTTTTTTGGGCAAATTGCTTTTCTTAACTCACTGTAAACAAAACAAATAGCAATTGTACATCAAAACTTTGTGAGTACGTTTATGCCAAAAAATGTCAAACTTTATTATGGTGTTGCCAGTTTTTAGCTTTTGACATTAGTGTTGCCAGTTCCCGAAATATAAATAGCAGCCCTCGTAAACTCTCCGCTGTCCGTCCGGTTAAGATGTCAACGTTATGACTCATACAGCTCATGGTACATGAATCACATCACAAACTCTAATACGTCCAAAAATCCTGCTTAGCATATTTCACTCGTTCACGCTTCATCACCATACACCGGGACTATCAGCATCTTATAAATTCTTAACTTCGTACTTTGAGAGTAATCTCTACTTATAATTTGCATGCTGAGCCCAAAAAAGCATCGATTCGTAAGCGTGCTACTTCGCCTGATCTCCAGGCTGACGTTGTTGTTGCTGGTTAGCTCTTTGCCCAGTCTGTTCTCACAGCGACTGCAAGACGTGACGATGGTCCTCATTGTTCTCATTCACCGCTAGACCCATAATACGTGCCTGTTGCTCACCTTCTTATGGAAGATAGTGCCCAACCGGTCTACGTGTTTTGCATTGGCATAGAGAGTACTCCATCAGTAGTTTAAAAAAGTCATCACGCTGCCTATAACATCACTTAGCATCAAAGTGCTCGAAGAGGTTTCTTGCGACTCTGACGACGGGTTATGTGTGCGATCATGCAAAGACGAACGTTCTTACTTGGCATACCAAGTTCAGTAAAACTTCGTTCGCCTTATAATCGACAAATAGATGGTGAATAGATGTGACCCCGTGGGTCTGAAGAGCATGACCAGCATTTGTCGTGGAGTGAACAATTTGATAACTGGTCGATGTTTTTGGTCTGAAGAGTCAGAATTTTGTATTTGATTGAAAGGAGACTTATTGGACGGTAGTTCGCGCAGAGAGCGGGTTCTCCTTTCTTGAAGATAGGACAAAGAACACTGAAATTTTGTGACAATGGATACAGCCATCGCAAAAACTAGCATTATTAATTAGCCATGAAAGCATATTCATATGTGTGTGTGTATTATGCTTACTATGGACATACAAACAATGCTCAGTTTCAAAGAAATACTGATTAGTTTTTCATCAACTTTTTTTAGGGCCATCAACCCACGGTGCAGAAATTCCTAATTGCACATGGATACAGTAATAACAGGAGAGCAGCATGTGAACACAGAAACAACAACAACAGCGATCCAGAGCAGGCGTACATGGAAACAACAACAACGATAACAGCATGTGAATATAGAAACAACAACAACGACAAACTGAACGAACGCTGCAGCAAACGGTACTCTAATGCACAAATAGTGAAAAGAGAACAACAACAAATACATAGTCTTGTAGTTGAGAATATCAACACACATCGACGGAAGAGACAAAGCGGTGAGAGCCAGAGCGCAGTGGTTATCTACATTATTATCAGCAGCCAATCGGACGACAGCCGACAACTCCCAACAACAAGAGAAGCAAAGCTGAGAGCGCACTAACACACACCCGTCAAATCGATACACAGGCGACTCTCATGCACCGATAAAAAGAACGGTAGGTTACTTCTCCATAGTCTCAGTGATTACTGTGCATCTGTAACCAAACTTCCATTTTCGTGCTTACAGAAAGAAATCGCGGACTTGAATTGTTCGATTAGTCGTTTGACCTATTGATATTTGAGCGTCGTTTCTATCACATAATATAGAACCTTGCTCCCGTTTTTTGAGTCTCGGGATTTGTAGAATGTTGAGCAAAACACCAAGAAAACTTTTTTGGTCAAGCTAGAGACGCAGAATGAGACTCCAACAGTGCATGCTTGTCACTATGGTATGCTTAAAATCATTTCATATCTCGAGAACTGCAGATCGAGGTATTCTGTCAATTGCTTGTTTGCACTGAGAAATGATCCAATGGAAATATGTGTCGTGGATCAAATAGGTGCCTCTACTTATTGTATCATTAGTGGATATCACTTTTCCGGAAGATTTCGTTAATTTGGACAGTCGAGTGTTTATTACAACAAACCAGACTGACTGCTCGGAGTTCACGTTCGGTATCGAACAAGCGCTTAGCGGTCTACTGCTTTGCAATGGCTTACGGCTTGGCGGGAAAAGTCATAGAGACGCGATCACGAAGGATGTAAAGCGGCATACTCCCGCTGGAAGGTTTTTAGTATTAGATCTGGCTGCACGCTTAGCGATCTTGAGTGATGAGATTCGTGCAAACGATCGTAGCAATCTTGTTGCGGCGGCACATGGAAGACAAATTTAGAAAAACACTTACATAACTGCGACTTGGGTTTCACGAGGTCTAACCAGTTGTTGTTCAACCTGTATTGCGTAAAGATGTCTCTACCTCCTTATTGTATAAAATTGGCGACATCAATTTTTGCACCGCTCGCAACCTTAAGTTCTCAGAGCAGAAGTCGTCGTCTCCGCTTGGATTAAATAGGTTACAATGGAAGTAGAAGTATTTGCAGGGAGCGCGAGTATTGCGTATAGCTTGGTATAGTATGTCATCCCCTGCTTCGATTCTCGGTTCATAAGATATTTATTATTTTTAGAAGAAGACAACCTATAAAACTATTAGATAGCTATTATTGTAAATTATGCAGTTGCTCTTACGGCCACTGATTGCTTACAAATGACACACGAAGAGCACCTGCTAGAAGAAGCTATGATGGTTTTTGTTCGTCAATATAAGGGTACGCCTATGTGACTTCGCGAGCGTTGTTGCCACTTCTATTTGAAATGGCATTATATGTTACAAAACAAATAGAGGAGTGCCTTTCTACGAGTATATACGGTAGGTCGCAATTGCACAGCGATGCAGAAAAGTCAAGAAACTCTCTCAGGGACGGACAATATTGCGCTCGGTGGCCGTACGCCTATCGATAAGAGTGAAAAATTTCTCCCTTACAGCACCAGGATGAAATTAACATAAGCTTCGGATGAAGCAACATGCTCGAGTAGTGCAGTAAACAAATCGGAATCAGCATCAGGAGTGCGGTTGCTCTCAATAGACCATCATGCACAACGTTGGACGATGTGTTATCTAGAACATCGCAAAAGTATAACAAAATAATTTTTACGACACCTCTTGAGAACAGAGAACATGCATTTACGACGTGATTTGCCTTTTCAGCCGCTTGTCGCGACTGTCTCTATATAACCAAGTGCAGAAGGAAGCAGTTGAAGTGTCAAAAAACGCTGTCAGAAAAAATGTTCTGCGTTGTAGCAGCACAAACCCACCCATTGATGAGAGTGAAAAACATGTGCTTCGTAGCTCGAGTGTGACAGTAAAGCTTAATGATTATTGACAGGAATGTGATCCGCACCGCAGAACACTTTGCACAATTGGCAACTGTGGAGGTGCTCAGTAGAGGTAGCCTCATTTCTGAGAATACTTGACATCCAAGCCTTTTTCTTTTCGCTATTTTACATGATCATTTTCTCATATGCAATTAATTGATTATATGGAGAAGACTCTGGATCCACCACTAAGCATATGCAAACATACAAGATTTGATCTAAAAAAAAAAACCGAACTTTTAATTTAAGAGCAAATTTTAAATTTTGTTTTAAACTCGGTAAAAAATATGCTGAGACTTACGAATTGTTAAAAAAAGTTTATGATGATGATTGTATGAGTTGTACTCAAGTTTACACTTGGTTTACACGATTTACAAACGGTCGTGACGATTTAATTGATGATCCAAGACTTGTAAGACCTGAAGCATCTAATTGTGCTGAGTTAGTGGAAAAAGTAAGTGAAATAATCGCTATCGATGCAAGTTTCACTGTGAGAAATTCAACTTACTGTACAATCTACAAAATATAAACTGAAGATTTGGGTAAAAGAAAGGTGTGTGCACGTTTTGTTCCACATCAGTTAAATGATGTTCAAAAAATCGTTCGTGTAGAGCATTGCAAAGACTTCATTTTAACATGGTGTTTTAAATATGATCCTAAAACTAAGCGACAATCTGCAGAATGCAAGTCAAAAGAAAAGCCAAAACAAATTGCGTTTTCAGAAGTCAAGTATCAAGAAAATGTTGATAACTTTCTATTGAGTCCAAGGGTATTGTTCACAAGCAATTTTTTCCAGAAGGTCAAACTGTCAATGGAGAATATTATTTGTAAGTTTTACATCGTTTTGTGGTCGAATATTCCAAAGGAATGCAGCTGTTTCTTTTGCATGATAAAGCACCACCTCACAAGACAAAAAAAAGTCAATGAATTTTTTATGAAAAAAACATCGACTACCCTCCGTATTCGCCTGATCTATCACCGTGCGATTAATTTCTCTTCCCACAAAAATGAAAACTGCAAATGAAAGGAGCTTGTTACGATAAATTCCAGTTATACAAGCAGCCATGAGCAGCACAAGTGCTAAAGAACATCCCAAAAAGCGAGTTTAAAAAGTCTATGGAAAAAATTGGTTGAGCATTCTAAACGTTGTATTGAGTTAAATTGACAGTATTTTGAATAAATATTAGCTTTGAAACACAATACCATGCTTGTTTTATTATATAACTAAAAAGTTCGGTTATTTTTAGATCCACCGTGTATACCATATGTAACATCTAATAAAATTAATAAAAACTCGAAAATTTTTTTATTTCAGTTTGTTTTATTACGAATGAGCAATAAACCAATTACATACGAATTTATTATCGAAAAATTAAAATAAAAATTAAATTAACAAAAATTGAAAAATTAAATTAAAAAAAAAATTTTTTTTATTATATAGAGTCTATACGCTATAAGGGCACAATCTGGAAAAATCTATTGTACTACATATATATATATATATATATATATATATATATATATATATATATATATATATATATATATATATATATATATATATATTGATTAACATACCGTAATCGGCATTTTTATTGTTTGGGAACTAAGAAGTTGAACATCAGAATCATTAGCTGTCAATATTGATAATTGTAGCGGTGTATTTGCTTGAATAATTAATCTACACCAAAATGCCTAACTGGAATAAAGCTTTTTATAGCGGTTCTAACGGCACAATTGCTACATACTTTGTAGTGATTAATATTCAAATTTGATGGCTGTAGCTGAGATACTCCATATAAATGTAAACTATGCAAGGTGCACTACATGATGGAGTTGGAAAGGGGAGGGGATAGTTGTGGTTGGCTAGTTATTAGGTCCAATTTCAAACTATGTTGTATACATATATCATTGCCGTTGTTATTCGAATTTGAGATCTATAGTTTAATAATAACATCAGTATTATGTACAAAGACGCTGCGACGCTATATACTTAGTATATATTATAGAGCATACATTTTAAATGTTAGCTAAAAAAATTGTTTCAATTTGAACAGACAGACAGACGGACAACCATGACTAGTTGCGCTAACAGACAATATATATGTATGTACTTGTAGATATCATTTTTTTTTTTCGATTTAGCTTTAAAGCGTTACAAACTCTTTGACAAACTGAAAATACCTATTTTACATTATGTGTGTGCGGAGTATAATGGATTATGTAAATTTAACAAATCTCGATTTTCTTTTTTAAAATTTAAATCGTTATTATTATTTTTTGTTTGAACTGTTATACATTGTATAATAGTATAATTTGATACTTGTATAATAGTTTTTCTTTGAAAAAATATTTAAATATTTGTTTAGAATATTTTTGTTTTTTTTTTGTGCTATTAAAGGAACACTTTTTTTTATAAAGAAATGGAAAAATTTCAGGAAATATCAAGTTTTTATCAATGAATTTTAAACAATATTTATTGTTCCATAATTTTTGATCAATATATTTTTAACAATAAATTTTGATAAAAAATATTTTAATCAATAAATTTCAATCAATATATTCTGATCAATATATTTTGATCAATATATTTTAATCAATAAATTTTGATCAATAAATTTTAAACAATATATTTTGATCAATAGATAAATATATTTGGAACAAATTTAGATTAAAATATTTTGATCAATATCTTTTGCATGATAATTTGGTTAATACTACAATTCCCGGAGCGTACCGATCTGACGACATATTCTTATAGAACTCGATAACGAAAAGTGTTGTTCATATTTTGTGACTTATTTTGACTAGTTCTATGCCGGACTCGTAGAATCACCTTTTGATCAATAAATTTAGATGAATAAATTTTGAACAAAAAAAAAAAAAAAAAGAATGTTTTCGATTTCCAGTAAAAAATAAATCAGAGTTTTTAACTCGAAATTAAATGTTGCATTCACTGTAACGTGTTTTGGCTGGCCGGGTAGTCTCCGCTCAATTGAAATCTTAATTCTAACAAATACATTTTTTTTTGTAAATTTTTTGTATTCTTTATAAATAAAAATGTTTTTCTTTTTTCAGTAATCCAACGCTTATTTTAACTATTTCTTTATATATATATATATATATATATATATATATATATATATATATATATATATATATATATATATATATATATATATATATATATATATATATATATATATATATATATATATATATATATATATATATATATATATATATATATATATATATATATATATATATATATATATATATATATATATATATATATATATATATATAGAGAGAGAGAAATATATATATATATATATATATATATATATATATATATATATATATATATATATATATATATATATATATATATATATATATATATATATATATATATATATATATATATATATATATATATATATATATATATATATATATATATATATATATATATATATATATATATATATATATATATATATATATATATATATATATATATATATATACGCATATATAATATATAATATGTGTAATGTATTTTATCTTTGTTTTTTTTTTACTTTCTTTTTATAGTATCACATTTTTTTTCATTATTATTTAAGTTGTTGGTTTAGTTTGCAGTTCTTATTAAATAATTTTTCAATATTTTTGTATCAATATATGTTAGTTTATTCGACTCAAAAGAGTTGTTTTTACGGAACTGCATTATGAATCGTCAAAAGTATATATCTATTATATAGTATGGCATATAGCTATACACAACAATATATTATTTGCTCATTTTAGTCGTTAGTTTTAAAGAAAAATGCGTAAATATTTAAAAATTAAATGTTTTCTTACTTGCTTTGTTTCATTTCGTTTCGCTTCTTTTTTTTGTTTTTTTTTTTTTGTTTTAATATTTTTTTGTTTGATTTGTTTTTTCATTGTGTTATAATTGTCCTTCAATAGTCCTTCCAATTGTCTCTCAATTGCCACTTAAAGCGGCAAATTTTTCCGGATATTTGGCAACCAAATCGGATTTTGTAGATACCGGAATGCGATTAGCTTTGGCCTTCAAGCACATATTAAGATCATCGGTGAGCAGCATCATATATTTAACGTTATCCTTTAGCTGTAGGCAGCAGTTTATGATGATGTCATCATGATTATCAATATATATTGAATGCTTACGTTCCTCATGTGCAGATTGAGCTAAAGATTTTGAGAAAAGAGATTAGGGATTAAAGAGAGTTTAAAAATGCGGTGTAAATTTAAATGCTACCTTGTATATCATGCGACTCATCGAATTTTGTATTCAAATAGCGTATAGCGCGCATAGCTTTCTGGCGTACAGATTCGTTGTCCCTACGCTCTTTCAACGAATCCAGTTCACGTATAACAACATACGGTATATAGAGCATACCGCCGGCCGTATCGCACAACGCGATCTGCGTTAACTCCTCCACAAAAATCAAATAGTTCAGTAGCACATTTGTATCAAGTATAAAGTACATGTGATCCAGCTTCCAATTTGGTAGCATTGCATATGCTTCTTCACGTTTCAATTGTGCTACCAAATCCTTCATTATGGTACGCATAATTTCCTGCGTATTTTGCTCATTGTTGCCATTGGCATCGTTGTTGTTAGTTTGCGACGAGCGTCTAGAAACGTTGCCAGCCTCATCGCCAGAGTCTGTATAAAGCTGTTCAAGATCAAACTCCGAACCAAAATCGGATAGTTTATCATCATCATCGTCATTGTTGTTCTCTTCATCGTCCTCATCATTATCAGCAAAATAATCCAGATCTTCATCCTTCTTTGCAGATGCCGATGGTCCCTCTACTGTATTACTTTCTTGTTGTTGTTGTTGTTCCGGCTGCTGCTGCGGCGGCAGTGCTGTAGACGAGGTTGGGCCCTCGTCTTCCGCTGTATTGCCTTCGTTCATTGCTTCCCAATCCATTGGTTCAGTTTCTGCATAAATCATGAAATATAAATATGAAATAAAACAATTAATTTAATTTCGAGCTACACTGTACGAGATTTGCTTCTAATATTGCGAATTCGATATTTTTTTTTTTTTTTTGTTTACGATATTCCTATAGGGTAGTATCAGTTGAATTGAGCCTTCGGGTGATTCCAGCTTTCAAATTGCTTTGCAATAAAGAGAAATTTAGATGACCGTGACAATGCAGTTAATGCTGCGAAATTGTCATCACACTTGAATCATTTCCGCCTCATCATGCAGCCATTAGATGTGTCTGTTGCTGCTCACGAAAATATGAACGCGTCTAAAGTGCCAACAACATCATTCGCGACCCTTCCGACATTTTTAAGGAAATTGATCTACAATAGTCAGCGCGAGAAAGCCAATGAAAAGCTACCTCTTGACATTCTTGGAAGCCTTTTCGGATTTTAAGGAAAACAAACGCAATGAATCGAGGGAAACGTCAAGAATTTTTTTCTGAACTGGGAAATATTAACATTTCTGAATTGATGCGCACAAATCAGAAGTCAATGTCAGCAATTCTTGACGATAAATTGAAAAGAATGTCTACCAAAGAAGACCTGGATGACGTAATAAGCGAATAAGCACGCTATCCACAGAAGAAAATGCCTTAAAAGAAGAAAATAACAGAATGAAGTAAGAAGTGCAACATCTTAAATCTGATAAAGCTAAAGAACAGAGCGAGGTAATGCGACTGGTGGATCTATACAAACACCTCTAATCATCAAGAATTTGGATAAAGTAAAGTTCGCTATAAACGCCGTAAAGAAAGTGTGTGTGAAACGATTCTGAAAGTCGGCAAAAGCTACCTTAATCAAGCTAGAGTTATCTCCGAAGGTAGTGGAAAGCTGGGCGTGAAAGCAATGTTTGGCAGTAAAGTGGAATCAATAAGATCATCTTGAAATGGGTTTCGTCTGAACTTGAACTAGGAGAGTGTAAATATGGTTTTTACATACAAATTTGGTGGCTCTATTGTCTCAGAGATTTAAGCGTGTAAACGAACGAACAGATTGATATTGATCAAGAATATTTATGCATACTTAATGAAAAATCTGACCAAAAGAAGGCATGACTACTGTGGACAATATTAATAAAACGTTTCGATAAATGAAACACAAACAAATTCGATAAATGCTTAAAAAGACAATGTAAGTGGAACTAAAATAAAAACACTTGGACTATGGTGGAATAATGTAAGGTTGCGCATTCGCTCTCTTGTTTGTTCCTTCAATGTTAAAAGTGTTTGAGTTTGACAGAGATGGAGTATTGGTTTCGCTATTCTGCCAACTGAAAATAAAGCAATTGAAAGGAACAAAAATGAGAGTAGCTGGACGTAGTATGCCACTATATTTTTTATTATGCATTATTTTGTATTATTGGACTAAGTGAAGTATAAACGGGCACAATAGACTTGTTAGGTCGCCGTGCCCACTATTTTATTATAAACATAAGAAACGAAGTAAAATGCAACATTAAAAGAAGCAATAAGAACACACACACTCACTAGGAAGAAACTCAATACATAAAGATGTATGCATAGCGCCTACGAGCATCCTATAACAACCTCTGCAGAAGCTGTTAGCATGAAACAGTGCATCAAACCATTAGGTAGTAATTTAATGATTGCTCTGCAACATTTTGGAATAGAAGAAACCTAATCTAACCTTTATAGTCAGCATGCAGATACGTGTGCTACTTTGACCTTCATGGACGACTTCACAAATTCGCAACACTCTTAATTGTGGAGTCGATGAACAAAAGTAGTCCATGGCTCTTCACGGTGTCCTCAATGGTCATATACTTTCGGAACACGTGGCTTTCTTCTATTCTACAGTGCAGAACTGTTCCAAAAATAAATGAATTACTGTTCACAGGCACACTACTAACATTCTGAAGGCGACAGAAGTGTAGAGCAACCTAAACATTGACGTGTACATTGTGAAAAACGGTGAAAAAGAAACATAAAGTACAATGTACATTTGACATTGGAGAACCTTGTACTTTTTAATAAACACGCATCACTGCGAAGAAAATAAAACAGTTTGCTATTGGATAGTTTATGGGGCAAAAAAAGCGAAACTGTGAATACCACGTATGCAGCAATCGGCCGTATATTGGCAGACTGTGCTGCACTGAAATGCACACCGCGATTGAGCATGACGTAATGGTGGGGCTTAGACTTTGTCATACGATGTCTAGTGTAGATCATGGAACAGGAGAAAACCAGAATCCTTACGGCGTAGACCATCTACACATAGAGTCAAACTGAATATGTATATAATCCAGAAGAATCCTAGACACCGAAGAAGTTGTAAGGAATTTGTTAGCATATTTTTATATAACCACTTTGTAAATATATGAGATATGTAAAAGATATATTATATATGTGTATATACATATATAAATTTACATAAGAGTTATAAAAAACTTACAACAATTTTGTTTCTTTGTAATGCACAATACAAAAAAAATTGTTTCACTTTCAATTTTGTTTTTTTTTATTTAAAGTATTGAAAATTTAATAAATATTTAGAGCTTGAAATCGCAGAGTTGCAACTAGCACAAATGGGGAAATCAAAAGACTAAAATGAAGAACTTTAGCAAATAAAATTAAACTGGCTTGCTCAGACGATCACAAACTCGTATGTGTGACACATTAGATGTGTCTCATATGTTAAAATTTAATTATGTATATGCACACATATATATTTTCACTGTTTATACGAAAATGTATAAGAATTCAGCTATTGTTACCGTGTATTATTTTTATTTGCTGCACAGAAATGTGTTCTAACCGGAGAAGCACTTTTTTGTTACCGCACAATCGAAAATCTATACAACTACTGAAAAAAAAATTCAGAGAAACTGAAGTGAAAATTGAGAACGAAAAAAAAAAACAAAATAAAATAATTCGTTTTTCTACTTTATATAGTATATAGTATATATATATATATACGCGCTTCCCAACTCCCCGGAAATCACACTAATAAATACCATGAAATAAGCCACACGCTATTGCTGTACAGCTGTATGTAATATGATTCGTAAAACGTTTGGTGTATTCTGATCCTCCTGTTTCATTTCTGTTTCTGTTACGTAGTTTATGCAAGCGAAATAACTGCAACTCACGAAATTGTGAAAAATATTGCGTTTAAAGTAATTGAAAATTTTCGTGAGTTTCTCAAATGGTTCCTTAATTAGTGTATAAACGCAGTTATGTTTTTGTTTTAAAATTCGTGAGTTGATAATTGCATTTAGCTGTCACGCACATATATTTTTTAGGAGATGGCATATCCAAAATGTGTCACATATATGTATATGAATGTCTGAACAGCACATTAAAATGAGAAGCAGCAGATGAAATAATTTCCACCATTATGCTGTGTTTATACCATACATACAGAATATAATTACTTTAAGCTAGCTTTTCATTTGAGTTATCACGTTCTTTGCGTTGCTTAGCTAAGAGTTGCGTGGTTAGTTTGCACTTACAAGTTCAAACTGATATCAGTTCAAACAGAATACAAACTACTTGAACTGAGCATTCAGCAGTTCCGAAAAAGTGTTTATAGGACTTTCACATACTTTAGAGAACTAGCAGTTCCTAAAAAGTGTTTACATTGAATTCATAAGCAAGTCGCAAGCAACATGTAACTAGAAGGGAACTAGCAGCTCCGAAAAAGCGTTTATAGGACTTTCACATATAGAGAACTTGAAGGGAAGTAGCAGTTGCCAATAGATCGTCTACATAGGTATAGAGAACTAGCAGTTCCTAAAAAGTGTTTACATTGAATTCATAAGCAAGTCGCAAGCAACATGTAACTAGAAGGGAACTAGCAGCTCCGAAAAAGCGTTTATAGGACTTTCACATATAGAGAACTTGAAGGGAAGTAGCAGTTGCCAATAGATCGTCTACATAGGTATAGAGAACTAGCAGTTCCTAAAAAGTGTTTACATTGAATTCATAAGCAAGTCGCAAGCAACATGTAACTATAAGGGAACTAGCAGCTCCGAAAAAGCGTTTATAGGACTTTCACATATAGAGAACTTGAAGGGAAGTAGCAGTTGCCAATAGATCGTCTACATAGGTATAGAGAACTAGCAGTTCCTAAAAAGTGTTTACATTGAATTCATAAGCAAGTCGCAAGCAACATGTAACTAGAAGGGAACTAGCAGCGCCGAAAAAGCGTTTATAGGACTTTCACATGTAGAGAACTTGAAGGGAAGTAGCAGTTGCCAATAGATCGTCTACATAGGTATAGAGAACTAGCAGTTCCTAAAAAGTGTTACATTGAAGTTACAAGCAAGGCGCAAGCAATATGTTACTACTAAACTACTGATTTTATTTACCTGTTGAATTAATTGAATAAATTGTACATCAATTTGACAATGGTACCAAAGTCTGGCCACAAGGAGCTAATAATTTACACTCAACTGATATGTTTTGCTCCGGACACTACTTGCTAGTTCCCTTCTAGTTCTCTGTATATAAACGGGCTATACTAATTCAAACTCAACTAATATATCTTTATTATGAATGTAGCTGGCTTGTGAACTGCCAACAAGTCTTTTTACTTGTTCCTTTCTAGTACACTGTATGTAAACGATTAAAAGTGAGTAAAGCCGTTGCTACAGGCGCTACAAAAGATCTGCTGATACGCCAATGTCGAAATATGATCAAGATATTTATAAAATGTCTACAGCTATCACTTTTATTTATTTCATAGAAGCGATAAATAAACTGCCCATATAAAACAAAGAAATTTATACATAATAAGCAAATATTTAATAAACAGTAGATTATATGATGTTATGGGAGCGTTTGAGGAAGGTTTTATTTACCATATATGCCAGCTATGACGCGTCTCACAGTCAGAGACACAAAACAAATTTAGGAAAAATTTTAATAAAAAAAAAACTGCGTAGCTCTACAAACTGTTAATCGTTCCCAAGGACGACTGGGTTTACGCCCCGGACCGATCTGCACAAGAAGTTTTGTGCAGTCAAAGGTTGTCCAACTCAGCCCAAGTGGCTGTATCAGCTCACAAGAAGAAGGACCTGCTACAACAACAACAAACTGTTAATGATGACAGGAGATTAGTAAGCCGGAACCTATAGCTATATGATGACTGATATGATGTTGCGAACAGCAAAGAATAAAAATTGCTTCTGAACTGGTTCAACTCTACCTTGGTCAATGCTGTACTGAGTGCTCCTTACGCATGAAAGTAGTTTAGTAGTATATGAATCATCGAATTCTTTTGACCAACGTTTCAATACTTAACTTAAATGTGAATTGAATTAAAATTGAAAGTAAGCTTAGAATCGAACGGCACGCCAAGATCATCCACAGTTGAGATACGCTCTAATATATAATTACTCAAGGAATAAGAAACTAAATGAGGCCTAACAAGGTGTAAGATCATAATAAGAATAGGAACGGACAAGTGGCTCATCGACACCAGGCATAGACCTGATACAAAGCTACAGACTTACGTGATCAGATGGTTTAATTCTTCTTTACCCCACACTTATACAAGAAAACATAAATTAATGTTAAAAAAAAAAACAGAACAAATGAAGTTATGCATTAAGAACTGGTAGAATATTTTACTTTATAAGTACATATAATCGCTAGCACGGCTCTAAAAGTATATTACTCCAACGCACGCGAAATTACAACCACAAATATTCAGTTTAAGAAGCACAAAATACATATTTGATCTCTGGGGAACATAGAATCCCAATTTAAGCTTCTTAAAACAAAAATTTGGAACTGTTTTTGTACCGATTCTATTTTGTTAGAGTTAACTTCGTACTGAGGACTCCACACTATACAACAACAGTGAACAACAGCTTGTTTATATATGAGTCGGCGAAATCTTTGGACCTGCTTTAAACAAAGCCAAGCATCAACGAGGCTTTATTCACCGTAATATTTATATGGGTGCATATTTATTTCAAGATCAGAACAGAATATTTTGACTTTTTCAAGCACATTACCATAAATGAAATACGAAGATTGAATGAATGAATTTACTAGACTTCTTCTCATTTAAATATAGTTTATCTATTTGTTGTGCACCATA
Organism: Leucophenga montana; assembly: GCA_035044765.1. Lineage (NCBI taxonomy): Eukaryota > Metazoa > Arthropoda > Insecta > Diptera > Drosophilidae > Leucophenga > Leucophenga montana. The sequence goes on along the minus strand of JAWNNQ010000124.1, from coordinate 583,713 downwards.
GGACCATGGGACTCGAATCATACTGTACTACAGAACTACTACTACTACAAAAGGCTTGAAATTGTCAATTGAAATGAATAAAAAGTTTAAAATCGTCCGCGCATGACATAATGGCAGGTCGTTTAGAAACAGCATGGACAATGTTGGTCCCAAATCATTGCCTTGTGAGACAGCAGAGAATACGTTGAACATTTTAGAAGTTTCTGATATAAAAGTTACGCAAAAAAAAAAAAAAAAAAACAAACAGAGGTACTATTTTTCCAAATGAACGATTTTTGAGCTAAACTTAAAAAGCAACAATTAATGCTTTGCTAAAATCTGTATAAATTACGTCGGTCTGCAGACCATGATTCGATCCAAAGGCACTAAATCTCCCAAGCCATTTTAAGCTACGCATTCCCAAAACATTACGGAGCCACCACCATGGCTCGCTCTTTCACATGAGGATATCCCTTTTCTGTTTGAAGTTATTTTGAAATTCTGACATAGAATATTTTTTTGAGCCGTGAAACTCAAAAAAACTTTCATGGCGGTCTTCGAATTGTCCTTTCACTGACTACAATATTTGCCGCTACTTTTAGTTGTTTGGCAACCGATCGAGGAGTATGTAAGACATCCTGTTTAAACTTGCGCAGATAATAGATCGTTCGACGTCAAATTTAATTTAATTTACTGATAATATTTTGCACTGAAATACCAGAGTTTTACTTCACTAATAATTAGTTTTTAATGGATTCACTCAATTCTTCAGAATATAAAATGCATAGAAATGGAAAAATATCAACAAAATAATATCCAAAGCACACAAATTTTAGTAGAAGACAGCCATGACCTTTTGTTGATATGTTCAATCTACTGTGCCTCGAGTTACAATAACTCTAGACAAGACTATTTGGACCTTCTTCAAAACCTATATAGGTAGCAGATACATTATCGGTGGTGATTTTAATGCCAAACGCGCTATATGGGGATCACGACTCACAAATAACAAAGGGGGAAAAAATGTACTAGACGCCATCAGAGAAAACAAAGCAAAGTGCTTCTCCACTGGAGAACCAACTTATTGGCCGAGTGATCCGAAAAAAATTGCGGTCTTAATCGATTTCTTTATATTGCGTAGTATAAAAATGGACCATGCGAAAATAGAACCGTGCTATGATCTTTCCTCCGACCATTTTCCAATAAATTGACGTACAAAAATTCACATTGTGAGTAAATATTGTAAATAACACGCGCCTCTACAATACAAAGACAGACTGGCTGATCTTTAAGGAACTTATAAATCGTGAGTTGCAGTTGGATATATCATTAAAATCAACAGACGAAATTGATAGCGCAATAGCATATTTTAATAATATATTACTATAAAAGCTGTGGAAAAATCAATCCCAACACTTAGTTATAAGCCTAACGCCCAGCAGATCAACGCCCTAATAAAAAATAAAATAAAGCAAAAAAGAAAACTACGTGAGAGATGGCAAGAAACTAGACATCCAGCAGACAAGGTAAATGGGCTAGAAATAATATTGACAAGGCGACAACATTGGCAAATCATTTTAAAAGTACTTTTACAAACCCAATGGATCAACAGAATTTCACTCTGCCAGATGCTCCACACATTATAAACGGAGTAATTCAAAATATTACACTTATTGAGCTGCAGTACTAATATAGCAAACACTAAAAATAGCAGGACACCGGGCTACCATCAAATTTCTGATAAAATTATGAAAGAAATTGTGCCGATCAAAGCTCTAATATAGCTAAGGAATGCAATGAATAATTGCAATCAAACTAAATACTTTCCTCTAGTATAGAAAGTACCTTAAATTATGGCTATACCAAAACCCAATAAGGATGCCACACTGTCAACTTCATACCGAACGATAAGTTTACTTCCTCATCTTTCAAAAATATACGAAAGAGTGATTTAGAACAAAATATTCTACACTGCAACAGGTTCATAGAATTATTAACAAAATGACCACTGACATCGACAATAAAAAAGTGTGTGCGGCCGCTTTTCTTGATGTTGCAAAAGCTTTTGACGGAGTGAGGCATACTGCAAGGGCTACTTCACAAGCTTACAAAAAAATATTGGCCGTAAATTACTATGACCTCATCCAGAGCTACTTAAAAGACCGACAGTTTTTTTTTTTATTAAATATAAAGATCAACGTTCGGACATAATGAGCCTAGGACCTTTACTCTACCTACTTTTTACGGCCGATATATCAATCCCATCACTAAATAACAGCATGATTGGGATCTTTGCAGTTGACACAGTTATCTTAGCATCAAATAAAGGTACAATTGATCTCCAAAAGAATCTTGAAAAAACACTGAATTGGTTTAATTTAATAAATGCGGCATCCAAATAAATATAGAAAAGGCAATATTTGTTATCTACTCCAATAAACGACAAGTCACTTATACGCTAACAATTAATGGTACACAAATCAGCCCCCTTCGAACTACACGAAGTACTTGGGATTTAATATAGACGTGAAGTTAATATGGAGAGAGAGTTAATATGCCATCAAAAAAATCAAAAAAAAAAAATAAATCAAATGAAATTAAAATTTGCACAATTCTACTGGCATTTGGGTAGAGAATCGAACTTATCATTTCGCCTACTATAAAATAGTGTTAATACCTAAAGCTATGTTCATTCCAATATACAAGTACGGTGCAGAAATTTGAGGCACAGTCAGCAGCAAACCAAATATCCAAATTATACAAAGGATGCAAAATAAATTTTTAAGAACAATTGCAAATGCACCATGGCACATTCCTAACAAAGTTATTCACCGAGATCTCAGTATAGACACCGTAGCAGAGACGATTCGCAAATTCAGCCAAAATCTTATGATTTGACTTTCCACCCCCACGAAAGTTATGAACTAAGACGTATTACGCTAGAAGGACAACAAATTAGAAGAATAAAACGCGTTATCATTGTTGATCTCTGTAGACGTTCCTAATATAGGGTGTCTCAGGATTTACGCCGGATTTAGTTTTTAAATAAAACACTGTTGTTTTTTGAAAATTGGTGAAACTTTTATTGAAACATAAAGTTGACATCATGAGGTTGTGTATGGATTAACACATCGCGTAAATGGCCGCCTCGGCTTTGCTGGCATATATATTGCGGCATTTCATTGATGCAGCGTGTAATTTCTTCTTTCAATGCTTGACGTCGTACCGTGGGCTTATTCACATAAACCTGTGACTTCTAAAAAACCCAAAGAAAAAAGTCTAGAGGCATCAGATCACATGATCTACGCGGCCAATTCTGATCACCAAAACGCAAGAGGACACTACCGGGAAATGACTGATGCAGTAATTGAACTGTTTCTCGTGCTGTATAGCATGTGGCACCGTCTTGTTGAAACCACATGTCCCCCACATCAATATCTTCAAGTTTCGGCAAAAAAAAAAAACTGGTTAACACTTCACGATAACGAACACCATTCACGATTTGTGTTTGACCTGACTCATTTTCGAAGAAAAATGGACCGATGTTGCCTCCAGCCCAAAATCCACATCAAACAGTGACACGAAAATGAGCCTCGTCACCAAAGATGATTTTGTCTTCAAAATCGGCATTTTCTGTTGTTGTTGTTGTTGTTTTTTAATGCAATGCACGATGAGCTATTTACCCGATGTGTCATTCCATACATAACCTCATGGTGTCTACTTTAGGTTTCAATAAAAGTTTCATAAATTAAAAAAAAAAAACAACAACAGTGTTTTATTTAAAAATCAAATCCGGCGCAAATCCTGAGACACCCTTTATAATAGCAAAATAACTTGATGTACTGAATGTACTTGATATACTTGATGACACTGGTTATCATACACAATTAAATTCCAATTTTATGTTATAATAATTACTCAATGTCTAAATGACAGAGAGGTAGGTAATGCAAAAAAAAAAAAAACAACTCAATTCTTTTGCTTTACCCATATTAAATAAATTTTTAAATGGCAAAAAAAAAAGGTTGTCAGCACAAAAAAACTGTCCAATCGAAACTAAGACGCGGCAAAGGTTTGCTTTTCTCTTAACAGCTGATAAATGCGAACTAGGTAAATAAAAGCACATAATGTCAAAATACTTTTGTGCAGTCAAACTCAGCTTACGAATGAGAGTAAAGCTCAGATAAGAGAGCCGTTACATGTTACAGTTATTGAAAATAGAACGATAAACGCTGCGCAGAGTTTTGTCAAAATGCTTTTGCCTACAGTGTGGCACAAAAGTAAAGATATAGCAGAATTAAAAAAAAAAAAATGCAAGTTTCTCTTAAATTGCTTTATTTTAATAGAAAAATCGTAAAACATATTCTGAACAACATATCGAAGAATAGAAAACAAAAGAAATGCCAGTCATTTTCCTGTACACCTGTAAGTAGTAATACGTTCGTTTAAGAGTTCATGATGGAAGAACGCAAAATAATTTTTAATTTGCACATAAAACAAAGAAAATCCTATTAAGAAATTGCAAAAAAAAATTAGTGTCGAGAAGCCGGGCAACTATTCAACACGTGATTGGACGTTTTAAAAATGGGGGTCGAGTTGAAAATAATTCGAGAACTGTTCGTCCGCCAAAACCTAATAATAGGGACAAGCGCACAATAAATTGAGTATTATTGACAAGGACCCATTCCAGAGCGGCGTTAAAATTAGTACGGTCATTGGCTCAACTATTCATAAGAATGTGCACCCACAAACCATACGTAGGGCCATAAAAGAGTTCGGTTTTCACTCTTGCACAACTCCGTAAAAAACCATATGTCTCAAAAAAAAACCGACGGTAGCGGCTTGAGTTTGCCAAGGCATAGAAAGATCACTCAGTCGAGTTCTGGCGGCAAGTAATTTTCTCAGATGAGTCGAAGTACAATCTTTTTAGGTCAGATGGACGCTACAAAGTTTGGCGACGCTCTGTAGAGGCCTTTAATCACAAATGTACTATTAAAACAGTCAAGCATGGTGGTGGAGGCATGATGGTTTGGGGTTGTATGGCTTCTGAAGGCGTCGGAAATTTAGAGTTCATTGAGGATATCATGGACCATATACATAGATATACATAGATATACTTAAAACAAATCCGAAGCAAAGTGCTGAACGGCTTGGTATTGGGTCATCTTTTCACTTTTATCAAGATAATAACCCAAAGCACACAGCAACAAACGCGCGGTTATGGGTAATCTACAATGTGACTCACGTGCTCCAGCCACCCCTGACCACAATCCTATTGAGCACGTGTGGAACAAGTTGGTGGAAAACCTAAGGGGACGTGAAATTCGCAGTAAACCCGATCTAAAGGCAGCTTTACAGTTGGAATGCGAGAAAACTTGTCCTGCATACACAATCGAAATCGCTAGTTTCATCAATTCCTCGACGACTTAAAAAAGTTATTAAAATGAAGGAACATTCCACAAAATGACTTTTGTGGAGCCAAATTCATTTGTATTTGTTTTGTTTTCTATTCTTAGATAGTATGTAGTTCAAAATATGTTTTACGATTTTTCTATTAAAATAAAGCAATTTAAGAGAAACTTAACTTTTGTGGCTCACGTTATGTGCGTATAGGTATGCGCAATATATGCAAGGAAAGTCGTACTATTTACATCAAAAGCGCACAATCAAACAGTTTAAAATAAAGTAAATTACAAGAAAACTTAAGCGGATTCGAAATAATGCAATATTTGGTGTACACCCGCGCGAAAATATATTGTAGTAAAGTACGAAAAAACTTATTAAAGCTAAAATTATTATATGGAGTTACTTTTTCTATTACATAAAATGTTCAGCTATCAGTTTATAGTAGAAAGAAGAAATCATCAGCAGTTAGCATGCTTTGGAACATGACGTAGAATGCTTGAAAAAAATACTAAAAGCTGATGCGTTTCCATAAACTCCATCATGATGCACTGATGTTATAAAGTATAATGCATATTTTACCAAGTACAACGACAACAAAAGCAAAAAAACCAAAAAAAAAAAAAGTTAACACTTGTTTTTTTTCCACATTTTTAAGGCACAATAGATTTAATAATAAATAAATCTTGTATAAGCATTTTATAATGCTTTAATAAAAATCACAGCTAATTTTTATATAATATTTTACCTACAGATGTTTGCACGTTTACTTTCTAAACAGAACTAAAGAAATCGTCTAAAGCTGAGGTATAATTTTAGGTTTCATGCAAGTATAAGTTCAGTTCAGTGCTTTGTATATATAACGACTCGACTATTGGTTGTTGTATACATACATACATATACGAGTATCATATTAAAACGCATAAATAAAGTAAATTCCTTATAGTCTTACATACGCTACGCTGCCTATATGTACATAGTACATACAAGTAGCTTTTTTTGATTTGTTTGTTTTTTTTTTTTTTTAAATATGTTTGCCAATTTTATAGATTTACTAATAAACGATTTGGCTTACTCGATTTTTTACGGCTGTGACCAGTCTTATGTTTTCCAATGCGTCTAGACAGACTAGCAGCTGCATGTTCATTGAAAATTAAGAAAATTTGAACCAAAAACATGAGAAAAGTTAACTTCGATGGTACCGAAGTTTTTAGACCACTCACACGTAGTAAATTTGTAAAAAAAAAAAAAATATTCGGAAATGTTACATTGCATTGCCACGTTCATTTTACGGTCGAAATAGTCGTACATCCGAGCGACTAAAGCCAAATGTTAATACGCATTCGCAAAGACGTCGTACAGTACGCAAAGATGAAATAAGATAGTAGCATTGAGGAGAATCCAAGGGAGTATGTCCGGCGCGCATAAAATGGAGCTGTGTATGCTACCACTTTATAGAAAATATTACGTAAAAATCTCGGCATACGACGCTAGTTGTTTGAAGAAATAAAGCCGCATGAGCAACGTTTCCGCCGTATGTTCCGTCGTCAATGGGCTGAAAATCATCAACTGGAAGTCAAACCACTGTTTTTTAACGCAATATTCTGTTCAGTGATGAGGCTCATTTTTTGACTTAAAAAGAAGGTAATCCACGAGAGATGCCCGAGATAACGTTACAAACACAAAAATTCACTGTTTCGTGCGCTTTATGAGCCCGCTGGTGGAATTATTGGTGCTTACAGCTGGCGGAAACGTAACCGGCAACGGCGAACGTTATAGAGCCATGATTAGCGATTATTTCGTGCTGCAATTGAATGTAAGACGTGTTTTTTTTTCAATAGGATGGTGTCAACACATGCCATACAGTGAGTCAAACCATTGACTGACTGTAGCAAATATTTGGCGAACGCTTTATTTCTCTAAATGCAGTAGTCAATTAGTCAATAAGATGATGCGATTTAACGCTTTTAGAATTATTTCGTATTGGGGTTACGTGAAGTCATTGGTTTCTGCGAACAAACCAGCAACTTTGGACGACAACATTTTGCGAAAGATTTTCGAGATACGGCCCCCCATATTACTTGAAAAAGTGATCGAAAATTGCACTTACAGAATGCGTCACAAACGCGCCATTCAAAATGAGCGAAATCATATTTAAATAAATACAAGTGGCATACTTTTAGCTTTTCAATAAAGCCTATGTTTAGTTTGAAATCATGTAATAACAGTTGTTGTTGTTGAAACAGCTTAACTTGAGCTGCATCAGAAAATAAGCAAAGTTCCAGGAACGAGCTACTACTGTTGAACGTAACCAAAGCTCTATAGGATTCAATTGAGTCGGACGGGATGGACAATTGAACAGATGGGTCGTGTTATGCGTTGTATGGCCACATGCAGGACAGCAATCATTAGTGCTGATTCCAATCCGCACACTGTAACACTCAAGCGTATTGCTCCATCCGAATCTTGACTGCGCAAGTTTAGTCCTGGTGTTTTCGTTTTTCACTCTCGCCAATAGGTGGCGGTCTACCACCTAGTACAATATTGTCCCTATGAGAGTTAATTGACTGCTCAATTGCAACTTTATGCAATTCAGCCCTACCGGAAGTATAAACATACAAAACAAGCAATACGCGTCTAATAGCTTCTGATATCATTTCTTATGCCATTGTGAACCATTCTCGTGAGATTGCCATGGTTAGGATGATTGCTCCTATACGCACCTAACAACCGGTACCATCATCATCGCTTCTTCATGAGTCATTTGCCAAACAAACGGTAGCAGTCAACAGATCATTATTTTGTCCTCTTTGCAGGCATTGCCATTGAGTCTTACTGAGGTAAGGTAAGTCCAGACAGGAGCAGCATAGTTTACGGACAGATTGTCCAATAGCTTTATAGGTGATAATTATTGTCTCTTAGGCGTTAACCCAAGGAGACTCAGTAGGCGCCTTTAGCACATTATTTCATGACTTAAGACGATTTATCTTGGATGTAATATCAGTATTTTAATTAATTTCAAAGTTCTACACCTCTAAAAAACAACACACTTTATATATATATATATACGTGAAGCGTTCGTCCATAAGAATCTATTTTTAATTTGATATTGTCTGCAATAAACAAGTTTTTTATGCGTTAAGTCAAAATTTGGGCGTGGGTTTGTATGAGAGTTGCCTCAAAGAGGGGGCTTGGCATGTCATTATGGAAAATTGTTAACCAAACACGTGTGCAGCAGCATACGGACAGACATAGCTAGATCAAATCGCCAAGCTGATCAGAATATATATATATATATATATATATATATATATATATATATATATATATATATATATATATATATATATATATATATATATATATATATATATATATATATATATATATATATATATATATATATATATATATATATATATATATATATATATATATATATATATATATATATATATATATATATATATAAAAAAAATATATATATATATATATATATATATACGGTGCTGCCTATAATGCTTTGCTTTACAAACTTTGTGACTAAATTATAATACCATAACACACTATGTGTGAATGGTATAAAAACAAATTTAAATATGTATGAAATATTAAATATATTATTTACGCACCGTTGTCGTTGCGGTTGGAGTTACAGTTGGCGATGGCAGTGTTGCTCCGGCTGCGGCGGCTGCTACTTGGATTATGCTGTTGCTTTGGTGCTTTAACAAAATGTACACTAGACTCGTTGTTGTTGCTTTCCTGTTGTTCTTCGAACAATCTTTTGCGAAAGCTCGTCATGCGATTATTCGCTGCAATATGAAATGAAATAAAAATTAATATGCTTATAATACACAATACTAACACTGTACGTAATTAGAAATAGCTTGCCTATATTTCTGTCTGAGGCAGTACTAGTTTGGTTTGGTTTGTTTAGCTTATTGAAGGAAACAATGAGCGCTCTTGGCTTTTCCCATGCACTTTTACATTTCAAACGCGCATAGGATAAACGCGTTTTGATATCTGTTGTTACACGTTGAGCTAATGCACCTTTTGAGGAACTTGTAGTGGCGTCGTAACCGCGAGCGTTGGCGTGTGCAACACTGCCGCGTTTTGTACGTTTGCTAGTTTCAGCAGCCGTAGTGCTGCTGCTGTTGTCACTCTTTGTTTTTGTTCGACAGCATTGTTTTAGTTTATTAACTATGCTCTTTTTTTGTACGTTTGCAACAACAGAAGCTGTTGTTGCTGTTGTTGCTGTCTGTTGTTGTTGTTGTTGTTTATCCGGTGGTTTGTTGTTGCTGTTGTTATTGCTTGTTACGGTGCTGGTGGCTTTGCGACGCTGTTGTAATTGACGCGTTAAACGACACGATATATTTTCAAAGGCAACAGCTTGATCAACACCACATATTTCGACTGGTTTAACATCGGTTTCTAGAGTTGTCGTCTCTTGCTGTTTGGTTTTGCTCGATTCCAAAGCACGTTTTAGTTGGATTTTTAGGCTTTGATTAACTGTTGCGCTGCTGCTGTTGTCACTAATAATGCCGCTGCTGGTGCTTGGTCCATCAAAAATTGTTGCACTACTGCTGCGTTTGTTACGATGACTGCGCTGCTGTTGTGTTGTTGTTTCATCCTTTTTGTAGACCTTTTTTAAATCGGTTTGTAGGCGCTTGAGGCGATCCTGTGCCGGTTGTTTATTTACGTTGCGCGACACTGCAATGGTATAGAATTTATGTTTTAAACGAAATGCAGCTGCTTATATATATGACACACACACTTACTCTGCAACTTTACGGCAAATTGTTTTCATATTCTGCAGCTAACGCGTAATTACGATTAATGGTGAATTGTTTTTTTTTTTTATTGGCGCGTGCGGCGCTTTGGATGTCGTACAAGAGAACAGCAATGTGTTGCTTCTTAAGACACTTTGATTTTAGTGCTATTAATTGCGCTTGCTTTAATAGTGTGCAAAAAATGTTTCAACTTATTTAATTACTTTTAGTTTTGAAGTAAAGCAACAATTCGAAATTAAATGCTGCGCCTGAATTAGGCATTGAAAACATATGTAGAATTATGCTAAGCTGCCGATAGTTATTTATGGCAACGGCGTTTTGTCTGACGCCGTTCTATTGATTAATATGTTCGGCGCTGCCCAACTTTGTTGTACAGTGTTGCCATTTTCGCAATTTTACTACTATATTTATAGCCTTCTTTCTAGCATTTTTATACCAATCAAAGATAGTTTGAAATGGTATTAACAATTTGTCTGAAAGTTTGTAAAGCATTAAAGGAGGCATCGTAGACCCCATAAAGTATATACTATATTCCTGATCAGCTCCATCCGTCCGTCCGTCTGTATGTTGTTTCGCATTTTTTGGGCACCAATTTTTACGCTATCCAGTTGAAAATTGGCACATACACTTATTTTATTGTAGTTTAATATACAACCAAGATTGACCCGCCACTCCCACGTTTGGGGTAGCCCCCATTCAAACCCAACACCAACCTTTGATTTTTTGTATGACAAACTTTTTTATTGTAGCCGTTATCAACTTAATAATAGATAATAGCTTCTAATGGACGGACGCTTCTCATATAGATTAATGAGTGGAACCCGCCTCAATGTTTTGGTATCTCTGTAGGATATTAATGTTAGATCTAGCTGCAGTTCCCCACAGCTGCATTCCATATATGCACACTGGCTTTAGGATTGCTTTGGAGAGCCTTATTTTGTTTTACAGACTGAGCTTAGAACGGGGACCAAGTAACCAGTTCATGTGCTGTGTCTAATATCACGCCTAGATATTTTATAGCGTAAAATACCTATTCAGGTAATAACAAGAAAGAGCTGCAGTCTACTATATTGTATTTTGTACACGCCATATATTTTTCGTACTAATGTTATGATATTTCAACTTTCTCTTGTAGTAGTGCGCTACCTAGAGACCGTACACCGTGAGTTTAGTTTGTCTAAGTTTCGCTATATCGACTCCTTGTGTCGTGCTGATCACGAATATATATCTAATTCATGTGGTCTCCGATGCTTTCTTCGCTATGTTACATACATTATGATAACTCAATGTACCAAACATACCCTGTTACAAATATAGGGTATAACTAGCGTTTTCTTTTATTTTTATAATTACGAGGTGGCAACACTAGTCACTTGTAGCTCTTTGCCGGCATTCGCTGCTGCTGCTGATTTCTTTTTTAATATAATTTTAATTGTTGTTTTAGTTTGTTAATAACATTCGCTGCTGCAACAACATGATTAAGGTGTGTATATATTTTATGTGTACATGTATATATATATATAGATATGTATATGTATATTATAAAATTACATTTTTACTGCTGCTGTTGTTTTTGTTGTTGGTTGTGCTGGGGTACAAAGTTCAATTTTGGACTTTTGTTAAAAGCAAAAACTAATTTTCCATACGTTACCTATTACACAATCAGTAAATTATTTTATATTTATGTATATTCTTTTTCTTTCACACGCCGCCGCGCCCACACACTTGCACCACGCAGAACGCCGTTTCGCTTGTGACTGGTGGAGCATCCGGCCTTGGCCGTGCCACTGTGGAACGTCTTGCCAAGCAAGGTGCACGCGTTGTACTCGCCGATCTGTCCAGCTCCAAGGGTAATGATGTTGCCAAAGAACTGGGCGATAATGTTGTCTTTGTGCCCGTGGATGTTACCTCTGAGCAGGATGTCAGCAATGCCATACAAACGGCCAAGGATAAATTTGGACGTCTTGATTTGACGGTGAACTGTGCCGGCACAGCGACTGCGGTTAAGACATATAATTTTAATAAGAATGTTGCACATCGTTTGGAAGACTTTCAGCGCGTCATCAATGTGAATACGGTCGGTTCGTTCAATGTTATACGTCTGTCTGCCGGCCTAATGGGCGTCAATGAGCCGAATGCCGATGGACAGCGTGGTGTAATTGTGAATACCGCATCGGTTGCTGCCTATGATGGTCAGATCGGTCAGGCTGCCTATTCGGCATCGAAGGCCGCCGTTGTTGGCATGACGCTGCCCATAGCGCGTGATCTCAGCACACAAGGTATACGCATTTGCACCATTGCGCCGGGTCTCTTCAATACGCCCATGTTGGCTGCGCTGCCGGAGAAGGTGCGTACATTCTTGGCCAAATCGATACCGTTTCCACAGCGTCTTGGTGAACCGTCGGAGTATGCGCATCTGGTGCAGGCCATCTATGAGAATCCGCTATTGAACGGTGAGACCATACGTCTGGATGGTGCATTGCGTATGATGCCTTAAATTGTATTTTATATAAAAAAAAAACACTAAATCATCTGCACAGTCTACACACAGATTTTTGCATTTATGAGTTTTCGATACAATAGCGAAGTAAGTTCAAAGTTAAAATCATATTTTTTTTTTTATTTTCTTTAATCTAATAAAATATCTCGGCAGACAGCTGTATTTAAACCGTTTTTCGTTATCGTTTGTTTACGAAAATTTATCAGGGAATCGCTTAAAAGTCCAAAGTGCATTCAACAAATTTTCAAATAGCGCCAAACATGCTCTATCACACTCACACTTAGAGGCGCTGGCAACTGTACTATTTTTACTGTACAGGCACGATTTTCTTAACACACAGTAAGGCCTCCAATGTGTATAGAATTATTGGAATGTACATTGCAGGTATTATTTGTTTTTTTTATATCTATAAAATGGGTTTGGCTAACATCACTAACCATACAATATATTGTATGGTTAGTGCTAACATTTAACAGCATATATATTAAATATATATACATTAATATTGAACTGTATAATAAATCATCTCAACTAATTCATGCAAAATGAGTTCTCACTGTAAGCAAATTAGCAAATTTTCTACTTAATTTTTTTTGTTGGAGTTTTGCTTTTTTGTCAATAATTCAATGTAAAATTCTATTATTTAATAAGTTATTTAATTTATTTGTTTATATACTATTTTTACCTGTTTACGGAGAAGCCAGAAGAAAGGGTTATGTTTCTAGCAGTTTATTTATGATTTCAACGAATGAGGTATCAATTGATTCGTTATTATTCTTGACATATAAAAACTTATTACATTTTATATGAACAAAAAAAAAAAAAAAAAATCAATCTGATGGATATTACATCCGAAAAGGTGGGGTCTCTACATTTTTTTTCTATTATTGTAGTCAATATTAACTTAATAATTGATATGGTAACTTCTAATGGATGGACTCTTCACATATACATTAATAGGTGGGACCCGACCACTATTTCGGGTAGCCCCCATACAAACCCAACACTAACTTTGTGTTTTAATAAAAAAAATTAATTATTTAAATCAATATTAGCTTAAATTTCGATTTGGTGGATTTTACTGGACAGCCGCTTCATATACACATACAAATGGGCGTATCTCGCCCACTTTTTGAGGTAGTCCCATACAGACCCACAACTCACTTTTATGCATGTATATGAAAAACTTTCTCCAACAACTGTCAATCGGCTGTACAATCGCGATTTGTTGGGAACCTGGCCATAAGGGTATCGCGGGCAATGAAAGTGCTGATGAACTAGCCAGGACTGGGACTTCGGCAAATTCCTTTATAGTTCCGGAGCCTTTTTGCTGACTTAGCTGGGCTAAGTCAAAATATTTCATAGTAGATACAATATCCTGGTCTACGGCAGGCCAAGTTACTAACCCATCCTATATACTCAAAAACCAATGCACATCTCAATAGATCTAACCTGGGGTTGCTTTTGGGCCATCTCACCGGCCACCATACACTGAGTATTAGCTAAATAAACTAGTGCTCTCATCAGACACCGAGTGCAGACTCTGTCTAGAGGATGACGAAACTAGTTGACATCTGCTTTGCGATTGCCCGGCCTTGGCCAGGCTCAGAATTGAGCAGATGAATAGGCCCTTTAATACATCTAATGAGATCAGAAACACCTAGTCTAAGGATATTCTCCGTTTCATTAAAGTGACGGAGAAGATCCTAGTTAAATTAACTCAACCATATCCGGGCTAGGGTACAAAAAACAATTTTCTGTCGCAGTGACCGTTTCCTTTAGGATGGCCCTCAGACGTTCTAGCTTTAACACTGAGTCTTAGTTAACGTTACAGGCTGATCGAGCCTGATTCACAGTGACCACTTGCTTGTCATGCGGCTTTGGCCCAGACACGTCGTCACACACTGGTTATGGTTTATGAAAAACGCCAATATCAACTTGACATTCGATATGGTGGCATCTTCTAGATGATCGGTTCATACACATTTCTTTTATAGGTTACTGTTACTATTTATAATAACTTATACTATAGTGTATATTACAATTTCAACAATTTATATACGTAGTTACATCTACTTACTAGGGTAAATGAATGGGAAAAGGGAAAGATTAAAAAGTTGTCATTGACAGGTCGGTTGGGTGAACTCTCTGGAGTCTCCTTCTCACCCTTACTCCGCGGATATGTCTTTTTCTTAGGAGTCTTTGCGCCAGTCGGTTCGGATGATTTGCTGGCTTGTTCAGGTATATAGCTTGGCGGTTGATGACATCTCCGATCATTGGTACCTGGAGTTCTCTCTCAATATCTCTATTGCGTATGTACCATGCCGCACCAGACATTTTACGCAAGATTTGCGACTGCACTACTCTGATTTTATCGATGATATTAGAGCTTCGGTTCAACCGAAGTTAACGTTTTTTCTTGTCTTTTTTTTCTATCATAATCAAATGTCACTGAGATTGCTACCCGAACGTATCAGAAGCGTGAGGGCAGACGTTGTCCGTAATAGAAATATCTTAGTGCGGATTTTAAATAATAATTCTTTCAAACATCAGCTCGCGGAAGAGTGTGTTTCAATGTTTCCCACAGCAGCTCTAATTCTGAAACACATAGCATATGTGGATGATATCACAGCTCACAGCTCATCACATCTCTCAAGTCTATCGGTTTTCCGTTGAAGATAATTTCAGCAAATCACCTCGATTTGCTAAGTCATCTCCCAAAATATGTCCTACTGGATGCGGAACTACTTACAATCGCAGACAAGAGCTCTACTAAAACCCTTGGTATTAGATGGAATGCAGTCTCCGACTCATTCTCGTACCACATTAAAGCTCCAGCCTTCCATACTTCAGCAACAAAACGACAAATCGTATCGGTAGTAGCATCCCTCTATGATCCTGCCGGTTGGCTTGCTCCCATCGTAATTCTTGCCAAAACCCTCATACTGCAGTTATGGTTAGACGGCAGTGACTGGGACGAGTGTGTAAAGCCCATATCTCTCTTGAAATGGAATGCAATTCGTCAAGATTTCAAATCCATCGAAGATATTTCTATTCCGCGGGGGGTAAATTTCACCCCCGGAAATACAACACAGATGCATGGATTTTGTGACGCCTCTGAAAAAGCGTACTGGCGCATGTTCGAACCGTTTACTCCACCACAAAGTCTACCACTTTACTGGTTGCAAAAACAAAAGTCGCTCTCCTGCTGACTATAAGTGTACCTCGGCTCGAGCTATGTGCAGCAGTCTTGCTTTCCAGGCTTATAGTACACGTGGTAGCTCGTATAAAACCATTCGCTCGCACGGTTTTTTTGTGGTCCGACTCATCGATTGTACTTCCTGGTTACAAAAACCTCCCTATACTTGGAAAAACTTTGTGGCCAATAGAGTGACACACACAAATCATGGCGACAGGTAATCCAGCAGACCTCGGGACTCGCGGTTGTCCACCCTATGAACTCAATAACAGTACCCTTTTTTGGAATGGACCAAGTTGGCTCTCTTTGTCTATGGACAAATGGCCTAAAGATCAACTCTTGCCAGTAACGGTACCTGAAGTTCGGAAAACAGAACCTCTCCCCTGAAGACGATATACTGAATCGCTTCTCGTGCTACTCTAGAGCGAGTGCCTCTAGAGTGCCGTTGCATATGTGATTCGGTTCTCAATGAACGCTTTGCCGTCCCGTGGGTCTCCCATTTGACACCCGGGAGGATTATCTCATGTAGAAGTTAGTCAAGCAAAACACAGACTGATTAAAATCTCCCAAGAAATGCACTACCCTCACAAGAATGGAATTCACTCACAAGATTATACATCACGCAGAAAATCAACTGATGCTGCGAACGGTGCGTTTTTTGAAAATTTGTGAAACTTTTATTGAAACATAAAGTAGACATCATGAGGTTATGTATGGAATAACACATCGGGTAAATAGCTGCCTCGGCTTTGCTGGCAAAAATGTGAATGCATTTGTTTCTCATAAATCATCCGGGGATTTTCTGAGCCCAAAATGCGACAATTTTGCCTGTTAACGAAGCCATTGAGATGAAAATGAGCCTCGGCACTAAAGATGATTTTGTCTTCAAATTTTTTTAACAATACCCCTTGAGCTATTTACCCTATGTATTATTCCATACATAACCTCATGATGTCTACTTTATGTTTCAAAAAAAGTTTCATAAATTAAAAAAAAAACAACAGTTTTTTATTTAAAAATCAAATTCGGCGCAAATGCTGGGACACCCTATATATACGAGTATATTCTTCATCAGCATGCGAAGACCGCACGACTGTCTCCTTGAACGAAAATATCTCGTAGACTATAAGAGATAAAGAATTCAAGTATGAATATTTAGACTCTCCTTTTCAATCTACAGATTAAAGTAGTGGTGAATTTTCAAGAATATTCTTGAGTAGAGAAATAAATTGATGTCCTAGTAAAAGAACAGTTTAGCAACATGACGAACGCTTAATTACATATTACACACGATTCCAACCATTCAAATGAAAAATATAAATATATCGTCACAAAATTTATATCAGTAGTTTTCTGTGTTCCAAGTATGCTTTCGTCACTTGATTTTTACCTCGTCAAGAGGTTTTTTTATTTGATAGATCTATACTAAGATAGAGTAAGAGACAGACATGGTGTTTAAAAATAACGTGTCAATCTCGCTTTAAGAGAATAATAATAAAAATAATAAAAAGAGAAAAAAAAAAACGCTAACTTCGGTTGAACCGAAGCTCTAATACCATTCACACGGAGGGAGGGGGCTGGTTTAAATAAGAGCCACCCCAAAAAGTGGACGATACACTCCCACTAGTAGATGTATATGAAGCGACCATCTATAAGATACCACCATATCGAATTTTTAGTTGATATTGACGTTTTCCATACAAATGCGAAAAAGTGAGCTGTGGGTTTGTATGGGGGCTACCCAAAAAAAGCCCGGTACACGCTCATTAGTCTTTATATGTTAAGCGGCTGTCCATAAAATGGAACCACATCGTATTTCAACCTAATATTAACTTTAATAAAGAAGTTTTCATACAAAAACACAAAAGTGTGCAGTGGGTTTGTATGGGGGCTACCCCAAGAAGTGCGCGGGCCCCACCCATTAATGTATATGTGAAGAGTGCTTATGGATATACCTGATGGTTCACATATAAAGAAACTGCTCAAAGATGAAAAATTCCACACATATTTGTTACACGATTAAGCCGTAGCCCTGAATTTGTTGAAATTATCTGATTTCCTTGAAAGTGTTTAAAAAAAACTCGCACTGCAAGATTGTTGAAAACTTACATAAGAATTTTTGCGAAGATTAGTATATTTTTCTGTCATATTTGTTTTCGATAGGCGTAGATAGGTGTCTTTCAAGGTCCACTTCTAAAATTCTCACTTAGACATTTGTCCAAGTAGTCACATATGTGATGTGAGTGACACTAACTACAATAAAAATGGATGAAATTTATTGAAATCTATGTAGTTCAATTTATGAAAATTCTCCCCCCACCACCATCTATGTACGTATGTATATCCATGACAGAAACTTTTCTATCGATTAGAATAGAATTAGATTAGATTAGAACAATAGGGCACATAAACGCTTTGTATGTAAAAGGTAAAAAATCGAAAACAGCAAAAAATTCGAATTTTAGTAGCTACTATTTTTGAAAAACCATAATTTTGACAACTATACATAGACATTGTTTGTAACTTATAACTGTTCAACCGATTTTTTAAAACTGAAAACCAATTTTGTTTTGGGTATTATGTCTTTATTTTGACATAAATCCAATTCTGTTTAAACGCTATCAAACTTTGTTTTATTATAAACTTGGTTTATTAATTTCTCTTAATAATAATAATATTTTTGCTGCATTTTAATACTTTAAATTATAGTTTGAATTCATTTTATGCTACAACATATCAGAGAAGCACTACCGCAAAAGTCTGCTTACAGGCTTTTTTTTCGAAGAATATGATGTGTTAATAACTGGTAGGATAACTCGTTCTCCTCAGTACCTAAGTACGACGTCTTGGCTTGGAGTCCACAAATTTTTGTTTCCTCCATTATTATGCCTTTATTATATTTTTGGAGGTAATGGTGTGTTGACGGATTCTGCATTCGAGTAAGTCCCACAAATGCTCTATGGTAATCAAGTCCGCACATTGGGGTTGTCTTGCTGAAACCAAAACTCTTCTTGCAGCTCCAACTTCTGGGAACCTTACAGCAAATTATCCTTCAAAACTTGGATAAAACTAGTTTGATCCATTATTGATTCAATAAATGTTAGTTTGCCAACATCATTGGCTGCGATACACCCCAAATCACAACTCCTTCTAAACCATGTTTTACGGATCTTTCTTCATGCCAGCTTTTTTCCTCTTATCACAAAAATACAGAAATTGTTTTTTTTGTTTTAATTTCAGGGCTGTAACATCGGAAATTATTTTTGAATGCCTCTCGTCTACTTCTAGTTTCAGTTGGTGAGCTTGGAGCTTCGATTCTGTCCCACTAACTGGATGTCGCTTTTTTCCCTTGTTTTGTTAGGAGAGATGGACAATCTGGTCGGGTTTTTGGCAGGATGAAACCCGTTAAAGTGTAGTTAGTTATTCATGAGTGAACTCTGCCAACTACTTTTCCAATTTTTCTAAAGGGTTTTCCCTCAAAATATAGCTTTAAAATAATTTTTCACCCATCCGCATCAATTTGATTTCCTTTGTTGTCCATGGCGCTATTAAAATTTTTTTGACACTCCAATTGATTGAAAAACAATGAACTCCAAAACTCCAAAGTGAAATAAGCATTTCTTAAAATTTTTTTAGGTAACGGTATAATCGCATATTCGCTCATTCCATGCTTCTCGCCTGCAGCTGTACGCAGACTTTTGTACGAGGCTTTTCTCAAGTTCAAAACTTGGCTCGTTGAAGTTTTGAGCTATGAAACATACATAAGTAACTATCTAAATATCTACTTATCTAATGTAGTTCTTTGTTTATTGTTTATGTTTTGCAGTTCTAAAGATTATTAAGATACTCGAAACTACTCTGAAGTATGTAATATATGTATAAGAAATGTTTAATTTAATGAAAGGTATAACGGTAAAATGCACGGCTAATAAATTGTTGTCTCTTCCGCGATTCAGCATGATTTTAATTCATCATT
Organism: Leucophenga montana; assembly: GCA_035044765.1. Classification (NCBI taxonomy): domain Eukaryota; kingdom Metazoa; phylum Arthropoda; class Insecta; order Diptera; family Drosophilidae; genus Leucophenga; species Leucophenga montana. The sequence continues at coordinate 563,866 of JAWNNQ010000124.1, read as the reverse complement.
TAATTGTGTAAAGCATTTCGGACTGCGTTCAATGATAGCATAGGACAGCAATCCGCTACTATACTATACCATCTGTGCGGATATGTTAGCAAGCACATTAGCTTTGGCGCTATTCCCGATGGAACTGCGCAGTCTGGAATTTCGAAAGATGCGGCGTTTTTGCACGTCTGTCCTATATACATACTTATACATAGATATCTACTATACATATGTATATGTATATAGCTAATACATATACATATATGAGCATCATTCCATTGGTTTTGTGTCCTGCGTTCTGTTTGCACGCGTGGGCAGACGTCACAATTGACTACGAATACGAATATTCGAAACGAAGTTGCGTGCTCACGTGTACTCTGCTCGAGTGCTTTTCTCTGTGAGCTTTTGCTCGCCCGGCATTTATCGCTCACAAACGAACAAAATTTTCGAACTTCCACATGTGCGATACGATTGTTGCATGCATTATTTTTGTTGTTGTTGTCTCTCGTTGACCTTCAATACAGCGTGCGAGTTGTGCTCTTTTTGAGCTTTGCTGAAGCTTTTCGCTGCAGCTTTTGTAGCTCTCACGCGCTCTTGTCCGTTGTGCAGTTTTTTGATTTTTAATTTGGTTTTTTTTTTGTTCGAAAATGGTGTCAAAGGTGTCAGCCGAAAAGCTCAAGGTAAAAGCATCTCCTCGCTTACTGCATCGGGAGTTGCTCTTCTATTTGCCTCGTGTAATTTCTTGTTTGTTGTTTTATTTTTTGTGTATTTTTTTTTTTTTTTTTTGGACGCTTTCGAAGTCTTTTCCGACACTTCGGCGTTTGTCGTCTGTCATACGGTCCGTCGTCGTTCTCGTCTGGTCTGTCGTACGCACAATATTCGTTCTTGTATTTCTCTTACTCTCGTTCTCTCTCTCACTCTCGTCGCTGCCTCGAATTCGGTTTTTTACGGTCTCCAGAAGACTTGCTGCGTCAGTGGCCAATAGTCGTTGGGTATACGCCGCGATGCTAAGAACCGCGAACGCAAACGAGCCAGCAGACGTTGTAGCAACCGAAGAAGAAGAAGAAGCAGCAGCAACAGCAGCTGAAGCAGCAATTGTCGCCGCTGTCACAGTCACGAAAGTCAGCAACGTTAACGGTTAAGAAACATAAAAGAGAGAGAAAGTTAGGAAAACGAAATAAAAATCACAAAATTACAAGAGAGAGCAGCAATAAATTCGTTGCACGATCGTAACGTAACGTTTAAGTTGCGTCTCAACGTTGCTTGTCGCCGTTACGCGTTCTTAAACTCTCGATTTCGTACTCGCGTTATTTAAATTATTTTTTTGCTCTCTCTTTCTCTCTCGCGCGCGATCTCTGTCTCTCTTGTCGTCTACACATTAGTTTGGTTTGTTTTACCGTTAACCTTTTGCTTGGTGCTGTTTGTTGTTTGCTGTAATCTTGCCGCACTGTCTAGTCTCTCGTTTTGAAATGCTCGCTTGCGCTTGTTAGCTCTCTAGTGCGTACGTTCGCTCTCACACGCGCTTTAACTCGTTACATATCGTTCGAGAGAGGATCGCTTCGCGACGAAATATCGTTATTCGATTTAAATTGTTTGTTCTGGTTTCTTTTTTTTTTTTTTTTTTTTACAAATTTATCAAACGTTTTTAACACGTTTGCAGAAAGCGCAGCTCAAATGTAAGCTATGAGAGAAGTTTTGTGTAGTGTAATTATTTTTTTCTTTAATAGAGATTTAAATCGTTTTTCTAACACGTTTTCGTATAAATCATCTTTTTTTTGTTGTTGTTGTTGTTTTTTTTTTTTTTAGATACGACGCGTGTGTTTTTAATAAAATGGAAATAGATATAAAAGTATTTATTTAATATTTAAATTATATCATAAAATTGTGTTTAGTGACGTAAATTAGTAAAACAAATATATAAAAAATTAAAAAAACAAAACCAAAAACACTTTGACATGTTGGCAAATGGATTTCGTAGACGATTTTTCGCTTTAATATAAAATTGGCTGTCTATTTGGTCAATAGTATCTGAAAATATAATGAAATATATGCAACGCTGAGCTGTCGTTGAATTTGATTTTATTTTTGGAAACAAATTGGAAAATCATATTCGTGTTATAGGTAATTAAAAACAAAAACTAGCCGAAAAGCGGCAGCAGCAACAAAATCAACAGCACAGAAAGTTCAAGATGAGGCCGGACCAAAATTTTACAACATTAATTTTGACATTTGGGAGAGTTTATGTATAAAGATTTGTTAAAAAAAAAAATTTCTTTTTCAATGGTGGTCCTCTTTTTTATTTATTTTTTTTTTTTGTTTACATTTGCTTATGGTGAAAACTATTATTTTTTATATGCTTTTGGCAAAAAAAAAAAATGTAACTTTTGCGTTGCCATTGGAAATGTCCTTGAAATTGGGATATGTGCCGCCGCGTATAACTTGCTCAAACTATATATATATATATATATATATATATATATATATATATATATATATATATATATATATATATATATATATATATATATATATATATATATATATATATATATATATATATATATATATATATATATATATATATATATATATATATATATATATATATATATGAAGTACATGCTTCTATTTGAATATTACTGTAAATAATGAACTCTACGAGACAATAAAACTAGTATATATCGTATTACGAGTCCTACTGTACACAGTTAATTCAACTATTTGAATAGTCAGTTGCTGAAATTATATTTGTTAAAAACACATGTTATTTTTATAATAAGTTTTTAAATTTTAATGCTCTTCATATACCGCAAGAGTTATAATTAAAAATGCTAGTATATATGGATAGGGTTGCGTTTATGTGTTTGTTGGTATTGCTATTTCATCGCACGCCAATAATAACAGCAACAAACAGCGACACATTCACCAAACTAATAGTGAAGCGCATACAAAGTAAACCTTGCCATCTTCTATTATATCTTTTTTACGCACACAGAGTCTAGTCAATTTGTAACTGGGTGCTCGCATGCTATTGTTCATAATATGTGTGTGTGTGTGTGTGTGTGCGTTTGTTTTACATGCAAAGTCTATGTGCGTTTGATTCGTTGTGTGAGTGCAGCTTGTTTAAGCCTTTTAAGCGCAAAATATTCAAACGAATTTTAAAAAATAAAAAATTGTTCGCATAAGTACGTATGCAAATGAATACCTTTCAAATGGTATAAGTGTATATCACTTAAAATCAACTTTAATCCTATTAATATATAGATTTTACAATACATACAGTGTTGGTACAAAAGTGACTGGAAATAATGTGTTGCTTATTATGGTAGCTTGGCATTGAAGAAAAATGAATTTTTGTTACTGAATTTTTTGTCTTTAATAATCGTACATAACTGTCAAAAGTTCGTTAAAAGTTAAACCGCCATAAATTTTAGCATTTTTGGAACAGTACTCTATCTCTCTGAAAAAGTTATTTTCTTATACCAAATTGTATGCACTCTTGTACGCTGCACTCATACGATAAAAGCATATATTAAGTTTGTGTAAATGTATGTAACAGGCCAGCAGTAGGCATGGCAGATCCGTAGAGCATGTACAGCGTATACAGAAAACAATTGTTCATATAATGTACGTATAGTGATATGGTTGGATTTCATGGGATTTTATAATACTTTGTACTTGTAACTTACAATATATATTCCTATTCTATTTTTGATATTTTTTGTACACTCGTTGAAGTGTTCAGTCTCTATAGCCGCCAAAACTGAATTTTCAATGTTTTTTTCGATCACTCTTTTTCCATCTTCATCGCCTTCATTGCCATCGCCTTTCCGTCATAAAACACTAAATCTACGTACTCTTTGTTTGAAAATTTCATAATTGAATAATTTGAATAAAACCAAAAACGATTTAAAATAAAAAACAATTCCTTCAAAGCAAATGGCGTGTGAACAAAAATTATATCTCTTGAGCGGAGCTATCACGTGGTTAAGTTTGACGAACAATTTTGTGGACACCCTGTATATTTTTGAACAGCATCCAAAGTCAAGTCGATATAGATTTGTCTGTCTGACTCTCCTTTTCCCACGTCGGAAGTCTATTAAATGATCATGTCAAACCCACTTTAATGGCCGTATGACACACGAATACAATCAGCCAATTGTTTTCCCCTTCTTTGCTGTTAGAGCAGATCAGAACATAGACAAAGCAAAAATTCTACAGGTGCGAGAGGTTGAAATATAGTTTCATTAAAAAGTGTATCGTAAACCAAACAGGAAAATAAACAGCAAAAACATCATATTAAAATGAAAATCTATGCGAAAGATAAGGCAATGCTGTACTCAAAAATGACAAAATAATAAAAGTTCGGCAGAAATAGTGTATCTATCTATATTTTATGGTGTTTTGGATTATTTCTTCATACGGTCACTCTTTACACAAAATAATAATTAGTGCACAATAAAACTAGAAAAAAAAGAGCCACAATGAATAATGCAAAGACAATTACTCTGGCATGTCATGCGCAAATGGTGAATATACTCAATGCATGCATTTTTAAAGTGGTTTCCTCTATTGATTCTGTATGTTTTAATAGAAGCATAAACAAAAGTCATGTGTGACCTATACGACTCAATGTGAAAAATGTTGCTGTATGTATATAGCTATCCCTTTCGCAAAGTCTCGTTCGCGTTTGAAATGTTTGCTTTTTCTGTTAATCATGCCAAAATTGTTGTATATAACGTCAATTCTTATAAAATATATCGCATACGTCCAGATCGGACCAGCAAAGAACAAAGCCCTATTTATACATTTATGCTTCATATAAGGCAGGGTATCTCGAAGTCAAGCAGCGTTCTTGCTTGTTTTCTATCCCATCATACTCTATCTATCTCATTATTTGTTTGAGTATCAAAATTTATTTTGACGCGCTTAACCACTCGATAAAAATTTTTTAATGCAGACTAAAAACCTTAAGTGCAAAGTTGTAGGCGAAAAATAGATATAGTTTTTGCAAAAATGTTCAACAATCATAAAAAAAAAAACTATTTTAAATTGCTACTTGTACATTATTTTCGTAAAGAAAAGTCAAGTACTATTTTGGGTTGAGTAGAAAAAATAAAAATGATGGTTTGCCAAAACTAAACTTTTCCAACTAAAACAGCTAAACTACACTTGAGGCAATGCTTCAAGTTTATAAGTTTCTCAATAAGTGAATCTTTGAAAAAAAAATACATACTTGAAAAAAATGCAGCGCAAAAAAAAAACGATTTTTAGTACACTCCCAACAGAAGCTTCAATATTAACAGACGAATAAAATTTAAAAAAATACGAGCACTACTGAAACACGGATTTGTAAAGAGGTTTTATGCTTTAGCAGAAGATGGCGAAGGGGGGAGAAACAGTGCTAATCTGTTGTGATTATGTTCTATATACATATTGTGGAACTAAATACTCGTATAAGAAACATCTGTAAGAAGTGAACAGTTAAAAATTTGAGTACACTTGAAAATAATAGTTTAATTTCAATTTCTCTTACTGTACAGAATATGGAAGTGTTCCAAGCAGTCATAATTACAAATCAAAGGATAAAAGAAATTGAATTTACAATTTTTATTGTAGATCAGAGTTAAGGATAGCTTTTTATACCATTCACACATACTTAGTGTGAAATGGTATTATCAGTTTGTCTGAAAGTTTTTAACGCATTAAAGGAGGCACCATAAAGTATATATATTCTTCATCAGCTCGACGAGACGAGTCGATCTAGCTATGTCCGACTGAGAGAAATTTGTATACATATAGCAAAGAGACTGAAGTAAGACAACCTCAAAGGCGAAGTAAGACACCTCAAATGACGAGTAAAGCGAGAGGAAGCTTTTAGAAATAAAGATTGATGCAAATATGAAGCAACAACTTCACCACAGGAAAAGTACGGAAAGCATCGATCATCGTGCAGACAATGTTGGAAGATCAATTATTTTTAATAGATCCACTTAAGATGGAATATGTATATTAAAAGCTCAGTTGAGGTTTCTAAGAGGAAACAGTAGAAACTGTTTTTGTACAGACTCAATGCGATCTTAATGAATTACATAATCTGTATTCCAGGCACAATTGCAAATTCTAAGATCGAACGAACAAGTGATGTATAGAAAAGTTTAGTAGTATGAGGGTGAAATCAACGCTTTATAAAGCCAAGCACTTTAGCTTTGTTTACCATAGAAACAATATGTTTGTCAATATGGTCAATTTGGGATCTATATGAAGGCCTAAATCATGCATACAAATGTCTCTACTAAGACTCTGAATACCAAAAAAGTAGATAAAATTAAAAGGTGTTCTGCGATGGAAATACTTATGTTTAAATAGTCTGTTAAACACCAGGTGTGTAACGAATTCAAATCTGCTTATAGTACTAGACTATGTTGGGAAGCTACAGAATACGATTAGTGTATAAGCATGATTGATTGCTAAGGGCTGTTATTTATAAATATTACAAAAAGTAATGGACAAAGAGGGTTGCCTTGTGTGGAAGATCAGAATAGACATCTATAGTTTTAGATAAACAATTGTGGAATAAAACTTTTGAGATCTACCTAAAAGGTAGGCCTGTAATCAATTTAATAAAGAAGGTAGAAAGCCTATGGCATTTATCCGACTTCAAAGTTATTACTTGTTCATACATTCCGCCATCATCTGATGCTACCGTTTATCAGCTGCATACTTCTGCTATTAATTTAATTTCAAAATCATTACAGGCAAGTGATTATTTACTTGTTGTGGGTTACTAGGGAATATTGGATAAATTGTGAACACTCTTCCTACATGATTCCATCAATTCATTTAAAATTTTTTGATTCTCTTTTCTACATCAAATGCATAATATAATTAACTGTTCAAACATATTGGTTGACCTTATATTCGTTATTAGCTGTTTAGTTGTTTTCGTTTCTCGAATTTTGCCAGTTTCGACTCCAGAGGATAAATATCACCCGGCACTTGAATTATTCTTGAACATATTTGAACTTAGGGGAACAAAATCGCTCATTAATTTCATATCGTCGCTGCTTTTGTAAGACTGATTTAACTCAATTAAATGCCCTTTTGTTTAACAACCCAACTCTTTTTTGCATTATATTTTATAATATCTTATCAAATTATTTCACCTCTCACCAAGATATACTTCTAATTCGCCGTGGTTGAGACGCCAATTGTGTCATTTAAAAAACAGTAAGTCAAATGTTATAAAAAATCAAAAACTGCTGAAGATTATACTAGATATTCTGTAGCTCGTGCAAAGTTTCAATCCTTAAACAGAAGGTGTTATTTGGTTACAATTAAAAACAATCTTCGTAATGGCCCAAGTCATTCTATAAATTCAAAGCGAAACTAGTCTTCTTGCCCATCGAATATTTTTCTGAGAGATTGCACTTTTACCTCTGCGCAAGAGGTAGATGCCTCCTAATTTAAGTGGTGTTAACATTTCTAATTCAAATGTAATATAACTGTAAACATGACTGTCCCTATTATACCTAACGATTTACTCCATAAGCACATAATTTCACTCAAACTTAGTTACTCTTCTGATCCCTGGGCCGTACTTAAAATGTGTGCTTTTTCATTATGCGATCCTCTGTTACATCTTTTTTTAACATTCTTTTAAAGAATTTACTGTACCACCGATTTGGAAGCAGTCTTTTATAATTCCTCTCTCATTTTCATAATAACACGCAAGTCTCCAGACAAGGAAAGTAGCTTTTGTAAGATATCCATAAACATAAACTTCATTTTGCGCTTGTTTGGCATCTTTTGCATTTCATTACCACATTATTACGTGAGCTGGGAACTTTACCGAGCTGAAAAGATATCTGCTACCATTATTAAAAAACATAAAATCTAGCAGCAGACTTGAAATGTTGCAAATGTTGTTACACTGTTCCAAGCATAAATCAAGAAGTCTATTTAGAAAAGTTTAATATTATTACTTCATCATGTCGTTGGTTCAAATACATAGAGAAGCCACATTTATTTACTATATATGGTTATATCTTAATAATTTTTTGGCATTATTATAGCGTTTGATGCAATACTTCATATTTGCAGTAAAAATTAGTCTCCATACCCAGTTTTAGTTTTGCATTGAATGTACAAGTATAACAACACACAGACGGACGGACAGACAGACAGACATACAGACATACAGAAGGACATGTTCTCTATCCACTTGCGTCTGCATACAGAACAAGAATATATTATATTTTATGTTATTTTCTAGATGTTACAAATGCCGTAAAAAAATTAATATACTATTCATTATGTGTAAACAAAACGTAAGAAAAGTAGAGATAAGCGAAAAAAGAGTAAAGTACTCGTAGTGTGTATAAACTTTATCAATCAAGCGCTCGGATTTGCACGAGAGGACTTAATGTGCACAGAGACAGTCAGACAGACAGACATACACTCATTGTAGCTGCTAGCTACTAGCTGCAGTTCCCTCTCTAAAGTCAACTCCTTCCTTCTGCACTCTGCTATGCTCCATTTTACTGGGTGTTCGTTTGCTTCACCTCCCACGAGTACAATATGATGCGTTAATTTTGAGCATCAATGCACAAAAACTTTGCTAATTTCAAATGCAGCAACTACGGAAGAGTTCAAGTGGGCGTGGCATGGAGAGTGTTATATAAGGAAGCTGGTCGCCGCTAGACGAATTCAAATGTTCGACAGTTTCTTTTGTCCTTTCAAGTTATTTTTGCATCTGTATTTCGATTTAACTTTTTTGTTTTGTTTTCATTAATTATCCAAATGCTGTTGCTGTTTGTGCTCATTGTATCTTGTATCATTATTATGTTTTGAGTTGACTTGAGTTGCAAATCTTCGCAGTTTGCGTGCAAATCTTCTCTGCACTCCACTTGAGCGCACTCTTAGCTAGAAGTATTTGGGCATTGAAATTGTTTCTTGTACGTATATTCTTGCGATTTTATTGAAGTAGTTATTATTTCAGTATAGTACTTGGTCCTATATAGAGTACAATAGAAAATGAAATACAAAAAAAAATTTAAAGTTTAAAGTTGAATGATGCATTCGTTTGGATTAGTATCCATTGTAATATGGAAATATATTTGTTGCAGGCTGTTCTACAGATACATAATGAGTTTGTATACTATTTGTTACAGACCTGATGAAATTGTATGTTTTTTTACCTTTGACTTTTGCTTGCATTTGTATCGTTGTAAGATGTGTTAGAAAATGATGTTCTAGAATTTTTTTTTATAAAATATAACTTAATTTTTTATACATACGTGTATATTATATTCGAGATAATAAAACTTTTCTCTAATTTTGAGTAGCAAACACAAAAACACCTCCTCTGTGTCTGTTCATATTGTCATCGAAAAAAATGTTTAATCTCCAGCAAACAGTTCTCAAATTAGCTTGTCGTTGGAGTTCCTCTTGTCTTCTAAGTTCAGCAACTTCTTATAACTCTTACGATCAAGTAAATCTTTTCTTTTACGCTTGGAACGATACTCTCAAAAGATGCAACTTTCGTTTACGATGCATTTTTTCTTAACTTGCCTAACTGTAGCTATAATGCTTTCCCGCTGAGTTTTAACTAAATGGCTGTGTCACTTACGGTTTTGGTAAGCTTATTGCATCCGCCGTTGATATAAAATTATCGAAAATAACTTAATATTTTATTGGCATCACATTCACAAGTGCATGCCAAATTTCAGCTCAATCAAAAAAGCTGAAGTGAGACAATATTATGTTCCACGCTTCGAACAAAGTTCACATACTCACGGTTTATGGTAAATAAATGCTTTCATTGATCTATGTATAATTTTGCGCTTGATTTACTTTTATGTAATGCTTTTTAAAGGAACATCTATATTTTGCATTATAATTTTACAATTTATAACGAATTTCTGATTTATTTTATACAATATTTCTTCCAATGAAGTATGGAAAATAATTTCATTGAAGCGTCCAACAAGGCTGGTTCGGCAGTAGCGCATTCTGAACCACTGATTTTCGAGTACTTTGTCAATAGTTGTCTGCTCTTTATGAGCAATTTGAGCTTGAACATTTCGTTTCAAACGAAATAAATCAGTGGTGTTAAACCGTAGCTCCAAGACGGCCAAATAACATCTTCGAAACGGGTAATGGATTTTCCATGTCCCAAATGCTACAGTTTTACTTGCTGATGTAAATTCCGAGGTGAAAATGCGTCTTATACGAAAAGATCAGGGTCATCGTTTAACAAGTAATTTTTGAGTATTTATAAACGTTGATCCAAATTGAGGCGATGCATATTCCCCAAGCGGAAGGTAAATAACGGTTTTAAGTCAGGTTGCCAAACTGATGTCATTTATACAGACTTCAGTTAGGTTTTGTTAGTGTGCGTTATAAGCAGCTTTTATTCAAATTAAAAGCAACAGGGTTTCCTCTGTCTCTTTTTACTTGGATTGTGTCATACTTATCCGGTGGAACACAAAAAGTTTTATTTAACAATTGTTTGTCAAACACTATTTTTATTTCTTCTGGTGTTCCGAAAGGGTAGTATTGTTCAACATGTTTATTAATGATCTTCCTTTGTATTCTGATGTTTCGCAGCACAGTTTAGTGCAGACTAATTTAAACTCACTACATAGTACATGGTGTCGTCTAAATTTTCTAGACGTTTCATCGCAGAAAACCATTTAAAGTGACATATTCTTTAAATAAAATTACAGTCGGTAGAGAGTTTTGTTTTAACGACTTAGGTATCCTTATGGAAGCTAAACTTATTTATAATAATCACATTTGTTCAATAGTAAATAAAGCAAAAGGTATTCTTGGCTTTGTTAAACGTTGGTCTAAGTAAACTAACTCCTCTATACTTCTCTTGTTCGTCCGATTTTAGAATTTCGCTCTTGTATTTGGAACCCATACTATGCTTTTCACGAGCAACGTATTGAGTCAGTTGAAAAACAGTTTCTTGTCTTTGCTCTTAGGAGTCTCAATTGGGATCCCGCAAAAAATCTTTCACCCTATCATGACAGCCTAAAATTAATTGATCTACCAAACCTCTTATCACGCTGTTCTATGCTCTCTGTTGCCTTTCTTCATAAAATTCTTATTGGGGAGATTGATTCTCCCTACTTACTTCAGCCCATTCGGCCAACTCGCCACTTCGTGCCAATAAAATTGCCTTTCTGTACGGCAAATTACGCGCTCAATAATTCACTCCGAGCCCTTTGTTCTATCTGCAATAAGTTTTAAATAAATTCTAAACAAATAAAACAAAATAAATCGCAGCTCCAAGATGGCCAATTGAGCTCTCCGAAGCGGGTAATGGATTTTCCGTGTTCCAAATGCTATAATTTTACTTGCTGACATAACCTGCGAGTTGAAAATGCGCCTTATATGAAAATATAAAAAATTACATTGATTCCTGATGCACTTCACAACCCTTCCTTCTTTTTTGAGTGCGTTAAAAGGGCTGTCAACGTTTTACACTTGCTTAATTATATATCAGATCAGTTACTGCTGCTAATTGCGATTTACTGCGTCGATGAAAATCGTGTCGAATTGCAATTAAAAAAAAAAATAATAATAATGAAATTAAGCGAAATACCCAACAAAAAAAAAAAAAAAAAAAACAACACAAATAGTAATTATCAACGTATTATATTAATGTTGCATTTTTTATACCTTAAATCACCTTTTTACCTTTTATATTAAAAATCAAATAAAATGTATCTTGTATCAAATTACAATAAATTTTTTGTGTTTTTTTATTTCTTTGCAGCACTTTTTGCTCTACTCCAGTGTGTGTGTGTGTGTGTGTGTGATTTTTTTTAGAGTATTTCCATTTCACATTTTAAGTCAAGTTGAAATGTGCGTTTAAATTTATATGCATAAAATGTATCTGAAATATATGAAAAAGTATCTTTAAATGAAATATGTGTGTCTCATGGAATGCATTAATCAATCAAATGTCACCAGTCAGTTTCAACCAATTGCAATAATAAGAAATTTAAATTAAAATATTATTTTGTTTTGTTTTGTTTAGTTTAGTTAACAACAAAAACAACAACAACACAAGCCAACTTTCAGCGTTTTACAATAAAAAAAAAATAAAAAAATAGTACAATAAATTTGTTTAACTAAATTTAAAAACTAAAATTCTGCAAAAACATAAAGAAAAAAACAAATAAATAAATAAATAAACATGAAGCAATAAATTTTGATATAATTTATGCTAATTCCATGAACTATGGAAACAGAGTTATTAAAACCAAACGCATTTCAATAAGCCAGAAAGTGATAGATAGTTAGTTAGAGTTAGTGTGCGACAGAGTTAGAGTGAGAGCAAAAACAAAAATTTTTAATTATTTTTGCATTAAAAAGCGTTTAAAAATGCCATAAAATATTTGAAACAAAATATATGCACTTAAGCAATAAAGTAACTATTAAATAAAATAAAATTAGTTTTAAAACTACAAAACAAAATTGAAAACAACACAATTTAAAATGTATTTCATTATTATTACCCGAGAGAAAAAAATGTGTATAATTAATTTTATGTTTTAAAAGAATATTTTATATTGTTATAATTATACTATAATAAAATAATTATAATAATAATACACATGATAATAATAATAATATTAATACTATTTATAAAATGAGAAATTTTTAACACTTTTCATTATAAAATAATAATAATAATAATAATAACGTATTTTTTTTTTATTTTAGTGCTGTTGTTTAAACATTTTAAATAAATAAAACAATTAATGTAGTTAATAATTAATTAATTAATTAATAAATAAATAAATACATATGAAAATAGCTAAAAATAAAAGCTGAAAATAAAGCTGAAATAAAGCTGAAATAAAGCTGAAAGAAATATGCAGTAATTATTAAGGTAAGTTTTTTTCTTCTAATTGTCAATTAAATAAAAGCTAAATAAAAGCTAATTAAAAGCTAAATAAAACATAGCTTATTACACTAGTTTACAGTAGACTTGAGCGATATTTCACTACCTTTATGATTCAATCACAGCGACTGAAAAGTCACTGATATCAGTTGCTATTCGATATTGTAAATGTCAGTGATTGAATATCATTTATCTCTTACTAGTGCCACTGTGTGATTCATGGCATCTGAGTAATATATCATGCATATCATCAACTGATATTGAACTGATATTCGTGACTAACAGTCGCCGTGATTGCATCACAGGGACTTGACTATCGCCCAACTGATATATTGTAGTGTTTATAGTCATATTTAATTAATTAATTTAAACTAATCCTCTCCACAAAATGGCACAAAAAAGATAAAGTTTCTGGAATATCAACTGAGATGGCCGTTTGCTGAAGTATGGAATTCGTCTAAGAGAATTGTAATGAGGATATGCCACTTGGTCAATCCCGGGAAGGATTATGTGGGATCTACATGTTTCAATGGGTTTTTGGAATGGGCGCTGCAATCAACAATAATTGACACTAGAATATATACAATTTAGGTGACTACCTAAAATAACCTGGTCCCGCCTCAATTCCCAAAATTTTTGTAAGGAGCCCATATCCTGTTGCGGCAGCTCAATGATTCCGACTATCTCCCACACACTCGCATGGTTTTTGTACCACTTGCAGCTAATCCTCTCCAGAAAATGACACCAAAAAGTAGATATTCCAGAAACTGATGGCGGTCTCCTGTAGTTTGGAGTTAGTCCCAAAGAATTGTAGTGAAAATATGAAACTTGGAATATAAACAAATCAAGTGACTACCTAATGTTCCCGCCTCCCATACCCCTTTCTGGGAGCCCAATGATTTCGACTATTTTCAAAACTTTGGAATGGTTTTTGTAGCATTTTAGGCGAATCCTCTCCAGAAAATGTCATTTGTATACATCTTTTTTCATATAATCATTGTTAAACATAAAGTTCTGTTAATATATTAAAGTAAAATTTGACGAGAAATTAGTTTAATAAATATATAAAGTAGGTTTTTTTTATGCTTTTCATTTTTACAGCGATCGCAGTAGCAGTCAAAAAATCATGGTGATTTGAAAGTAGCAGTCACAATAATCACTGCTACTCTCTAGTTTACAGCAAAAAAAAAAATATCTATACATAATTACAGGCATAGTCAAAATTATTTACACAAAACAAAATTTTTTACATCTTTCGAAAAAAAATTGGGTTTTTTGTTGTTGTTGGCAGTTATTGGAAAAAATTTTGATGTCGTCGCAGTGCTAGAGGTGTGAAGAAGCAAATTAAAGAAAAACTGAAAAAGATAACGGTTCGTATCACATAAACAAAAGCAAAACTAATTGATGCTTATCAGTTCTAAATTATTTACACACATTTTATAAAACTAAAAGTACGATTTCATCAAAGTATCATATTAATTTAAATGTAATTAGTAATATGTTATACCAACCTTGGCATCAATCACTCACTGCCTGCAACCTGGTTGGAATTGATTCAATCAGTTTGTGTGCAAATTCAATAGTCAAGTTTGACCAAATTTTTGTTGATGTCATCAATTGTCTCATCGCGTTTCCTGTCTTTAAAATCCAAAATCCTGTCATGTTGTAAAATCCAATTAAATTGGCTGGAAAAAGTCTACTTGCCGATGGGAAAGTATGCTCGTTCCATACGTCAAGATAGCCAGATTGTCTCAAAGTGTTCTCTATTGTCACCAATTCTCCAAATCCATAGAACGACCAAATCCATCACCGAAAATGCATAAATTGTCTTCACTGGAATTGAAATGCTGACTCGTCTGTTCATAACAGGTGTACAACAGGAAGTCTGCACCAGAATTGTGCAGGCTTCCTGTACTCCAGCGCAAATGCAAGGCGTTTGTTTGGCTTGGTTCGTTGGTGTAATATGTCAACTGTTTTCCGCACGACGTAGATTTTAATATTAACTTCTTTTAACCGACGTCCAAGAGTAGCTTCACTAACTTTTTTGCCAATTAATCTCTCCGATGCTGGTGCAACTTTAACAAGACTTATTTCATGGTTTTCTATGACAGCTCAAATAAATCTGCGACATTCCCTTTGGTTCAAGACGAATTTCCTACCCGTCGTCTTCAAAATTTGTAAATTTCCGCACGTTTCCTTTTGTTTTTTAACCAAATTATACACTGTTTTCCGACAAATGTTATACATTTTTACTAAATCCATTGCCGAAGCACAATTTTTAAATTGAGTCACAGGCGAAGTTTTTGCTGAAATTATGATTTGTCAGGAAAATTTCAAAATTTTAAAGAAATGCCAAAATACGAGTGATACAAAGAGTTCAAATCGGGCCGCAGTGTCGTTGATGATTTGCTTCGTAAATTTCTGATTCAATGTACTTTTTAGGAATTTTATTACATTTTTTTGAAATATTTTCAAAAAATCGTTGAAACTTTATGTAACAAAAAAAAAAAAATAGTCTATAGTGGGTACCTGCAACACGTGCTGTTTATAGGCTACAACAGCTTCTTGAGACATCGAAAATTTTTGACTGTCGGAATTTATTTTTGGTGGACAAGTCAGATGACTTATCAATTCGATGTTTTGAGTGCTCAAACACTCTCTTGTGTGAAATGATGTGTACATTGTCGTGCTAGAGTATGATCCTTGTCTGTTTTTCTTAAATTCTCAAAAACTAATGGCAAATAAAAAGTTGTGTTTTCCAGTCGAAATGAAATTGTTTAAATGAAATTGTTTTATGACCAGTTTATTCGAAAAAAAAAAAAAAAACAAAACAGAAAAGGCGGCCATTTACTTCAGAGTGCTTCGTTCGCGGATTCGATTGTTGAAATTAATCTAATAAATGTTATTTTTTATATGCATAATTGTACTTAACCGACCTAACTTGATATACATAGTAGCTTAAATTCGTGACAGCGAGAATGGCGTAAGCGACAAAAACAAAACCAACAAAATAAACAATTAGGCTTACGTTCTGAATTTCATGTTTGTATTTTAATCAAGCGAAGAGATAATCAAAAGAAAAAGACAAAATAAACGTTCTCTTCTCAAATTTATAATTATTGTCGCTTACACCCTTTTGGCAGTTGTGGCACAATATTTATATAAAACATACAAAACTCGCTAAATAGCAAAATAAAAATGCTGCAAGCTTTGCTAAGCGTAATTATAAACTATGATTAAGAATATAGTGCATGTGCTCCTACACTACACAACATAGTAGTAATATCGACAAGTACAAAAGAAACAACAACAACAATAACAATAACTAAAGTAACTACAAGCACAACAAACAAAAACAAACAACAACAACAAGCATAATAACTGAAATACTAAAACGAAAAAATTGTTACTTCAGTAGAACCGAAGTTTCAATGCTCTTCGCACGCCAGCAGTGAATTTTTAAGCTGGTTAACTCATAACTATGTTCATTGGAGTCTAAAATATCGAGTTTCAAGTTAATATTGACTGTAATGAAAAATGTGTGTTCAGACTAAATTCGAAAAATGGCAAATGCGTGCTAACCCTAAAAGTGGGCGTGGCATTGTAGTTGTTGTAGACGAGAGGCAATTTTGTAAATCAGTGATTTTATGAATTTGCCAGGTAGTAAGTTTAAATGTAAACACTGCTCCTGTCAACTACCATCTGTCAATAAGCTACGCTCAATTTTTAAGCAAACTGCATCATGAAGTATGTATGTGTGTGACAGTTGGTAAAAGCAGATACTAAAGGCAGACAGACGGACATATATCAAAACTTGACCATATTCCGAGTTTATATTCGCAGTTATCACACGATAACGTTTTAGCACAATTTCGGCACTGAACTGTTTTCTGTACGTCTGTCTGGCTTTCATGCCTGCTTTCAAACAGATTGTCAAACACAACATTGAATATTTCAGGGAATATGCTCAAATCACTAAATACGAAATTCAAAAAGTCACTTGCGCGCGTTTGTTCAGCACAGGAACATAAAAAGTCGCCATAATTGATATCAGATTGATATAAATTTGAAAACTGAGTGATTATTTTGATTCATAGAGTTAGATGGGCAGACAAACAGACAGACGGACACTGCGAGTTCGTTTTGTCTTGTCGCGGTGATTGTATGTGTATACTTTATGGGATCTCCGATGCTTGCTTCAAGACGTTACAAAATCAGTGTTAAAATCACAATACTATTCACACCATGTGTTAGGGAGTAAAACAACGCCAATGTGAAAACATTGTATATAATACGATTTCCGTTTCCGTTACGCTTCGCAGACATTTTTATTTTTTATTATAATGGCGAATGTGCGCTGTACTCGCATATATAAAAATGTATATGTATATATGTTTTTATTATTTATTTTGCATTTTTCTGTTGGCAATTATAGTTTTATTTATATGTTTTTTTATTTTTATTTCTATTTAGTTTGTCTACAACAACAACAACAACAACAACAACAACAAACACAACTAAGTGACTAAGAAAGCAAGAAATCAGCGTTTTTGCCCTTGCCGCCATTTTCAACTGCGACGCCATCTTATACGGCACGTTTCCGCTCTTGGTCAACAGCTCACACACCCAGACACACTTATACACACACACACATACACAAGGTCATTTGCTTACTGCTGTTGCTGCTGCTGCTGCTTGTCGGCTTTTCTTTTTTAATATTTCATGTTTTCTTACATTTTACATGTTCATACATGTTCATAATTTTTGTTTATACGCTTCATACATACTGTTTACACAAAGGTATTATGATTTTCTCACTGTGTTTGCAAAGCCTTAAGCCAGTTATAGTAGATACTCACATATAGTTACATATACGAGTATTATTGATCGATCAGCTCGACGAGTTACAAATTTTCGCTATGTATCATTAGAGTGCTTCTTCTAGTACTTTTGCACTGCTTTAGAATAGGTGTATATATGTATTGAGAATGCTTGTTGCCAACTGTTTTAATGGACTTATCTCTAATACAACGGGCTGCAATAAGTATTGCATCGTTTTTGTAAAGTTCTAATAAAAAAGTATAGCATTTCAATTGAAAAGCTCATATGTAATTCGTAGACAGTTTAAACAGCAGCTACAAACAATGTGCAATATGCGTCATTTCCATGTGCAAATATGCGAATGAGTTGAAAAGTTTACGACTAAAAAAAACAGTATTAGAAAAATATACAATATAATAGAATATAATTTCTGGAATTTTGACTAAACAAAGTGCGGTACATACATACATATAGTTGTTTTTCCTGTCTGTAACTTAAACTAAATAAATTATCAAAATAAACGTGCGCTTTTGTGCCCCTTCTAAAATATTCTATCCAAATATTAAATTTTGCATATTAAAAAAAAAAAAAAAAAAAAAACATAATATAATAACCATAAGCAGTACGTGACGTAGGCTCGAATCAGGCTCGATCAACCTGTAACGCTAACTAAGACTCTGTGTCAGAGCTAGAACGTCTGAGGGCCATCCTATAGGAAACGTGTACTGCGACAGAATATGATGTCTTTTGTGCCCTAACCCGGATATGATTAAGTTAATTTATCTAGGATCTTCTCCGTCTCTTTAATGAAACTGATCTCATAATGTTTCTGATCTCATAAGATGTAATAAAGGGTCTATTCATCTGCTCAATTCTGAGCCTGGCCAAGGCCGTTCAATCGCAAAGCAGATGTAAACTAGTTTCGTCAACTTCTATACAGAGTCTGCACTCTGTTTCAACAACCTCAGATGAGATGTGGTTGGTTTTTGGGCATATAGGACGGTTTAATAGCTTGGCCTGCCGTAGATAGGACATTGTATCCAGTACCGGGAGGCAGTGCTTTTAAACCGATCTACTATGAAATATTTTGACTTAGCCCAGCTAAGTCCGCAAAAAGGCTCCGGACCTATGAAGGAAGTTGCCGAACCAGTCCGGCTAGTTTATCAGCACTTTCGTTACCCGCGATACCCGTATGGCCAGGTACCCAACATATCGCGATTTTACGGCCAATTGACAGTTGTTGGAGGATGTCGTAACATTGAAGAACCAGCCTCGAGGACAAATTTCAAAAGAACAGTGCTTTAATTGCCGCTTTAGGACTTTTATCGAAAAGATGTCGGGCGCAGACCTCGATGGCTTGGACCTCAGAATGAAAAACCATGGGCCACCTGTGCCCGTATCGGTAGATGGTCCAGTGCCAGGGCTGCCCTCCTCACAGTCTGATCGACTGTGAAGGAGTTCCGTGGTCAAACAATTTGAAACGTTGCAGATTTCAATGCAAGGGATGAGTTTAAGGATACTAGACAGACACAGTTCACTTAGCGTCCGACTGTCTACAGTCTGAAGTCTCTGAGCCGCTGTTGCTGCTGAGGATTGAATAAAAATGTGTTGCGGAGGTAGGACCAATGATGGCTTCCATTGCAGCATTGGGACATGTTCGCATGACACCCGACATGCTCAGGCAAGTAAACCGTAGCAGTTTGTCGCACTGCCTTATTGCACAAGTTTGCAGCAGTTTAGGCCACCATACAAGGGCGGCGTAAGTTACTATAGGTCTCACTATTGAAGTATAGATCCAAAGGATCATCTTTGGCGAGAGATCCCACGTTCGGCCAAACAGGCTTTTGCAAGTCCATAAAGCCATTGTTGCCCTGTTGAGGACATTTTTTAGATGGTTATTCCAAATTAGCCTTTTGTCAAGGGTGACCTCCAAGAACTTTACTTCATCGGAAAGTATAATAGTAAACATTAAAGTATTGTGTGAATTAGACTACCGTACTTTGTATCATATACAGTTTTTTTTTCATAAACTTCATAAATTTGTAGCCATTAGTAATTCCATAGTTCGCTTGTTTCAATTTATTGTAATGCATTGAAAATTGTTTAATTTAATTAAATATATATTTAAGTTCGCTCAAGCTCATTTTTCTTTATACATTGAGAAATATGTACATTCTTTTCAGTGTAAGAGAGTACAAAAACAAACACTTTTTGTTCAAAAAGAATCTTAGGCTACGGCGACAAATGTTTCGACTGCAGCTACAAGCTCTCATTAGTTTTATTCGAGTTTCAATATTATAGCTACTTACACCTATATACACCTCGTATACACTTACACTTACTTACACCTCGTATACACAAACATAATGTAAAAATCCAATAAAAAAATTGAAATTTCGCTACAAGTGTGCAGCGTATTTAAGTGTTGCTAACAACTCAAGCTAGCATTTTTCTTGATTTTTTTTTTTTAAATTGCTGTATTTAATTTTGTGCAGCACTCGAAGAAAAGTCCTTCTTGTCTACTTCAGTCGCACTCAGTTTTCTCCTATGCTGTTTGCTACTGCTTTCGCTAATCCTTCTGTGCGCCAAATACCCCCTTCACACCTACTTTAACTTATGTGTTGTATATATATATATATATATATATATATATATATATATATATATATATATATATATATATATAGAGAGAGAGATATATATATATATATATATATATATATATATATATATATATATATATATATATATATATATATATATATATATATATATATATATATATATATATATATATATATAGAGAGATAGAGAGAGAGAGAGAGAGAGAGAGAGAGAGATATATATATATATATATATATATATATATATATATATATATATATATATATATATATATATATATATATATATATATATATAGATAGATAGATAGATAGATATATATATATATATATATATATATATATATATATATATATATATATATATGTGTGTGTAGTGAGGCAAAACTTGAAGTACTCGCACATTTATAGCGTTTATTTTCATATATATACGCCTAAGCCTTAAAATTGGTTTGCTTACGAGTGTTGCACAATACTTTTTAGTTTATGCCACAAAAAATAAAAAATAAAAAAAAAAACCAGAATGAATTTTGTAAAACTGCTGTTTAGTGAAATTACGTCATGTGTCAGTGAGTGGTATACAAGCTAACGTCAATAAATTCACTAAATTAATCCAAGATTTCACGAGCGCCGTAAGTCAGCGAATTTCCTATCGCCCCACGTTGGGCGCCAATTAGTAATGTTTGAAATGTGCACTCCCACAATATCGCTAGTGAAAGTTGCGTTCAATAAGTTTTTGAATACAATATAAAGAAGCATTATTGCTACTGGTTTCGAGTATATTTTCTTAATTTTACTTATATTGAAAACACTAACAGCTTTAAGGAGAAAATAATATAAAATATTTATTATTCTAGTACGAGACTAGCTCTCAATTATTATACTACTGCGTTATAAATGCAACCCTCGTTTATATTCACTTGCTGCTGTATGTGCTTAGAATTTTTTGTTTATTTTTTTTTTTTTTTTTTTGTGACGTCCATCACAACTCAACGCAACGCCTTTCTGTGCCCAGCAAAGCTCTTATTTTCGAACTGCTTCAAAGACTGCTTCAAAGACTGCTTGACGCCAATGTCGTCGTTTCTACTCACAGGCACAAGACTGAGAAGGCTCTAAGCAGCTTTTGTCACTCTACAGTTCGCCTTAGCTAGCTGGATGGCTGGCTGGCTGCTTAATATGTGCCTGTCTTGCTTCAAATAACATTTCCCTTTGTATTTCTATTAGTACAAAAAAAGAAAATAATAAAATTATACAGTTACACAGAAAAAAATGTTTGACTCCAAGTCTTATAATCGAGAAATAGACATAGTGTGTGTCTTTTTTCTACTAAGGAATCTTCTCTACATTTTTTTTTTTTTTTGCTCTGAAACCACACTCATATATGTAGTCCTATGATGTATGACAGCATTTTATATCTAATTGAAGATCTCCTTTCTTCAAAATGAACTAAAGAGCACTTATTGGGCATGCATTCATCGGACTGTATCTTGCATGAGAGTTGGTGCAACTCTTTGAAACCGGTCTTGAACAACTCAGCTTTCAGCGCATCGGATCCTGTTACTTTGTTATGCTTCAGCTTTTTAATTTCTCAGTCGGTCTAATTCTAGTGCGGTGGCTCTACAAGAGAGCTATCAGCAATTGCTGGTACTAGAAAAACTTCTCTATCGACGGATTACTTCCGTCCGTCACCTTCAAGCATGTTAGAGAAGTAACTTCTCCATAGTCTTAGTGATTACTGTATATCTGTAAGCAGACTAAACATACTCCTGGTTTAAAACCTTCGGTCAGGTGTTTGACCCTTCGATAAAATGTTCTAGCTTCGATTTCTATTTTTTTGGAGTTTGAAAAGGCATTGCACCTCTCCTCGTTTCTCTCGTTATCGCTCTATAACAGCAAGCATTGCTTGCGACTGCAAAGTTCTTCTGTACGCGACTTATTTTTTTTTTTTTGCAGTAATTTGTAGTTTGGAGACACTCTTCGTCTTACCAATAATATGACAAAGGTCTGGAGTAACCAATGACCTCCTTGGCAGCCGTATGCATAGAGTGAGATATATGTCTTCACTGTTCACATATATCTTCACAAGCCGGAGAGGATTCCTGGAACAGTTGGAAGAGTCTGGCTGAAAAGACCTCAGCGTTCTATTTTGCATTTAAAAATAGTTGAGGAATATTAGGAAGTTTGTTTTCTCCTTCAGTAGCTTATAAATAATTGTCTGATTTTTCGTACATTAATCTACTCTCTATCTCTCTCTCTCTCTCTCTCTCTCTCTATCTCTCTTCTGTAATGACCGGAAGCTAGATTCTTCAAGAAATTTATCGATCGACTAGAATTTTGTACATAGTTGCTTAGTTTTTTCATTAAAGAAGAACTGACAACATGATGCAGCAACATTCCTCAGCAACTTTAACAAAACTCGATACAGACACGGTAAAAAAGCATCTCCATGGAAAGAAGTCAATATAAACAACTTCCATAAAACGGCTTTTTACGAAAAAAATCCAAACCAGACATCTTTCTCGTCCATAACATTTTACCATATCTCTCTCACAGATGCAGCTCTTCGTTGCGAACCATATCGCTTTGACGGCTACAGCTCTTGCGTGTATATCAAATTGCTCTCGCGTTTTAACCGTAGGCTAAACCAATGGAAAGTGATGAAAACTATGACGAATGGACTCAGGAGTGAGACGTGAATGTTTTTGTAGAAATTGCATTGAATATAATGATCCAATTTGAGTAGTTAGTTTGAGTTGCCATTAAATTTTTTGAAAGCTGTCCGAATTAAGCTTAATAATTCGTTTTTTAGAGGATGTATACCATTATCATTTACAGTGTTATATAAACATTCGATAGGTGATTTTCTGAATTGTAGTTTTGAATTCAAATATCGAGTGTCGGTTGGGGAGAGATATTATCGAGGAAGAAATGTATTTTGCAAAGATAAATGATGTGTTGAAGTTAAATTTCTAAAGAATTTGAAGAATCAATGTTTAACTTATTGATCGATTCAAACGAAACGTTAAATTTGTTTCAGTGTACATACATAAAATGTATATAAAAAGAAAGTATATGCTTAAACGATGTTAAGAATTTTAAGACGACATCTCGCTTCTACGCAATGTATTGTATCTGCATTGTATCTGACGTCGCTACTGAATTACTTTAGCGGAGACTGCTTGCTTAAAATGCTAGATGAGAACTTGTGTTCAATGGTCGCCTGTCTGTCTGCTTGTCTGTTAAACATTGCTTCAATTTCGTTTGAGTTAACAGCTTTTGAGCGTATATAAGTATAGGAGATCCCATAGGATATACCATTTTCATTCATAGACTATGCTGAATATGTGATTAGTTTCAGCTGGTTTCAAGTGCGCGCGTGTGTATATTATGTCTGATTTTTATTTGTAGCTATAGCTGTAGCTGTAGCTGTGTGTATCTACGAGTTTGTTTCTATAATTTATGCTTATTAAAGACGCAAGATATAAATACATATAGCTATTTAATTTCTCATCTTTCAATTTTGCTGCTTTAAGCTTATCGCTGTCAATCTGAATGACTGCTGGCGCTGTTCTAATGAAGCGCAACCAATTCGAAATATTTGAGCTAGATTAATTTATTTTACGTATTTCTGCATGGCTTAAGATACATTTTTATCTTTTATTTTTTGTTTTTTTTTTTTTTTTGTTTTGCTTAAAAACTTTGAATTGAAATTGAAATGATTTTAGGTGTTAACTCCTCACATTCGAGTGAGTTTTAAAATTTAAGATACATTTATTTAGCTATAGATACATTAAGCTGTATGAAAAAGAAATGCGCCAGCAGTGCGTATAATTATTTTTTATTGACCTTAAAGTTTTTATAAGAGAAATATGGTTATGAACACTTTATAAATCTTTGCACACTACTGTTGTAATAATAAATAAGCTAGTAAAGGAAGGGACAGCATAAATACATAATAACATATCTTCCTAACTGAAGAGAGAACAGTATAAATATACAAACTTGAAGACCCTATCTCATATTGTTTCCGAGATCTTTTCGTTCAGACAGACGGACATGTTTCATATCGAATCGAATTTTGATATTAATCAAGAATATAATATAGAAAGATAATTTTATTCAAATGTTGGCCGAGACTACGCTGTAGGTATTCCATTGGGAAGGTTAAATTTTCGATCACTCTTTTCAGCATTGCTACCGGTATTTCGCGAATTACGGTATTTCTTGAATCGTAGCTGGCTTATCGACGAAGATTTTTGACTGATTTTTGATTTTTGATATCACACGATCTAGGCGGACCGATGAATTTGTGAATGTCACGGTAGTTCGAGAATCTCTTCGGGTTTCTCATCAGCCCAAATTCGGCAATTTTGTTTATTGACGTATCCATTGAGCCAGAAAAGTGCCTCATCACTGAACAAAATTCACCGGATAAACAGCAAATCTTCAATTAGTAGCTGTTGCAGAGTCTGGCGGCTTGAATTCTTGAACGAGTTGAATTTTGAAAGCCTTTAAACCAAAATCCAAGTGTAAAATTCGCCAAGTTGTTCTATACGAGAGGCGCACGGCGTTGAATCGATTGGTCATTGTCTTCAGCCACACTCTCCGCTACAGCCGCAATGGTATTCACCGTAGTGGTCGGAAGGTCAATGATGCACATCATATATTGTTTGAAGTGCACGAAAAACATTTTTCACAGAATGCTGATTTTCGTAATACAGCTGAATAATTTGGAGACTTTGTTGCGGTGTGAGTCTTTCCATGATGAATTGTCAAACAATACTGAATAAAAATAAGATGACAGTATGAAAAAAACCTCTAAATGAATCACCCGTTATATACTTTACGTGGTCTATTACGCTCTCACCTCAATCACTTTCACACATACAAAAATTTCTCGTAACACGAATAGCGAGTACTTGCTCTCGGCCTAACTACCATCCATGCAATTCCCTAATGAATTTAACATAGTCATGTCACTGGCAGGGAGCGAATGGTGCAACGTTCCATTACATTTTGCTAACCATTCGCTAGGACTAAGGAATTAGCTCTTAGCTTGGGAAAGGGTTAGGTTACTTCGGTCTATTTGCGACTCAGATTTCGAAGATCTCTGATATGTCGTTAAGGCAAGAAAGCCCCTGGTGTTTGACTCTAGTTTGGATGGTCCGGCGCAGTGACATAGTAAATTCTAAATGGTTTATATTTCAATGCTATTGTCACAGCTGCTACAGTAGTCGTTTGATGAGGCACCCCAGTCTTCTTGCGTGTTCGCATATGTGACAATGATCTACGCTGACTCTTATTAAAATCGCTATGTCTACTTTGCTCAATCTAAGCAGATTTTAAATTATTTCAAGGTTGTATTTTGAGATGTTGTACGTATTGGCTATTCTGGAACACCGTTTGTTCGCAGTGACTAAGCATTATTTTTGATTTGCAGCTTGCATTTATTTAAATAAACACATACGTGTATATAAAACTCATTTTGACAATGATTGATTCATCAACACATAGCGGAAACCGCTAATGCTAGATCTCTAAACAGCTGTTTCCTTTCAGAATGTAAAAAGTTAGAAATACCGTTATTCAAATTTGAACTTTTTGTATAATTCACGAACAGTTTATACTTGCCTTTTTGCAGCTGCAAAATTTATGAAGACATGTTATTTAACTTATTCTTTCTTGTTTTGTATTTTGGTTTCTGTTTAAATTTTTATTAATTTTAATAGTCATCATTAAGCTGTTTTATTAGTCTATACTCAGTTTTTATTATATTAACAGTGCATATATTCTACTTGTTATAGTGTACTCATAAAAAAAATGTTTAATTAAATCATGTCAGTAATATGTTGAGTAAGGATTTTCTTAAACAGAGTTAAAATTTCTTGGCTCAAGAACTTTTTCAAGCTGTACTGAAAATTTTGTTGACGTGATAACGTCTATTAAATCGGTTGGTTTAGCGCAGAAGCATGACTCATTTCTGGCGTTCCGTTTACCGTTACGACACGACACTAAACGAACGATAAGCAAAAGGCGGAACATATAATCGTACACAACATGTGACGATTGTGTCGTTCCGCCTGAACAAGCAAGCGATAGACAGACCAGCGTGCATTGGCTTGTTGAAAGCTGTAGTTATGTGTGTGTGTGTGAGCGTTTGCGAATTAGTGATATCTAGCGTGCGGTATGAACATGGTAGAATTTATGAATAATAACATTGTAGTGTATAATAAAGTTTGTTTCAAATAAAATACATGAACAAAGTAAACAAAGCACGCACACCATAGATCAAGGAAGACAACAATAACAGTTACTTTTGCATTTGAGTACCAAAAACAACAACAAAAGGATTTTAAATTTGATGGTGGTTAGTCGAAGAGAGCGTATATTTCACTCTTTGTTGTTGGTAATGAAACTCTTTTATATGACAAGTTTTTTGTGTACTGATTGAATTATTGGAATTACATTAGAATTCAATTCACAGAACTATGCAATTTTTCATCAATGTTTTCTTATGGCGTTATCGCGTAAAATTATCGTCCGTAAACCGACTTTACTTTCGTTTTGTACTTGTTTTAAGAAGTTAGTTTGAATCGTACTAGAAATTTTTAAGTACGTCTTCGGATAAAAACTAGAAAGAATATAAGAGTTTGTTCCATATTAAAGATGGTTGTAAATAAGAGCAAAATTATTACTTAGAAAACAAATTTGGGATTTGAGGCGGAAAGTCTCATATATTTCCCCCTCTCAGAATCGAGTTCAAGATCATGTGACAAATCTTCACTACAACTCTTGAAGACTACAGTAAACCACAATGGGGATTGCAGTTGGGAAAAAGATTAATCGAGCATAAACCTACAGAAATCATTACGATACAAAGTATTCAGAGTTGACTATCAGCATTCCCGAACGCTGTACAATAGAAATTACACAACTTTCGAATTTTCAAGTTAAAAAAAAGGAATAACACCATTATACTTCACTCCACTTCACTTCACTTCATTTAACTTCACTCCACTATACTAGACCACACTGGACTTCAATTTAATCTACTCTCCGAAGCAACGCGGTTAAGATACAACCCTGTGATTCCCTGTCATTCAGCAAGAAATTCTGTCATTGTCCATTGCTGTAATTGCCTCATTTGTATTTTTATTATAGAGCAGCATTCTAAACTCAGAACAAACTTCGGAAGAAATGTGTTGCGCCTTTTAATATATGTAGATAGGCTTTTATATTGCACATGCTTATGTAGGTGTGTGTGTGTGTGTGTTGAATGTATAAATGTGTATAGATACACTTGTACTTGTTTTCTCTGCTGTAGCATCAAAACCGAACTAAATACGAAAAATGTTTATGACAATTTTTGGTATACAGAATCTTCTTCTTTCTACCATCCAAAAAAAAAAAAAAAATGTTAAGAAAAGGAAAACATAATCATTTGTGCCACACTTTATTACCAGCCTCATTTCAACTTACGTCGCCCGCAGCTCATTACCTTGTCAGAGTTTTATTTTTGCCTTTCCCTGCGTTCTTCTATGAACACACGCCGAACTATGTACTTCATCCCTGCGGCACTTGTCTTCTTATTGTCAATGATTTCACTGCTGCATGGTCCTTGTTGTCCTTGTTCCTCGCTTTACGCTCATAAAATGCAAGCAAATTGAATTATTTTTTGCAATTATGTGGCGTCCATTTTTTTATTTTTATATTCACATTCCCATTTCACCCATTGCTCTCTCCCTTTCTGTTCAGTTTTCGCTTGTTGTCCCTATGAAAATTTCGTTGTTGTTATTACTGCCCGGCAGCTTTATAATATCCGCTAAATGTTCCAGAAAAAGTTGGGAGTATTTTTATACATTTTATACCCTACAAATAAAATTTGACATTCCTAAAAAAAAATTTTTTTTTTTGAATTTTGGAATTTTTTTTTTAGAAAGTTTGGTTTACAATTTTTATCTATATCTCGAGTTAAAAGCGAACAATCTGATTGCGGCTAATAAAAAAATAAAAATAATGAAATACCAGAAAAATCGGTTGAATAGATTTCTTCTTTCTACAAAATGCAATAAAAATTTGAATTCGTTTAATTTTGCACAGTTTTGTATTTTTTTACGTAAATAACAAACTTTTTACGAAAAAATTGAGATACATAAGGAAAACAACTATGGATAGACTCCCAAGTTATGATTTTTCAAATATAGTACCAAAATACGGCTAGCGTTAGCTTGTGCGAAACAACAGATTTACAAGACTATGAGAGCTAGAGACCTCAAACAAATGTTGAATCTCCTAAAGTTTACATATATGTACAAGCCTTATAGTCGTATTGTGGGCGTGCTACCCTCGCAAACTTTAATAAACTCGATGTGTGGAGTTCGACTTCATTAATGTTTGTGAATGCCATGGCTGACACGCCCACAATATGCCTATTTAACTTGTATATGCTCATTTGTCAAATTTTATCTTCGTGTTTTCTTTTTAATGAATTAATGAATCTTTTAATTTTTTAAAATAAACAAAATGTTTCTCTTAAATTTTTATAAAATATTTTTTTTTTTTTTTTGTAGTAAAATTTCTCTTTAGCTCTACACTTTTAAGCGTGCAGCGTATTTAGTAGTCGTGAATGCACGACTGCAGCATTCTCACTTGTTGTTTTTTATTTGTAAACTTGTGTAGTTAAATGCTTATTATTTCTTATTTTTTCATACACAACAAATTTATGCCCAACATTTTAAAACTGGAACTGCAGTGTGAAGAGTATTTTAAGCTTCGGTTATATCGAAGCTAGCATTTTCGCTTGTTATTATTATTATTATTTTTTTTTTTTTTACAATTTTTCAATTAAATATTTGTTTATTAATTTTGAAGTTTTTTTAATTGTTACCCATTGTTGTTGTTGTTGTTGGGTGATTTTGCTTTGGCGCAGCTCGAATTCATTTGATTTTGTTTATTTTTCATGAAACTTGCCACGTGGCGTATTATTTAATTGCTGTTGTTTTTAAATTTAGTTAATAAAAATAAAAAAAAAATGCGCTCTCGAGAACAGAAACGAGAAAACTGTGTGTGTGTGTGTGTGTGTGTGTGTGTGTGTGTGTGTGTGTGTTTAAGCTTGAAACTGAAGCCTGCTTGAAACTTCATATACGCGAGAAAGTGTTTAGGTATATCTCTACCCGTATATATGTACATAAAACTCTTTGTCCCACTGACTGATACATCCACTTACAGCGAAGATTGCTAATGCTGGCAAGCTGTTTACTGTTTTATTCCGCACACAAATGGGAAAGGAGAAGTAAAAAAATATATGCAGGAACATTTTTGTTTGCACACATTCCATCATTTCCAAACAATACAAGAAATAATTAAAAATGTGTTTTGTCAATTGGGAAAACTTTGCCACCAAGTGGAGAAACAATGGTGAAAATTATTTTTGGTACTTTTTTGTATTTTTTTTGCACTCGAACGTCTTCAAATTTGATTTGTGTATGGAAAATTTTATGCCAAACAACGCCGAGTTATACTGCTAGTACAATATGCACGATGTGTGTGTACGCGCACACACACACACACACACACACACACACACACACACACACACACACACACACACACACACACACACACACACACACACACACACACACACACACACACACACACACACACACACACACACACACACACACACACACACACACACAAATAAACACCATTTGAGTACAGCTCATTGTTATTTCAATAGGGCAATCAAAAAATTGCTTGCTTCCACTTGTTTGTGCATCATCATCGTCATCATCGTCATTATCGTAATCATCATCATCGACAGAGATTGGCTTCATTCAGCCACCGTCATGCAGCATGATGCACTTAATTTCTCTCCTCCATTTCATACACATTTTGTTTTGCACAGAGTTTCCTGCTGCTGCACCTCTGGCAATCCGATTTATCCTCCAGTCTGGATCCATCCTGTCCTGTTCATTTTGGCTTCTGACAGTGAAAGCATTCATGGCCAACACCAACCAACACCAATACACACCGCAATGTTGTAAATTATTCAGTGTCGCCACAGTTTAAAAACCGCAAAATAAATTTTTCAACCGACATGCGTTCCTTTCTTGCTTTCACTGTGTGTGAGTATGTGTGTGTGTGTGTGTGTGTGTGTGTATGTGTATGTGTAGGACTGTCAATGTATGTGTGTGGTGCATATTTACAATTGTAAACGCGGTTAATGCGATTGCTGCCAACAAACAAACAACATATGTAGTAACTTCTACCTTCTGAACGAAAAGTATCCAGAATTCCTCTACAAATTCCACTGCTGTTCTAATCTTCAAAACCATTGATTGAGAATGCTATGCTCTCTCATAGTTTTTCAATAGCAAACTTCTGCTACATCTCCAGTTGGAACAGAGAACGAGCACGAGCACATTGCACGGTTGCCATTGCTTGTACTGTGCTAGGCATATCATCATTGCAGAGAAAATATAGAGTGTACCAACAATATATTTGAGCTCAGGAATTGTTTGTGGTTTATTTACATACAACTGAGATTTCACAAAATCCCAAAGAAAGAAATCGCACGATCTTGGTGGCCAGTTGACATCGGAATTTATAATAAATCGATTGTTTCTTACGCGGTGTGACAGTTGACGCCTTCCTGCTGAAACCACATGTCGTCAAAATCCATACCGTTCAGTTGAGGCCACAAGAACTTCGTTATCATGTTAGATGTAACGAATGCCATTCACAGTCACTGCGTTTCCGGCCTCGTTTTCAAACCGAAGTAAGGCGCAATCATGCCCCCTGACCAACATCTACGCACCAGATAGTCGCTCGTTGAGCCTCAAATTCGATAATTTTGAAAATCAAATGAAAATTCGCCTCATCGGTGAAGATGATTTGTTTCGAAAAAATCGGCATTCACTGCATTTTGCTCCGTCATCCATTGCCAGCGCAGCGCATGTTCTGCTGGTTTGAGCTAGTGAGTGAGTTGTATTTTCTACAACTGAAGGTGGAAATCTCTTCAAAATTCGCTACTTGTTGCTTCATGAAATTTGAAGTTATTGTGAATGATGTCGATATGATGTTCCCTGGTTTTCGGCGACACTGTCGTGTACAGCAGCAATGTTTTCAAGAGACCAGTCGGTACATCGACGTACATAATCAACCCAGTTTCCTAAAATTTATTGATAACTCTTCGAATTGTTGACACATTAAATGCACTTCCACGTCCGAAAATTACTCGAAGTTTGCGAGCGGTCTCAACGTAACTTTCCCCATTTTTTTGTAATGGGACTTCACAATCCATCAGTAGTATACGGAGCTTGTGAAATGACATAACACAATATTTTTGGTTAATTAGTCCAGTGCAAGATGAGAATATTTGGCAGAAATTCAGCTATCGTCAAACCGCCTTATGTTCTGATAATTTTTTTTTTCACAAATATCACCCAATATTAAAACAAACTTCGCTGCAAACTTGCATGGTAAGCAGAATCGAAATATTCAAGAATTTTATAGTTACTGAAATCTTTATCTTTCATACTAATAGAACAAATAGAACATGACTTTGGAATTATGGATATTCGGGTTTAGTGGTGTAGCAAGCGAGGATCGGGCCGCTACGCTTCATGCACCCAGCTTAGAGGGGATTCCGAATTTGTTGTTAAATATGTGATTGTCAAACATTGGTGAGTTTCTTTTTTTTGCTCCTCATTTTGGCCTTAGGCGCACGATACAATCATGAGTTTCTTACCTCTGAAATTGTTAAATTTTTATACTACTCTACTACAAAAAATACGGGAATTTTGTCATCTAAACGAACCTCGTTTGAGATATTGTTAAATAAATCTTTTCTCGTGGTTGACTGTCATTTATAAATGTTGGTACAACTGTCAGACATTCTGTTAGATGGTTCGTCCGAAATAACTTTGTAAAAAGTTAGTGTTTGTGAATCTTAGTTCTTTTTGGGAAGTTTGTCTAAAATTATGTGTTGCCAGGGGAAATTTTAAATTTTTAAAGAAAGCCTATGAATAGTCGGCATACGAGTGATACAAATGAGTACAAATCGGACAGCACTTTGGTTGATGATTTGCCTCGTTCTGGGCGTCTATTTGTTGTCTATTCTATGACTGTGGAAATGTTCGAAATGTCAAAACCCATTTTTTTTTGTTAAATATGCTTGAAAATCATTAGGGAGATAGCAGCCGACCATGGGGTCTCGTTTGGGTTGATGTACAAGACACTTTTTTTAATGCGACTTGTGCCGAGTTTGTCTAATTTTTTTACAGATATCTTCATCTTGTGCGCGACTATTTGATCAAAAAGAACGTTAATATCATTCCGCAAGCTTCATATTGATCTGGCATGATTCCGTGCGACTTTTTGCTGCTGTCACGTCTGAATTTAGCACTCCGTGGTAAGCGTTTTGAGACAATTGGGTATAAAAAAGAAATAATAAAAAAAAAAAATGGGTATATAAACAGGTGCTCTAAAAGTTATTAAAAAGTTCAGCCTATGTAAAGTGTTTTCAAGATGGATCGAAGCATTCGAATATGTGTGTATTTCAGCTATTGGGAGTTACTTTAAATAAATATAAAAGCATAATTAAACCGTTTGTGTTTTATTGACAATTTCCTGATACTTTTTGATCAGCAGGTATTTTTGAACAGTTTCAAAAGTCAAGTCATTATAGCTATGTGCCTCTGTCGTTCTGTCTGTGCTGCTTTCACATATATGAACAACGAGAAACTGGAAAACTCTAAGAGATAGAGTCTCTAAACTTTGATTTTTATATTCGACTCATAAATACGTAGTTTAAATTTAGAAAAGAAAAAACTAGATATATATTTACACTATATCGGTTCAATCACGTCTGCTTTTGGCTATTTGCACAAACTAATTATAGCAAATGCTTCGAAAAAGCCGCGCATTTTTATAAATCAAAGATTATATACTACGTATATGCTTATAGGTACATAGTATACTCGTATACACTATAAATTCAAGTAATAACATATCATAAATCCTTCATAATCCTTTCCATATTCAATTCAGTTCAGTTCGTTTCGATTCGATTCGATTCCATGTAGACTTTCTTTTAGCTGGTTGCTTTCCATTTAGCTTTGATATAGCGTCAGATATTTATGATGCCCCAGCAAAATATACATTTTTATAGAATACTACGAGTATACAGTTTTCTTTTTTTGTTGTCTTATGACATATGCTGTTTTTACGACGCTGCCGACTTGTGCTGTTTGTTATGAATGTTGATGTTGATAATCTAGCGTGCTTGTACGATGCATACCAATCATTATGTATCGCATACCTATATATAAATGTATCTGCCCGAGTGCATGCACTCGGTGTGCGTATGCGTGTCTGCATTTTTATGATAAATAAATTAGCGTCTATTTCCATTTCGAAAAAAATTGATATTGTATCGTCTAAAAATTATAAATAGGCATACACAAATGTTCTGTGGCACTTTTATTTCGGCGAGATATTTATTTAGATAGCGAAACAACTGTATATACAATATTTAGGTACATAAATGCACTTTTCTGCAAGATGCAGAAACTACTACTTTCGAACTACCGTTACTTCCAAAAAATTGCACTGTCTTGTTTATGGTTTATGGGCTGGTGGAATCATCGGTCTGAATTTCTTTAAAAAGGAGCCCGGACAAAACATAACCGTCCGTGGCGAGTGCTACCGCACCATGATTATTACGAACTTTTTGTTGCCTAAAATTGAGGGATATCGTGATCGGCACACACAGTGCGAATCAATGGCTTTATTGAGAAATCATTTTGGTGAGTACCTAATTTTGCGCACATTTACATTTTGCAATCAATCCCAACAATACAAATGAAAAATACAAATATTTCGCCACAAAATTGATATCAATAGTTTTGTGCTTGTTTTATTTTGTAACTTAAAAGTTCGGCGATGGCACTCATATGAAAAAAAGAAAATTATCCTGAAACTATTAAAACAGACCCTGTAGCCACATTGACGGCCTATTTTGATGCTGCCCCTGTGCCGATTGTGCCGATTGTGCCGCCACTGCTGCAACTTTGTATTTTGTCGCACGCATGACGTACTCATGGCGTTACACAGAGCGAGGCCAACGTCAGACGCGGGGCGGTGAACGGTGGGCGTGTCACTGCGACAGATTTATATCGAGCGCATTTATTTTCAGATCGTAAGAGTCACACACACTAAAAAATCTGTCGAAAAAGCAATAAAAAATTGTCACGAAAAATGCAATTCGCTTGCAAAAAATATTTTTAACAATTTCTACTTTTTATATTCTTTATATAGTATAGTGTGAATAGTATTATAATGTTGTCACAAAGTTTGCAACACATTAAAGTAAGCAACACAGTAGACCCCATATCAGCTCAACGAGACAATTCAAACTGTCTGTGTGTGCAGACAGTTTGTAAGCTATCGATATCAAATCAGGTATCAAGACTTGCTATATTCATAGACCGAACAAATATCACAATGAACTTGTAGACCCCATGCAAGTTCAGCTTCTACTCTCCGAATTCTGCATGAAAAACTTTTTCCTTACGAGTGCAGTCAATAAAACTTGAGCTTCCTATGGAAGTTATTAATAGGCGTATGCAGCATACTTTTAGATATATTTCACAAAAACCAATTGCCCACTTTAGTCCATTTTTTAACGACTTTCCACTAGGTGGCCAAACGGAAGATCACCCCAGCTCCCCCCTGGGGTGTGGAATGGTTCCCGAAATGAAAATTTGCTTGATTAAACAATTTACCAGAATGTTTCAAGTACTGGCGTCGTCTTTAAAATAGCCCTGGTTAACTTACAGACAAAAATGTGGCAGTTGGATTGCGCAATACTTGGGAGAAATCTGACTTCTCCAAACATGCTTGACGGCAGATGTTTTACTGGACCTGCAAGAGTTGCAGATGAATCTTCGAAAACGACGTTTGATTTTGCACGATGTTTTAACATTGAAAGAAAACGTGCTCCGAAAGTTGAAACTCATGTTTTAGGATCCGTATCCAGGTGGATAGGAGGAACAGTTTTCTTCAAATCAGATACTCGTATATTTACGAGCATAAACTCACAATGAAGAACAGAACAGAAAAAGAAGCAAAGTATAACATTCTCTCGTTACAACAGGCACGCGCTCATTGATTGCACTTCGGGTCAAAATTATTGCAGCGTTTATCAATTTTCTCGATATTCTCGGCTTAACATTGAGGAAGATGAACTGATGAAAAGATTTTTCTCCTTTTTAATGGTTAAAACTAGCCTAGAGATGATTCAAGTGGGTCAATGCGACTGTTGCCCAGCAATACACGTAATCGAAGAATTCGACACTCCAGACGTAGGTACAAGAATGTCACATATCAGCATGAAATAGTATTATCAGTTTGTCTAAAAGTTTGTAACGCATTAAAGGTGACATCGTAGAGTCCATAGTCCATAAAGTATATATATTTTTGATCAGCTCGACGATACGAGTCGATCTAGCCATGTCCGTCTGTCTGTCCGCCTGTACGTTGTTGTGCATTTTTTGGGGACCAATTTTTGTTGCTATCAAGATCAAGATTGACGCGCGACTCCCTCTTTTTGGGGTAGCCCCCATACAAATCAACCGCCCAGTTTTGACTTTTCGTATGAAAAACTTTTTATTGTAGTCAATATCAACTCAATAATTTATATGGTAACTTCTAGTGAACGGATTCTTGACATACACATTAATGGGTTGGAGTAGCCCCCATATAAAGCCACCGTGAAATTTTGTGTTTTTTATGAAAAAATTCTTTATTTAAATCAATATTAGCTTGATTGACTTTTTGAGGTATTCCCACACAAACTCACAGCTCACTTCTATGCATTTGTATGAAAAACGTCAACATCAACTTAAAATTCCATATGATGTTATAAGTAGTATAGATGGTCGCTTCATACACATCTACAAGTGTGCGTGTACCGTCCACTTTTTGGGTTAGCAGCCCTTATTTAAACCCCCACTTTTATGTTTTACAATACGATTAAAAAGTTCGTGTGAATGGTATTAGAGCTTCGGTTCAACCGAAGTTAATGTTTCTTGTTTTTTATACATTTAAATTTATTTCTTTTCATTGCTTTCATTCTCATCACTTCACTTGCTACATTTTCCACTCGTTTTTCTTGTGAATTTTCTTTTGGTTATTTTTATTTTTTTCTTCTTCTTCTTTTTCAACGCAGTTGGCAGTTTTACTGCGTACGTTTAACATTTTTATGGTTACTTGAATTTATGCATGCACGAAATTAAAAATCTTTTGTATTTTAAGTTGTGCATAGAGGAGTACGTGTCTCAAGTAAAATTATTCAAGCATTTTTAGAAAAAAAATATTCATACTACATAGTATGTCTGCAGAAAGAATCAAAGTCAAAATCAAAGCCATTTCGCCAACTATGTAGAAAGCCGTCTATGCAGCTCCTTCACATTATATATATATATATATATATATATATATATATATATATATATATATATATATATATATATATATATATATATATATATATATATATATATATATATATATATATATATATATATATATATATATATATATATATATATATATATATAGAGAGAGAGAGAGAGAGAGAGATATATATATATATATATATATATATATATATATATATATATATATATATATATATATATATATATATATATATATATATATATATCTCTCTCTCTCTCTCTCTCTCTCTCTCTCTCTCTCTCTCTCTCTCTCTCTCTCTCTCTCTCTCTCTCTCTCTCTCTCTCTCTCTCTCTCTCTCTCTCTCTCTCTCTCTCTCTCTCTCTCTCTCTCTCTCTCTCTCTCTCTCTCTCTCTCTCTCTCTCTCTCTCTCTCTCTCTCTCTCTCTCTCTCTCTCTCTCTCTCTCTCTCTCTCTCTCTCTCTCTCTCTCTCATATATATATATATATATATATATATATATATATATATATATATATATATATATATATATATATATATATATATATATATATATATATATATATATATATATATATATATATATATATATATATATATATATATATATATATATATATATATATATATATATATATATATATATATATATATATATATATAATGTGGAAATAATCAATTCTGTTTCTCTGATTTTCACTTTCGAATAAATTAAATTTTTAATTTTTCTTAACATATAAAAACAAGTATTCAAATGATGAAACAAAGAAACATTTTATTATTTAGTTATATTGTGTTTACTGCTATAAAGGTGTACATTTTTTTCAAGCGAAACGTTTATTCTGTAATTTTTTGTATAGAAAATTATTGAAAAGTAATTTAATGTGGTCGTTTTAAAACTCATTTCACATGGAGGGATGACCAGTCAAAATTAAAAAACAAAAATTTAATTCATGTTCAGTTTTATGTATGTTAGTTATTATCTTAATGTTTTAGCGGCCTTGTCGCAATACTTCTTCGGTTTTATTTTAAAGTCATTGAGGTTGGTGAGCGCTGTGTCATGCTACATTTGTAATGCCGATTATGTTTTGTTTGCTAAGTACGCAATAATTGGGCAAGTTTTTATCTATGTGGAAGAGAACATCATTTTTTAAATAAACAATTTATAAGTTTCGTACAAGTATATGCAGTCGACTTACCTTTGAAATTTAATACTCAACGGAATCTTCGTCCGTATTTACATTTGTATTCTTGTTGTATAGGTGAAAATTTATCCATTTTTGTATACAGTCCTGTTGTATTGTAATAACGAAAGGTTCACGCGGATGAAATATTACTCTTATATTTGAGCATCTTGGCAACACGTGCAAACGAAATTTGATCACATTCGTGCTTCGATCAAAAAAACGAATTGGATTACGAACTCCTTCTTCATCGTACATAAGCTTAAATATCCAATTCGTATTATATTCAAATAAGTTCAAGTTTAGGTATGGTGTAGCTGGATGAGTTTGGCTGCTCACTGGCAGAATTCTACAAATAATATCGGTTGCAGTCTTAACTGGTCCTCCAAGTGATTCAATTAACTCACGTAACTTATGACGCAAGTGTTCATTGTTGTTTGATGGCGAAGGAGCATCAAGTGTCTCCAAAGAGCGTACTTTACAATATTCATCAAAATCTTTAATAAACAAATCGAGCATTTCTATTGAATCATCATAAACTTTGATCACATTATTTGTTGATATATCATAGAAGACAAACAAGGTGAGGCTTAGTCCGTTTAAAATGTTTGACAACGTTCCTCTAGTGTAGCGTATAAGTATGGTGTTGTTGTCTATAAATTGCACTTTAAGCATGTACATATTTTCGTACAATGGGTACAATCTAAAGAAATTCCGTAACTTTTCGCTTCTCACTTCACCCGGCTCAAGTTTGTTAATTTTTAAAATTAAGTGAGCTAAAATTTTCTGTTTAAAATGTGATAGAGGCCGCATTGCACGCGGTGTCCTGTACTCTGCGGCAGGCACTTCAGCAGACTCAGGCTCATCAAATGAATTCAGCTCGAGGTACGGCTTCAATTTCCCATTTATATGTCTAAAGAAGCATATGCATTGACGAGCTTTTGACAGAATAGCAATATCATTACCATATACAGATACTGCATTGTTGTAATCGAACCGCATTTCTTCGTGCGGAAATACCAAATAATCGCTTATCACGCCATTTTTTAAATCTACCAAAAAAAAAGCGTGGGATTTTCGCCTCATTTGTTCAGTCATATCCGGATAACGGGCATAAAACGCTTCTGACACGTTATGATCGGAGCGACAGATCATCAGACCAAGTAGCACGTAGCGTCCTTCGTCAAAAAATATAGAAAACTTACTGCTCAGGTACATCCTATTGTGCGAGTATACATTTTCCGGAAAGGTTACGAAGAATTCTTTACGAAAGATTTTATTGAAAATATTTTTGCGCACTTCAACTGACTGCCGAGTCATGTCGAAGAAGGGTATAATCTCTCGCTGCTCATGCTGTATCGAGTCAAAAGCCGAGTGAACGCCACGATAGCTCCAAACAATCAATGCAGGAACATCACTCAGGACGCCCAAAAGCTGCTTTCCATCTGGGGTAAATGTCAGCAAAGTCGGTACAACCGGCGGACTGACTTTTTGTACCGTCAGGTTTGGTACAAATGCTTTATAAACGTGCTCCTCGAAGCTAGATGCCAACATTGGAACATATTTACAATTGCGCCGATTTGAAAAGCCCGACTCGCGCTCACGCAGAAAATAAATTATATTTTGTTTCGTGCCAAACATTTTGTTAACTATAATAGCGCTGAATTTTACAGCTGTGTATGCTAGTGCTGAACAACGTAGCAGCACTACATATTAATTTTAATTTTTCAACACTGTCTGCCGAATACAACCACAGCAAACAACTCCTTGACATCAATATTTTTTTATACTATTCACACACATAAATTCCATCTGGTGATTTGAATTTCTTTAAAAAATTCCGTAGGTGTCACAGAAATCTCCGAGATTTCATAGAGAACAGTTTTTAGTGTACAGACGAGTTTTGTACTAATTAATTTTGTGTTGGCAACGCTGATGTTATAAAATATACACATGTATGTTTGTATGTATGTGTCGTTCGTTGTTGTTGCTCAAACCGACCTGGTTGGTTTTCAGCAAATAAATACACATTTTTATAAATTTAAATTAAATAACAAAATGTGCTAAGTGCTTATATCCTAAGATGCAGTTACGAAGAGAATACATTAAACTAGCGCATAATATAAGTTTTACCTTATGATTTGATGAGTTTATAGTATATGCAATCAACAATTTTACCTAGCAAAAGAGATTTCTGTGACACCTACGAAATTGATTTAGGTCGGAATTGGGGTGAAATGAGCACATTTTG
This sequence comes from Leucophenga montana, assembly GCA_035044765.1. Lineage (NCBI taxonomy): Eukaryota > Metazoa > Arthropoda > Insecta > Diptera > Drosophilidae > Leucophenga > Leucophenga montana. Next base: position 523,597 of record JAWNNQ010000124.1, on the reverse strand, counting down.
TTCTTTACATTTGCTTTTTGTACGACTTCTATAAAAAAAAAACTACTCCCGGTGCCCTTTACATGCTCGTATTTATCAAATCTCATATATCTACGTCCTTTTATGGGGGACTCACTTGTCCAGTTGATCTTATTTGTCGTGGTGTACTTTACAGATGTACCAAATTTTATCCTACTGCATCGAAAAGTTACTAAGATAAGACGAATTACATGTTTCACATTTCCAAAGTGATTTGCATATAGCTCTAAACCTTCTCCTGATCGATAATAACAAACTCTTTAAATTTAACAAAGAAGGTCAATTCGTTATACCTAATTATACATTTAAATATGTACCAGGTTGTCTGGGCTCCCGTAAACTGACACTCCTTTACTAGACGAACAGAAACTTCTTCTGACTCGGTCATACGCCTAAGGTCCTATTGTGAACTGCATTTACGTTGTCGTTCTATTTCTTGTTGTGGTTTTTGAATTGGTCTTTAATAGAGATGGGCGCCGCACAAAACAAATCGAAGCTCAAATACTATTCACACGAAATTTTAAATCGTATTGTAAAACATAAACGTGGGAGGTATTCAAATAGGGACTACCCTAAAAAGTGGGCGCTACACGCCCATTAATCTATGTTAAGCGGCTGTCCATAAAAAGACACCACATCGCATTTCAACCTAATATTGTCTTTTATAAATAAGTTTCGCGGGTTATAAAGAAGTAGGCGGGTCCAACCCATTAATGTATATGTGAAGCATCCGTCCACTAAAAGCTATCATATCAATTATTAAGTTGATATTGACTACAATAAAAAAAGTTTTTCATATAAAAAGACAAAAGTGGGCGATGGATTTGTATGGGGGCTATCCCAAAAAATGGGCGTAGCGGCTCAATCTTGATACTCTATTAAACTGTAATAAAAAGTGTACGTGCAAATTTTCAACTGGATAGCATAAAAATAGGTGCCCAAAAAATGGGCAACAACATACAGACGGACGGACAGACAGATGGACATGGCTAGTTCGACTCGTCTTGACGAGCTGACCTAGAATATAAGTATACACTTTATGGGGTCTACCTTGTCTCCTTTAATGCGTTACAAACATTCAGACAAACCATAATATACCATACCATAGTACCATTTCACACTATCGTTGGTGTGTCACAGAAATCTCTTTCACCCCAATTCCGACCTAAATCAATTTCGTAGGTGTCACAGAAATCTCTTTTGCTAGGTAAAATTGTTGATTGCATATACTATAAACTCATCAAATCATAAGGTAAAACTTATATTATGCGCTAGTTTAATGTATTCTCTTCGTAACTGCATCTTAGGATATAAGCACTTAGCACATTTTGTTATTTAATTTAAATTTATAAAAATGTGTATTTATTTGCTGAAAACCAACCAGGTCGGTTTGAGCAACAACAACGAACGACACATACATACAAACATACATATGTATATTTTATAACATCAGCGTTGCCAACACAAAATTAATTAGTACAAAACTCGTCTGTACACTAAAAACTGTTCTCTATGAAATCTCGGAGATTTCTGTGACACCTACGGAATTTTTTAAAGAAATTCAAATCACCAGATGGAATTTATGTGTGTGAATAGTATAAAAAAATATTGATGTCAAGGAGTTGTTTGCTGTGGTTGTGTTCGGCAGACAGTGTTGAAAAATTAAAATTAATATGTAGTGCTGCTACGTTGTTCAGCACTAGCATACACAGCTGTAAAATTCAGCGCTATTATAGTTAACAAAATGTTTGGCACGAAACAAAATATAATTTATTTTCTGCGTGAGCGCGAGTCGGGCTTTTCAAATCGGCGCAATTGTAAATATGTTCCAATGTTGGCATCTAGCTTCGAGGAGCACGTTTATAAAGCATTTGTACCAAACCTGACGGTACAAAAAGTCAGTCCGCCGGTTGTACCGACTTTGCTGACATTTACCCCAGATGGAAAGCAGCTTTTGGGCGTCCTGAGTGATGTACCTGCATTGATTGTTTGGAGCTATCGTGGCGTTCACTCGGCTTTTGACTCGATACAGCATGAGCAGCGAGAGATTATACCCTTCTTCGACATGACTCGGCAGTCAGTTGAAGTGCGCAAAAATATTTTCAATAAAATCTTTCGTAAAGAATTCTTCGTAACCTTTCCGGAAAATGTATACTCGCACAATAGGATGTACCTGAGCAGTAAGTTTTCTATATTTTTTGACGAAGGACGCTACGTGCTACTTGGTCTGATGATCTGTCGCTCCGATCATAACGTGTCAGAAGCGTTTTATGCCCGTTATCCGGATATGACTGAACAAATGAGGCGAAAATCCCACGCTTTTTTTTTGGTAGATTTAAAAAATGGCGTGATAAGCGATTATTTGGTATTTCCGCACGAAGAAATGCGGTTCGATTACAACAATGCAGTATCTGTATATGGTAATGATATTGCTATTCTGTCAAAAGCTCGTCAATGCATATGCTTCTTTAGACATATAAATGGGAAATTGAAGCCGTATCTCGAGCTGAATTCATTTGATGAGCCTGAGTCTGCTGAAGTGCCTGCCGCAGAGTACAGGACACCGCGTGCAATGCGGCCTCTATCACATTTTAAACAGAAAATTTTAGCTCACTTAATTTTAAAAATTAACAAACTTGAGCCGGGTGAAGTGAGAAGCGAAAAGTTACGGAATTTCTTTAGATTGTACCCATTGTACGAAAATATGTACATGCTTAAAGTGCAATTTATAGACAACAACACCATACTTATACGCTACACTAGAGGAACGTTGTCAAACATTTTAAACGGACTAAGCCTCACCTTGTTTGTCTTCTATGATATATCAACAAATAATGTGATCAAAGTTTATGATGATTCAATAGAAATGCTCGATTTGTTTATTAAAGATTTTGATGAATATTGTAAAGTACGCTCTTTGGAGACACTTGATGCTCCTTCGCCATCAAACAACAATGAACACTTGCGTCATAAGTTACGTGAGTTAATTGAATCACTTGGAGGACCAGTTAAGACTGCAACCGATATTATTTGTAGAATTCTGCCAGTGAGCAGCCAAACTCATCCAGCTACACCATACCTAAACTTGAACTTATTTGAATATAATACGAATTGGATATTTAAGCTTATGTACGATGAAGAAGGAGTTCGTAATCCAATTCGTTTTTTTGATCGAAGCACGAATGTGATCAAATTTCGTTTGCACGTGTTGCCAAGATGCTCAAATATAAGAGTAATATTTCATCCGCGTGAACCTTTCGTCATTACAGTACAACAGGACTGTATACAAAAATGGATAAATTTTCACCTATACAACAAGAATACAAATGTAAATACGGACGAAGATTCCGTTGAGTATTAAATTTCAAAGGTAAGTCGACTGCATATACTTGTACGAAACTTATAAATTGTTTATTTAAAAAATGATGTTCTCTTCCACATAGATAAAAACTTGCCCAATTATTGCGTACTTAGCAAACAAAACATAATCGGCATTACAAATGTAGCATGACACAGCGCTCACCAACCTCAATGACTTTAAAATAAAACCGAAGAAGTATTGCGACAAGGCCGCTAAAACATTAAGATAATAACTAACATACATAAAACTGAACATGAATTAAATTTTTGTTTTTTAATTTTGACTGGTCATCCCTCCATGTGAAATGAGTTTTAAAACGACCACATTAAATTACTTTTCAATAATTTTCTATACAAAAAATTACAGAATAAACGTTTCGCTTGAAAAAAAATGTACACCTTTATAGCAGTAAACACAATATAACTAAATAATAAAATGTTTCTTTGTTTCATCATTTGAATACTTGTTTTTATATGTTTTGAAAAACCTCGCCTCCAAAATCTAGGCGCTGACTATGGACAACACAAGAACGAATAGATGACTCTTAGACACAACTAGACTTCTTAAAGGCTTTTGAGATAGTCATGCAGTACTACTGCAAGATATATTCAATTTGTTATTTCTTGCTCACACTTAAGAGGTGGCTGGCTAACTACTTTTCTGGTCGTCAGTCAATCGTTGAGTTTGGGCACAATAGATCGGCATATAGAAAAGGCGTACCATACAACAGTGTTCTGTCATCACTCATATTTAAGTACAGCATCAAAAGTCGAGTTTGAACAACGATATCACGGAGACCATAAAATATCGAATTTTAGATTCGTCTGGTACTGATTTTGGATTTGGCTGTATATTCTTAAAATACAAATTTTTATTAATATCGTTTTTTTTTTGTTGGATATATAAACTGTTCCGTCAATTTGACTATCAAATTATTATGCATTCTATTTCTGGACTATTTACAATGACAAACAATTTTTATACTGAATAATTTGCCTGCAACGGGACCAAAATAGTGCTTTGAGAACGGCTAATGATTATCTACAAATGACCCATGAAGACCACCTATGCACATGAAGAAGCGATGATGCTACCTGTTCACCAGCATAATGAGCTGCTTTCGAAGCAGTTTCTGTTAGGTGCATACAGCAGCAATCATCCAAACCATATATCAGATAGAGGAGTATGGCTCAATATTGCATAAAAAATGCAATTGAACCGGCAATCAGCGTTCATAATGACAATATCGTACTAGGTGGTAGACCGCCACCTATTGACAAGAACGAAAAACGTCTCCCTCGTAACACCAGGTTCAAATTTGCACAGTTGAGAACCGGATGGATCAACAGGCTCAAGTGTTACAGGGAGCGGATTGGGAGCAGCACTAGTGATAGCTGTCCTGAATGTGGTCAATCACCGCATAATACGACCCATCTGTTTAATTGTCCGTCCCAACCGAATCAATTGAGTCCTATTAACCTTTGGTTACGTCCAGCTGTAGTAGCATCATTCCTGGCACTTGATGCCTAGGGTTACGTTTCGGTTTATATTTCTCTCACATTCATACTCACCTTGCACAATATTTTCATAATATAATATATTGTATACATATATATTTCCTGATGCAGCCCGAGACAAGCTGTTACAGCAACAAAACAAAAATATTTAAAGTACATAGTTTTGAAAGCACAAAGAATGAATGCTGTAACTCATTTTATGGAAATATTTCATATAGTATTTGCATACGTTACGTGAAGTGCAATTGAATTTAGTTGACCGTGGAAAAGTCTGAGCTGCATCAAAGACATGGAGATCTGAGCTTTTGAGCTACTTAGCACTTCAGCGTCGTAGCAAACAGCTCACTATATCTTTAAATATGTCGTTCTGAACTCATGTACAAATATCGGCTTTCATTTTCTTTGCCATTTCATTTTTGTAAGTCTGTGTAGGATTGTTCCTGCTTGGCTTAATATATATAAAAAATTTATAAAAATAAATACAATAAAACACCTTTACAGTTCCTAACGCACATAAGTTTATGTATACATATATATGTATTGTATATACAATGTTAGTTCCACAGAAAACGGAACTTTTGTTTTTTTAAATCTTCTCTGTATGTGGCGTTTGAAAGTTTACTTACTATTAGGCTAAACATTCATGACATGTCATGTGGAGATATCGTACACAAAGTGAAAGTCGAAAAATGCACTTCGCACAAAGAGCAAATATTAAGTTCTGAATTCATGAAAGATCAGCCAAGATCTTATTTTAAATTCATAGAATTCAGCATTTGCAAAACTTCAATTTAAAGCGTCTGAATTTTACCGTTTCGAAAAAGTCTTGTACCGAAATAGAGAACATATTATCACTTCAGATACAATGGATCAAAAGTTTAACCTAAAAGCAACGAAGAACATGAAACTTTGGAACACACTAAATCACAGAGTGGTATTATTGGAAAAAGTTTCGTTTTCCGTAGAACACAACTTATATACTATATGCACATATACTCATTCACTCATTCACTTTAAATGCTGCAGAAAAATAGAGCAAACCAAAAAAAGTTCATATTGAAGAATGGAACATGCATGCCTACGAGTACATACTCGTACACATACTATGTGTGTACACACCCTCGGCAAAATTTGTGGTCATTTCCTTTTCATCAGCTTCTACATTTTCCATTTTTGACTGAGGAAAACCAAAACCTGCGACTTTGTCCGCGCACAGATATTTAACTCTTGGCTTTTTTGTTCATTTTCACTTGCAGCTTAAAGAACTACTAGTAAACTAGATACATTCTGTTTTGCTAAATTGTTAATGAAATATACGGAAAATAAAAGCTTATTCAGAACGTAACACCAAATTGAATTTCCAGTTGGTATTATTTGTAATAAAATAATTTTTATTTTCTTAAAATGGACCTCTCACTATATTAGCCCATTAAGCTTTATTATGTCTAGTGCCATACTCCGTGCATTTCAAAAATCCAAAGGTGAACGAGTGATTTGACTTTTAACGATTTAGTGATTCTGAACGAGAGTCTTCATACCGTTGCAATGAAAATGTGGTGTGGTGTTCACACACACACACACACACACACACACACACACAGCCAGACAGACGAACGAACAGGTCTAAATTGATGCCACTTGCCGAGCTGATCAAGAATGTACAGAATTTGACAGACAAGAAATTTCATTAAATTACGTCAATAAAGTTAAAATTGAGTTGATTTTAATTTCTCACTCATGAAGCTCAAAACAGCATTTACACTCGTGCTGCGGTTTTTATTTCCGCAAAAATTGTTCAGAAGTGATTTATTTAAAATGGTTCGTTTTCACTTTTTAGAAGGATTTCGCGATGTGAATTCACTTGACATTGAGAATATGACTTTCATGGTGCCAACTCTAAATGAATTCAAAACCACGAACCACAAAATCAGTCTGAGAATGAAAAACCAATTTACCATTTTTAATAAAAGACTTCAGAAAAATTTCTACGGAAGGGAAAACAGGAGTAATTCGTTGATTCAGTTAGGACTAGTCTTCTAGTATGTACTTATACAAATCTAGCTGTTAGTATTTCTTCTTTGTATTTTTTTTTTTTTTGTATAAAAATGTAAAAGTTTTGATTCGTTATTGTTTTCGCCTTTTTTTATGCTTTCTGAACGATTATGTCAGGTTAACTATAGTTTGTGTATCTGTGTATATTATAGAAGAATATTTCTTCATACATATTTTGTAAAATAGATGTTTGTATAGGTTTACGTGCTCGGACACAGTTTATTGCCGTCGACACCACAGAAAGAAGAAAAATAAAATAAAATCTTGACTATGTGTATTTCGTAAAATATTTATGCGCTACTACAATATAGTATGACGGAAAAATGCGAAGACTAGTATCAGCAGCAGCAGCACCAGCAGCAGCAGCAGCAGTTATGTTTGATAAAGTCATTCTATAAATACAAAGTAGTGATTAACTTTCGTTAGCACGGATAACTATCAATTACTGAAAGTCCATATAAGAGTTAATGATGCAATCCGTAATTATAACATAATAATTATATATGTAATAATAATAATAATTATCGTAGAACTGTTAGTTATGTAGAAATTCGTCGGGCAATTAAAACAGCATCCTAAAATTGCAGTAATAATCCTTGATCGCAATACATCCGTTTTCATGTGAGTTGTAGATCTTATTGTCCTATAAAGACAAAAAATATATATTATATTACTTCTGTGTTCTGTTACTAATTTGTTTATTTTTTATACTTGTCGTACAAAGTTATGAATGGTATTATCAGGTTGTCAGATAATTTGTAGGTAGACCTCAGAAACTTGCTCGAAAAAGTCTGCGTACACCACAAAAAATTTTAAAATTGCGAATATGCGTTTACTGCTACTTAAAAATATTCGAAGAAATGCTTATTTCCTTCTTTTTTAATCAATTGACAACAACGGAAATAAAAATTTGTACGGGTGGGGGAAAATTATTTGGAAGCTATATCTTAAGGGAAAATCCTATAGAAAAATTGGAAAAGTAGTTGGCAGAGCACACTCATCAATACAAAGACTAGTAACTAACTACACTTCAACGGGTTCCAACCTGTCAAAAACCCGATCAGGTTATCCATCTCTCTTAACAAAATGAGAGAAAAAAGCGATATTCAGTTAGTGGGACAGAATCCAAGCTCCAAGCTGACCAACTGAAACTAGAAGTAGACTATATCATGGTCGAGTTGTTCGAAAGAAGCCCCATATCTCTTGCTGTAAATAAGCAGAAGCGCATGGAGTTTACAAATGAGTACGTTTCCAAGGAACAAGGTTTTTTTTTCGGAAGAGAGCAAATTTTGTATTTTCGTGATAAAAGGAGAAAAGCAGTTATGAAGAAAAAGCAGTACGACTTTGAAAGCATAATTTTTAGCCAAGCGTAAAACATGGTTTAGAAGGAGTTGTGGTTTGGGGTGTATGGCAGCAAATGGTGTTGGCAAACTAACATATATTGAATCAATAATGGACCAAGTCAAGTTTTGAAGGATAATTTGCTGCAAAGTTCCCAGAAGTTGGGCATAAAGTAAAGCTCTGACTTCTTTATAATATAAAAAATCAGTTGAGGACACTTCCGCAATTTCCGGACATGATTCCCACAGAGCATTTGTGGGACTTACTCGAATGCAGGATCCGTCAACACACCATTACCTTCAAAAATATTAAAAAAAAAGACATAATAATGGAGGAATGGGAAAAAATTACAACTGAAGACAAGATAAAATTTGTGTACTGCATGCCAAGACGTCTTATAGGGATATTCGCGAGAAAGCGTTATCCTACCAGTTATTGACACATCATATTCTTCGAAAGAAAAGACTGTACGCAGACTTTTGCGGTAGTGCTTTTCTGTCATGTTGTAGTATAAAATGAGTTAAAACTATAATTTTAAGTACTAAAATGCAGCAAAAATATTATTAGTTAAGAAAAATTAATAAACTATATCATAAAACAAAGTTTGATTCAGTATATAAAACATTGGCTGAGATATTTGCAATTAAAAGTGAAATTTCAAATTTTTTTTGTGGTGTACGCAGACGAGCAAGTGTATATACATACGTATATACTTGATCAGACAAGTTTGTTGTTATGCTACATGCATTTTTTGGTATAAACTTTTTAACTTTCGATCAAATCGATCCCGTGTTTGAAAACCATAAAGTCGAACGACAAAAAAACCAAAATACCAGACTGATTTATAGGTTAGTTCTTATTTGGCAGACAGGTGTATTGTGTTTCGAAAGACAAATCGATCCGCAGGTCACTTTTATGCTCAATGAATTTAAACATGATCGTACAGCTGCTTTTAATGAGGAGCAACCAGACCAGGCGGTAGCTGTGGTTAGCGAGGAAATACTTGAAAGGGTGCATGAAATGATGAGGCTGTAGGCGTGTTCGTACGAAACGGCAATCAATATTTTACATGATAAGCTAAATGTGACAAAAGTGTCGGCACAATGTGTACCGCGATGGATAACAAACTGCTTGAACTGTACTATGCATTGCTGGCATACTCACTGTATACGCACGAAGTATTTTTTCTGCTCAAACGAGAAGGTTGAAACGAGCCAGTTGCGAATATTCAAGTGTTTGACATATCCTATTTTTTTTTTTGGAGGGATTTAATAAAATTCAGAAACGTTGGAAAAAGTGTATTGATCTGAAGGAGATTACGTTGAAAAATAATAAAAAAAAAAAACAAAATTTGTGAAAAGCTTTGGAATACTCTTATACATACAATCAGTCAATCTATTTACTACATATTTGAATTGAAATTTCGCGTAAGGTTTCACCGAAGTTTACATTTTTTCCTTGATTTCTGTTTTCATTTTTTTTTTTTATTTACTTATGTATGTAGTTGAATATTACAGTTGAATATCGATTATCCGTGACTTTGCTAACCAGGAACATCTATAAAATCGGCCAAATCAACATTTTCGCGAGATTTCACTTTGTTGCTATGAGTTAAAGTCTAAAGGCTTTTCACCTGACTCTTTCGTTTGAGCTGGAGTAGCTGGAAATTGTAGTTAATATTATTATCGAAAAAAAGTAAATTGTTCCTAAATTGGTTGGCGATTGGTTAGATAAATTTCAAAAACGATATGAAGAAATGCTTGTGAATGACATAAAACGTTTAAACAAATTCCGGAGAACTTCACGCGATATTAAATGCTAATTAAAAAGGATCGTGCAGCAAAACCACTTGAGCTGCAGTGTTGAACCATAAGTTCAGTTTCAGTTTTGTAGCAATGCAAATAATTAAAACTTTTCAGAATAATATTATTGTAAATCAAATATCTTTTACAAAATTGTTCATGCTTCATTCCGTCAATTGAACAAAGATTCATTGAAAGGTTTGAGTACAATTGTCTTATAATATATTGTCTTATTATATATGCCAACAACTTTGGAGTTCAGGGTATACAACCGGAACCTTTAATCGAAATTAACTAATTCAAATTGAGAACCGAAACCAGAACGTTCAACCGAAATAACGTAAAATAAACGAACGATACCGGAACCAAAACACTTGAACCGGTAGTTTCGGTTCTCACTTTTATTTTTTTCTAAGAAAAATATTTACTTATGCTTCAAAGGACAATTTTGATATTTTAAACACTGAGAAACTAGTTATGATTCATACAGAGGACAAGCAGACAGACGGACATGGCTAGCGATTCGTCTCGTCGAACAGATCATGAATATATATATATACTTTATGGGATCTCCGATGCTTCATTTAATGCATTATAAACTCCGTGTTAAAATTGAAATACTATTCACCCTAGCATAAAAATTAAGTATATTTGTAATATGTTATTAATTTGATAAATGGTCTTTGGAACGTTGGCAATAGTAATTAGTATCTACTTTTTTCCAAAAATTTTTATATTGACCCTCAACCATAGCCAGTGCGTGACGTAGTGTCTGGGCCAGAGCCGCGTGACAAACAAGTGGTCACTGCAAATCAGGCTCGATCAGCCTGTAACGCTAACTAAGACTCAGTGTCAGAGCTAGAACGTCTATCGAGAACCGTACCGAATACATTCATGTATGAACCATAATTTGTATGGAGCTATACTCTACAGTGAACTGACAAAAGATATACCAAATTTCGTGGTTTTAGTGTAATTAATAAAAATAATCAAAAAACAAAATTCATACAAATCCATACTCACTTAATACACTTCATCTGAAGAGGGAAAGAGAAGTTTGAAGTTTCTATTTCTTACATTCTTGGAGAATGGTCTCGGCATTCAATCAGACGGTCGTACAGATACAACTACTTCGACTAGACTATTGATGCAGATAAGAAACTAGACAATTTATAGGATCTATTAAGTCTGCTTCTGTCTGTTACATAAATATGCACAAACTAAATACACCCTTTTACCCTATGGATACAAGCAGGCCCGTTGAGAGAAAGGAAAAAGGTGGCAAATTACCTCGAACCAGTTTTTTTTTTAGGTGCCCGAGATCAATGGCATCGCATTTACAAGAGTGCAAAGCAGTTGCTACGACATGGAAAAATATAGGCCCGCAATTTTTTAGTCCTGTGCTTGGATTTTCACTCGACAGTCAAGATATAAAAAAAAGGATATGCCTATATTGACTAGTCGCTTCGAGTTGCCGCAGATTCCTCAACGAGATGCAAGTTCCAGGATATAGGAACAACATCCATGGTAATAAGACACAAAGAGCTAGTAAGAGCATGCTAATCCAACCTTCTTTTACAAGCGTGGAAAGAGTTAGACATGCCGCTTGCAACATATAAGCTAGCAAACAAGAGGCACTTTCAGAACGACGCCAACCACTCCATTGTTACAGCAAAGCTAATGTGGTCTGAATAGAACATTAAAAAAGCAAAAGAGCTCCTTACAAGCATACGAAAGGAACTCAGTACATCAATCGGCATACTTCTGAACTATGTTTGATACTTACTTCGTGACTATATTTGAAAGTGACTCAGTTTTGTATGTGGATTAACTCTTATAGTGGGTTTGGCACGTTCATTTCATATACTTTGTTTGAAGAATAGGTATCTGTTGTTTTGTGTCTATATCTTTTAAATACACCGTGATCTCGGCGTGCATTTGGGCAAACATGGCAACATCGACTTGATTTTCAAGAATATACAGTTATATTTTAGTTTTGGTGTCGGCCACATCTACTCCTTTGGCTCTACTACAAATATTTATGCACAGTTTACCTTTTTATCCAAATGTAAATATTAATATCACTTAATATAATTACTCGCCTAATGAAAACAGCCTCGAAGCGTCCAGCTTTGTCGCAGCACTACAGCAAATGACTGCTTAAATTTATATACAAGAATGAATGAGCACTCGATATATTGCTGCTTTAATACTATTACGATGACTCGATGATGCATTGCGTTAGTTTACTAAAATCATCGAACTTTTTATGCGCATAAAAATAGAGGCAAATTAACGTATTCCACTGCACTTGCGTCATGGGCGTCGGATCTGCACAAAATGTTACAACGGCGTCAATGCAGAAAGCGTTTGACCTTCGTTTAAATGTAACGTCGTCGGGCGGCTCTACTGGATTAGTAGTCATTTCGCACCATGGATTAAACATTTTACGCCACAATGAGTTGTATTGCTTTTGTACTGATTCTACTGTATCCTCGTTCATTTTACGTCGCTTTGCTGCGGCAGCTCTACCAGCGCTGGTGCCGGCGCCGGCGACTACTGGACGTAGCTTTGTTACTTTTTTCGTTGCTTTGAACAACTTACGACGTTCCATGACCAACAGAAACTGACCGAGCGCAACCAAGCACTGTGTCAGGCACAACAAGGGCGGTTTAAAGCAAACACGATGCAAATCGGCCATATATGCGTGTATATCGACAATAACCAGATCCGGCAGTATAACCCATTTGCGCAGCTGCAACAGCTTGCGTCGCACTTGATCAATGTGCCGCGTGGTGCTGTGTTAAAAAAGTGTCTATTAATTTAATATTATACATATTTTTAAACTATTTACGTACATAATAATAAAACGTTCCAATTGACAGCGAAAAAGCGGTTCCTCATCGAAGACGCTGCGCAATTCTTTGCTATGTTCTTTGGTTACTAATAGCACAAATTTACCATTTTGTACGGCACGCCAACAGAGCTGTAATGTATTAATATGTTTATTAATGTAGTTTTTATTGTGCTATTGAAATCATTTAATATTATTTATTTATTTACCTTATACATTTCGCGCTCGTAGTTTTGCGTTGCCGTGGCAAAATAAAGAAATTTGTTTATATTCTTTGATTTTGCATCCATTTTGTTAATGCATTGGTAAAATGTTCCTGCACTTGCTAAATGCTGTTAATATTTATATTAAAGATTATATACGTAGACTATTTTGTATTTATTAAATTTATTTTCGTAGCTTTCGCGCTTTTTAATAATTTGCTTCATCTTCTTCTTCTTCTTGTTCTTGTTCTTCTTGTTTTGATCTGCTTGACGATGTTGTGCAGCGACATCTAGCGTTCAAGCGCTACTCTGCGCAATAATAAATAGCCAACTGTACAGAAACTACTGTACAGCTACTGCATAATTGTGCAGAGCACCAGAGTCGTAGATTTTCTAAGTAAATTTTTAATATACACAAAATAATTATTTATAAATGCTAGTAAATTTTTGTTTTGCTCTTTTTATGCATAAATTAAAATCGACATTAATTATATTCAATATGTAAATAATTTTTCAACGTAGGCAGTTTCGCATAACAATTATGTACATATGACAACTCTATGTTGAGCAGCTGATCCCAACTGGAATCCTTTGCATAATTAAAACGAAAATAGAAATGTTTTCAAACAAGAAAATATCTTATTTGAAAATATACGTAACACCTGCTAATAAGAACTTATGCGACTTGCATACGTAAAAAAGCGGGTAAGTGTAAGGTATATTTGTTTTAAATTAAAATAATGCACATACACAGCAGCAAATTTACAAAAAAATTCACATACTACAGAACTATTTAAAATAATTAAATTTATGCTGAAGCATTTTGGTTTTCATTTAACTATTAACTAAGCAGAATACTACACTGAAGGAAGCGTTTAGGTGTTTTTGTTTACTACCAATCACCCCACCTGATCGATCGGTAGGGTGATTGGTGGCTCCGCAGAGGCTTCGTTGCGGCTGCGCCAATATCAGTATTAGCATCATGGCCGTAGCTAGAACAGGGGGGTTTGGCGAATAACACGTAGATCAGAAACAAAAAAGACCGCTGCAGTCGAGTGTGCTCTACTTCGAGATACCTCTTACCTTGTATAATTAAAACATGTTCGATACAACAAAATATATACAAAGTGTTTTTGTATGGCAGCTATACGTGCTAGTGTAAAAATGGCGGCCATTTTTCAAATAGTATTGTTTCTGATTATAAAAAGTCTCCATCCCAACTTCCAAATCAATATTGCTAAGATTGAGGGAAAACGTACGGAGCTAGATGCAGTCTTCTTGTCATGCTGATTAGGAATGTATGCATACTTTATGGGATCTACGATGTCTCCTTAAATGCATTGCAAACATTGTGACAAAATTGTAATACTATTCCAACTCTGTGAAAAAAGGCTGATTTTTTTCGAGGTTAATTTAAGTGTTATTGTTATTAATGCCGATATACGAAGATGAGCTCTACTGCAGTTTCCGGGTCTTAACACTAATCAAACGAGATGCAAAATTGGAGAATTATTTGGAAATTTGGAGAATTATTACAACAAGAAAATAGTCTAAATGTTCTTTTGTGAAGAGCAGTGTAGCATCGTTACTATTTATCTGTAAAATAACACATTAGTGGACATTGTCTGTCCTTGCTTCTGCATTGGCGAATTGAATTGCTCCAAGTTTAGCAAATATTGAAGAGAATTTTGTATATTGTTTAAACATATATATATTTTCTTTGTATGTGTGTATATATTGGACACATTCTAATATACACACATGACATTATTTCAAATGTGTAGGTTAAGTTTGACCTCTTATCATTACACAAAAAATTTTTCAATCCAGTTATTTAGAGCATTCGTCAAGTTGAGATCCGACATGAAATATTGTAAAAGTTTTACGCCTATGCATTTTAATGGAAAGTATAATTTTTATTTTGGTAGCTACTAGTACATTAAAGAACAGTTCTAAAAAGTGTTCCATAAATTGAAGCACAAGATGTGAAAGTAGATGTTTTGAGCATAGAAGAATAGTTTGAAGTAATTTTGATGTACGTTTAAATAATGTGTGGAATTCCACACAACTATGTAGTAGTATTAGTACATGATTAATAAAGTTCTCCAATGCTGCCTGCCTCCCTAACTGGATACTGAATACTGTTGCTCAGATGTAGCTAAAGATACACATCTTCTATATAATGTAATAGAACAAAAGCGATGTTGCCATTAAGATAAAAGTTTAATTAAATTTACAAATGGAAAAGTGACAAATTTAAATTTAGGAATAAAATGAGGCAAGTGTTGAGAAAAACTTCGTCAAGTTGAGTTACAAAAAAAAAAAAAAAAAAAATACAACTCTGTCTGCCCAACATGAATACCGGAAGGAATGTGTCCCTTTTTTATTTTCTCTTTTATTTGTCACAACACAAACACACACAGGGACACTTAAGTACACATGCATATGTTACCCTGAAGTTACGCGAGAGATTCTGGTTTGTTGACATAAATCTTACTCTTCAAAAATCAACACATGAAAAAGGCAGGTGGAGTGTAATCTTCTAAACAAGGTGCACAGTCGAAATCACCATTTTTCGAAATTAACCGCTTTAATAAATTGATTGTTTCGTGAGCAGTATGGCATGTAGTAGCTTCATGCTGCTGTCGCGTATCATTGCGTTATATAGCGTTCTGTAGACCGTTGCATTGTCGTTTTCGACAAAAGTTTTGGTCAATGTCTCTTTTCGAGCAAACATCGCACCAGATAGTAACGTTTTGTGAATATAAAGCTACCTCATGAATTGGTTTTTGAGATTTTGAGAACCCCAATAAGGAACATTCAGAGTATTAAGATTTCTACATATCCTAAAAAGTGCTTCATCGCTTCTGAACACTAATTTTGAAAACAAAATTTTACGATTTCCAGCTAATCAAAAATAAATCTTTTAATAATACACCGACCGAAATTCAACCGAAAGAAGCTACATTTTAATAGAGATTCGAATTCCTTCCAACAAGCTGGCTACAAACAAATCTATCTGTCTTTCAGATACATATAGTACAAAAATTAATATGTTAGAGGATGTTGAAAACATGCATTAGTAAAAACAAAATAACATCGTTTTCTATTTCCTTTTCGATGAAATTTCGAAAGCAAGTTTGCACTTAAACTGCAACTGACAAACAAGCGCAAAACGCACAACACTTTCATTTAATTTTGTATTTTTTGTATTGTATTTCTCAATCTTTACTGCATATGCAACAGACGCACAATATGAAATATAAGCGGAAACGGAAGTTTCACTGAAGCAAAAAAAAAAAAAAAAAGATTTAAGGAAATGGAAATAAACTAAACAAACTAACTAAAAGCAGCAACTGCAACCGACAGCAAATCAGCACAGACGGACAGACCAGCTAGATACTTAGTAGTATAGCAACAACATGAGACAAACTCATGTACAGGAAAAACGAATACTGATGGCAGTAAGCAGCTAGCAGCAAATGTTGAAACTTGTTGCCTCAACATATTGATTTAGAAGTGCAACACGATGCACACACAAGCTACCTGACACTTTGACCGCAACCGCAACTGATCTCTACTCTCGACTCTTTGAATATTATATAGATTTTTGTTGCTGTTGTATTGATACTATGTATATAAAATCGTAAATACAGAATGGCATAAGAGTAGCAGAAAAACATGAAATAACGCTGCACTTGAGTGTGCTCGACTTGGAAATACCCTGAATACTTTTATTAAGATACCTATTTATAAATTTTGTTTTTTTTTTGTATTGTATTTCTGAATCTTTATCTTGCATATGCAATAGACGCACAATAGGAAGTGAAAGCGGAAACAGCAGTGCCACCGGTTGGTATTGTACGCTTGTATAGTTGGCAACAATAAAATTTAAATGCATTTATAATTCACAAACAGTTAAGTAAACAGTTTTTAAACATTTTTCTTATATTTTATGGTAATTTGTCTATTATAATTACCGTTTTCGCTATCTTCAAGCAGACAGATAAGGACGGTCAGACGGACATGTCCATATCGATTCGACTTTTGCTGCTGATCAAGATGGTTTATACATACATATATCGTATTTTATGTGGCCTGTCAAGCCTCATTCTGTCTGTTACGTACATTTGCACAAATCCAAAATACCCTATTACTTTTTGTCTACTTTTATATTAGGGTATAAAAAATAATATAGTTTCAAAGACTGAACTGCAGGGCATTTCAGATTACTTGCTTGTGGCAAATGCAAATTTTTGACAGTAGCTGCTATTAACTAATATACTCGTCCATAGATTTAGTATTTGGTTGGCTTAGATTGTTTCCATCATGTATCAATTAATAACTAATCAATTTTTTTTTTTTGCTATAACTTAAAATTGATTGGAGTGAAAATTTTTGAATTCTAGTTAGAAGTAAAAGCTGAAATAAATCACATCTTTAAACTTGTGAAAGTAATAGATAACTGGAATCGTTAAATGCAATCGTTATCTAACTATACTTCAAGTGAATCTAAATCTCAAGTTTAGTGGATTTACGTTTACAATAGCTAAACTCATCAACAGCAATGACAAAGAAGTTTTGGCACTACTGATATAGAGCACTCAAAAGCATATTTCGACCAATATTTTCTTGTATATAATTTTTGCAATTACAGTAGAGTGGGATCGTCTACAGAATCCAAAGTCAATTATGTCAAAGACCTATTGCGATGGCATCAAGTGGATTTTGGATTCGACTTCAACGACCGCAAAAATATATGATAAACATCATGGCCTGAAAAAACATTTTTTTTTCGTATAGTTGTGTTACGAGTATTAATGTGTCAATTCGGTCTAGCCCAGTCCGTCTGTCTTTCTGTGTGTACATCATATACATCATATTCACTTAATCTTTGAAAATTGGTATGAGTACTTTGTGTAAACAGAAGCAATATACTCTTGAAAATGGACCTATTGTGTAGAAGGTATCACTCACACTCAATATCACCATAGTACAAATTAAAACTGTTATATTGAAATCGTTTTATTTTAAGCAATTATTTTTAAAATAATAACACCGGCAAATAAAAATGAAAAAGTGTTCAGTACTTTAGACCAGAACCACCTAAGAATATGTATTTCGATGCGCTGAATCTGAATTTGTGGTCGGTTTAACCCGTACACCTCCAAAATTTTGAGTAAATCCCAAAAACCGCTAAAAATAGCACAAAAAAAAAAAAAAAAAATACAGTTATGCAAGCGAGAACATTTTTTACGAACTAGATCATTATATATTTCGATGCGCTGAATCCGAATATGAAGTTGATTTAGCTTGTTAATAATCCAAATTTTGAGTAAATTGTAAAAAACCGCTGAAAATCGCTAAAAATGGTCAAAATTGAAGTTATGCAAACGAAAAATATTTTCTTGAACTAGCTCAAGTATAATTTTTGTGTATTTCGATGCGCTGAATCCAAATTTTCAAAACTCTTTTTCCCTATCACGATAAAAGTAGTCATACGGCCATTAGAGACATTTTATAATACAATAAAGAATTTAGGTATTATTAAATATTTTTATACAGCAGCCATCACTTCCAGTTTAAATTTCACGCATAAAAAGCCATTACAGCAACTTTTTTATGACTAATTTTATATAGCTCTTTAGACGACAGGAATTATACGAATTTATAGATGTCTTGCTGCCACATAATATAGCTCGTCTCTCGCCCTACATTCTCGTACGCCAATACATCTTTCAATGTTTAATTCATAATTGCGTACAAAATATTTAAATACTAGAATTTTTACTAGTGAAAATGATTGAAGGAATTATTCTGGAGAAAATTTATGGATGAAGTTTGCCATTAATCGAGCATCTTTTCTGTACTTTGAAATTGAAGTTTTGTTTAAATTCTTATTTTTTTTCTATTTAATCAAATATGATAAATAGCTGCCAGTTTTTAATATTGTATATGATTTTCCATTACAAATATTAAATTCAAGGTATGTTTATCTACGTATAAACGTGCAGATTCTATTTTTGTCTTTTATTTTTTATAAAATCACAATAGATAAATGTTTACAATAGTTTTTTACGACATTGAAATGTCGTTATTTAGTTTAAAATGCTTCACATCAAATGTTCTGCAGCCAGAGATAGAAATACGAGGGGTGCCTTTTATGTTGTGCATCTAGTAATGAAAAAAAAAAAGAAACAGTAATTCATGATTCAATCAATAGATTTTTGTATGCTTTTGAACCAAATTTCGAAATACTTTTTCTATCACAAGATCACAAGAGAACTTTCACGAATTATGATTTTTCAAGTCACTGTAAACAACACAAATAGTGTTCGTACATCAAAACGTTCTGCGTACGTTTACGCTAATAAACATATATATAAATATATATATATATATATATATATATATATATATATATATATATATATATATATATATATATATATATATATATATATATATATATATATATATATATATATATATATATATATATATATATATATATATATATATATATATATATATATATATAAAATATTTTCAATGAAAATGTCAGCTGGCACCTAACAACACTAATTGTTGCCAAGGCGCACAATTTACAAGGCAAACCTCGTATATATTGATGGATAGTTGTGCTTAAACAGAAAGAGATTGTGCTAGATATAAAATACTATATGCATTAAAAAAACGCCACACGCTACTATAAAATTGTTAGATAATGTCTCTTCTTGTACTTCTGTCCGTCTTTATGTCTGTCTGTCTGTCTGTCTATAAACTGCCAGACATGCGTTTCTCTGTCTGTCTCTGTATCTGTCTGCACATTAGTACCTACATACGCCCTACTATCTGTCTGTCTGTCTGTCTGTCAATCTGTCTGGCGTGCAACAAACGCTAATAGTGTCAATATATGCTCGCATCGCTACCAATATAATGCACTTTGATCGTTTTACAGCGAATCGAAATATTACAATTTAGAACTTTCCCTCCTACATTCGTCTAAAATTTACTTGTCGCTGATGTTTGGTATCTATTGGATTTATATCGCTTTGCGAATGCTGTAAGCTGTAAGCTTTAATTTTTTATTTTCTGTTTGATATCGTTTGCCAAGTTTATATTTGCCAGCAACGCCACCATCCATCCAATCGACACAGCATCGCTTTAAGATCTATTGCACACCAATTTGCATTAATGAGTTTTTCTACAACATAACAAATCAGTTCAGTTTAACAAAAGAAAACACATTTATTTAAACAAAAAAATGTGTTAAAATTTGTTGTTTTTGTTGCATGTCATTGTAGTCAAAATGTACACCTTCACAATGCTACATCTCAATAACTCTTGCATTGTTTTTTTGATTTGGAAATAATCATAACACAAGTTGATCAGAAAGACAACGGAAAAACTATAAATTAGTTGGTAGATTATGCTTGCTCATTGAACATTCGTTTAGAATTAAAATACACATGTAATTCGCAAACAGTTTTTACTTAGGTAGTATTATGTAACTTATTGTTTCATTGCATTTTTTGTTTTATTTCGTTTGTTTAATTTTATGTTCGTCTTTAAACATTTTACTTATATATTAATTAATTTTAATTATTTAACCAATGACAATAAAATATCCATGCAATCTTTTGTTGTCACTAAATATTTCTGATAATAATAATACTACTAAATACTGTACAAAAAACGCTGTAGCATACGTTGTTGGGTTTTATAAATAAAATATTTTTTTTTATAAACGTTAGTAAATTTTAGTTTAAAAGTTAAGTCTATGTCTAAGTTAAAATCGACATACTTGGTAATTTCTAAACTAATCCAAAAAAAAAAAAAAAAAAAAAAATTCATACAAAAACTTAAAAATTTCCGAGCAGAATTGTATGGAGGTGACACCATACTCTGAAGAGGGACATTATCCATTTAAACAAAGTGGTTTAAACAAAGTGGTTCAAACGCTGATTGGAGTAAATATTCTGTTGCTTGCTCTAACTTTAGCTCATTTAGCTCACTGTTATCCTGTCAATTTATTAGGAGTTTAAATTAACGTGCACAATAATCGTAAGAGCTTCTTCAACATAATAAATAAGTTAGAGGCTAAAAAGCGTAAACTCGGATATTAGCAACCAAATCCTCATCTGCTTTTGTTTAACCCGCCATCAGCTAGTAGTTCTGAAAGTTTACCGCGTCATTTTTGTTTATGTTACCAAAACGTTCGTGGCCTCTCTCTTAGCACTAAATTAAACTCGGTTTATCTCAACAGCATGTGCATTCCATATTGACGTTCTGGTTTTTTTTTCAGAGACCAGAAATTTTAAATTTTATATTTTAAATTTTGAAGTTTTCAGTAGAAAATTCTATGTTTATTGATTTGACCGGGCTGGTAGACGCGGTGATGGTGTCCTAATTGCTGTTAACGTTAAATACTCGTCCGAACAATCTGTCATTAATAATATAGATAATATTGAATACGTTGCAGTAAAAATTAAGATTAATTCGTCGAACTTTTTTATTTCGTGTTGCTATATCCCGCCAAACTCTTCACAGCATATTTATGGCCATCATGTTGAGCTTATTCAACAATTTGCATGACAACGACTCGCTGCTGTGTTATAGGTAACTTTAATCTTCCAAAAATTAGTTGGATTAATTCAAATTTGTTTCTTGAGCCAGTGGGCTTAGATGCAAATTCGATCAGTTTTCTGAACGCCCTTGCCGATTTTAATTTGAGACAAATTAATAATGTGCGTAGTAAAAGCAACAAGCAGTTGGATTTGGTTTTCGTTGATAGCTTTTGGGCCGGTACCTTAAATAGAGTACTTCCTATTTCTTCACCCGAGGACCCCAATCATCCAACCCTCGATATTAGTGTTACAATTTGTGATCCGGTAAAACATTGTATTTCTTTAATACCGAAAAATTTATTTAAACGTGCAAACTATTTTATTCTGCTTGATCTGAATTTTTCATCCGCTCCTGATAACATCCCGAATTCTGTATTGAAGCTTTTTTGCCAGACTCTTACGTTCTTATTTAACCTGTCGTTAAAAAGTGGAAAGAAGATAAAGCGAACATATGTAACTATCGTGGTATTGCAACATTAGCCGTGGTCCCTCAATTGTTCGAAAAAATTATCACAAACCATCTTTTACATTATATTGCTCCAATCATTTCTCCTTTTCAGCGTGGCTTTCTCAAGGGTCGTTCTGTTAATACAAATGTTTTGGAGTTTACTTCGAGAACCATCAGCGCTTTTTCTGATGGCATGTAATTTTTAGATCAGCAACTTCTAAAATGATCAACGTCTCTTCTGGTGTTCCACAGGGTAGTCATTTGGGCCCAGCATTATTTTTGCTGTTTTTATACGACCTCCCGTCTGCCATTCTCAATGAGAAAATATTAATGTACGCGGACGATGTTAAACTTTTCCTTCATTTCAAATTGCAAGCTCAATCCTCATAGCTACAAGATGATTTGGATCGCATGGTTGTATGGTGCAACACAAACAAACTTTATTTAAATGAGAAAAATGTGTAAATGTATGTCTTTTCATAGACGTAAACCAATTCAATCGTCTTATTGTATTTGCGGCAACGATTTAGAAAAAGTCGATACGTTCTACGATCTTGGTATATGAATGGATCCTAAGCTGAACTTTAATGCCCATATAGACATTATGGTAAATAAAGTCTCGTCGATGCTGGACTTTGTTAAAAGGTGGTCAAAAGAGCTTGTCTACCCGTATATAACTAAGTTATTGTTCACTGCTTTAGTACGCCTCATTCTGAGTATGGTGGTGTTGTGTGGAATCCTCAGTATGAAGTGCATTCTATGAAAATTGAATCGGTGCAGAAACAGTTCCTAATTTTTTCTTTGCGAAGCTTAAATTGGGATCCCTCTTATCGTCTTCCCTCGTATTCGAGTCGTCTTCAGCTACTTGGTTTACCTTCGTTAAAAAGCCGCCGTTCAATGTTAAGTGTTATGTTTCTGCATAAAGTTATATCCGGTGAAGTTAACTCTGCCTACAACTTAAATAATATTTTATGTAATGTTCCCCAGAGACCAAACAGGCATTTTGAGCCTCTCAAACTAAATATTTGTATTTCTAACTTTGCACTGTTTAACCCCTTTAGAGTAATATGCGCTGAATTTAATAAGCTCAGTTCATGCTTTTTACTGTGTGCTAGCAATAATACTTATAAAAAAAAAAAAACATTCTATCAGTTCTCAATATTTGACTTTGTAATTTGTACTATTTTTAATTCTTATCATTAATTTTATATTTTATTGTACGATTTTGTGTTTTTTTTTTATTTAAATAAAAGTTAAAGCAGCTGATGACGTAAGTCTGTATCTGTGAAACAGGACTAGTCTTGGTGCCGATGGGCCACTTGTTGGTAGCATGCTACCCAACGTCCGTCCTTATTATTATTATAAAGCGTAGAAACGCGGCGTACTCTTAAAATTTTTAACTCTTAGAGCATCACTTCCTTTGACTTTATATCAACTCCTGTTCTTTATGTCGTAAATCTATAAAATTTTCATTTCTTCCTGGTGCTGATAATATTCCTAGTTGTATACTAAAACAACAACTCCAATTGTGCTTCTTTATCTTTTATTTTTAAGCTGTTAAAGGCAAATCCATTTGTACGAATCTTTAAGAATTCTCTTCTATCGTCTGGTTGCCCGACCAATATCATATATACTGATTTTAGTAAAGCTTTTGACTGCGTGGTGTCCTAGCCACCTTATATATAAGTTAAATGCCATACGGTTATAAAGATAAGGGTTTGCCATTATGTTTTAAAAATGATTTCGGGCAAGTGAGCGCCGCGGCTGGCTCGAATAAATTCCAGCCGAGAGGCCCAATTTTCGACCACTTTTTGCAGCGATTGGGGCCGTATGTCAGCAATAACGCGCCGAATATTCTCTTCCAATGCGTCAATCGTCTCGGGTTTGTGGATTATCATTACTCCAAATGCCACAATTTTGTTTATTAACGTACCCATCCAACAAAAAGTGAGCTTCATCGCTGAAAAAAATTTTCTTGTGAAAATCGGGATCGATGGCCATCTCCTTTTGGTAATAAATTTGCACGATTTGCAAACGTTGTTCCGGAGTACGTCTATTCATTATGAAATGGCAAACCAAACAGAACATAAATCAAGTGACAGCTGCCAAAAAAACAGCTACCGAAAACAGTGTTGCCAGTTTGAAAAGCACACGTCTAAAAAAAACCCTTTATAAAGCACTTGCACTCTCGTCCGTCTGTCTGTCTGTCTGTCTGTCTGTCTTGTGTGTGACTGTATTGTCTGCTTTAAAAATGACTTTTGATAATGCTAAAGTGTATTTCTCTGGCATTATGTACATATATATATATATGATATTATGCATATATATGATAAACAATAGATGTAACAAACACATAATAACATAATAACAGCTAAAGAGCATTGTTTATACATTCTACTTACGAGTATGTTGCTTGTTCTGGCCAATTTGTTGATTTTTTCAGAATATAAAATATCTGCAGCTCAAAAGTGCAAAAGTTGTAGTGAACATAGATTGATCGATGCAAAACAAAAAAATATATACATACATATGTACTTTCGATATGCCAAAATGTGTTGGGTGTACGAGTATCTGTGTGTGTGTGTGTGTGTTAAAGTGAATGCCAAGCTGAACATTCTTTTGCATACATTTCCCAAATGCTGCACGTAGAAAAAAACTGAATTTACAACTGCGGCGGATGCAGTTGATGTACGCAAGCCAAGTATTTGTTAGAGCGAGTGAGTAGTATAAGATGTGTGTAAGAGTGACAAAGAGCGAGTGAGCTATAGCGTGTGTGTGTGTGTGTATTTCAATATGCTGCAGGAAGCAACTGTGTCAAAACTTCGAGTATCTTGCACATACCTACATATATAGTACAACACTCGACATAAATATATTTGCACTTCACTTAAGTTTAATAAAAAAAAAATCAAGGTAGCTCTTACGAGATCTGAAGAGCATAACAACCGTTTGTTTGTATATCAACTTATTGTTTCCCATTTTAATTGTATAAAAAGTTGTGATCTATGTTTAACCTTTCGATGAAGCTGTACTTCAAACCGTGGTTGTAGCTAGGATAAAGCAATAGCTGGTGCGTGGCTGCGAGGTCTAGAAACGGTTATGTTACCAAAAAACCATCGATTCTGTAGACGAACTGATAATTGCATAGCGGAAGTTAGAATCATTACTGGGCATAAGTAATATCAGCGTATATAAGAGATAATGCAACAATCCACATAAGGCTATGGATGAGCTATGTTCGGGTTTCCTTGCTAAATTATTTATTAATTTTTTTTAAATCTATTGCTGGAGTTATATTTTTGTCGCTGGTTGTACACACAAACTCTCAACACAATCCACAATCGTGGATGAAATTTAGCATTGCATGCCCGCTCAAAGGACCTTTGTAAATTATGGCAATAGCAGAGAAGCCGTCGCGACGTGCAATTGCCCTGCCTCATGTATGAAAGAGTTGGAGGCATACAGATGAAATAACATGAAATGAGATAAATGTACATAGATGTAGTACAAGGGCTGCTATTTACTTTTGGAATTTTGCAATCAAAACAAGTATTCATCAAAAATTGTTTTGTAGTATGGTAAATTTATTTGTAAAATACCATCTCCAAACGCTTGAACTAATTTTAAAATAAACGTTTGGCACGCTCAACCAATTTATCCATAGACTATTTACACTCGCTTTTTGGGATGTTCGTTAGCAACTGTGTCACGGATGTTTGTATGGCTGGAATGTTATCGTAAAAAGCTTCTTTCACTGCAGCTTTCATTTTTGGGAGAGAAAATACTCTGACGGTAATATTTCAGGCGAATACGGAGCGAGGTCGATGAGACAAATCTGTTTTTTCATAAACAATTTGGTCTTGTTAGGTGTTGCATGATCATGCAATATAAACAGCTGCTTTCCATTGGAATGTTCGGACCTAACATTTACAACTCTTGATCACAAACGATATAAAACTTGTAAAAAATATTCTTCATTGACAGTTTGACCTTCTGAAACAATGAACAATACCCTTGGAATCATAGAAATCAACATTGTCTTGATTCTTGACTTCTGAAGACGCAATTTTTTAGGGTTTGGCTCGTCTTTTGTACTCTGCAGATTGTCGCTTAGTTTCGGTATCATATTTAAAACACCATGTTTTATCAACAGCTTTGATCGAAACAAGAAAATCTGGATCCTTTTCAGCTATTGAAATGATGTCTTTTCAATGCTCTACACGAGCTATTTTTTGATCATCATTTAACTGATGTGGAACAAAACGTGCACACACCTTTCTTTTATCCAAATCTTCAGTTAATATTTTGTAGATTGTACAGTAAGATGAATTTAATTCATTTGCCTGCATTCTCACAGTGAAATTTGCATCGATAGCGATTATTTCACTTACTTTTTCCAGTAACCCAGCACGAGTAGATGCGTCGGGTCGTCCAGGTCTTGGATCATCCAAGACCATTTTTAAATTGAGTAAACCACGTGTAAACTTGAGTACGACTCATACAATTATCAGCATAAACCTTTTTTTTTTAAATTCGTAAGTCTCACTAAATTTTTTACCAAGTTTAAAACAAAATTTATTATTTGCTCTTTTGGTTTTACGACATAACTACAAAAACTGCTGTTATTGAAACGTGTGTCATTTTGTGTAACCTGTCAAATGATTAGCATGAACTTAGGTGCTTGCGAAAGAAGCAAAATGTAGCTATCTAACACTGCCAACATTTAATAGATGGCGCTATGTGTTCTATGATTTAAATTAAAAGTTCGGTTATTTTTAGATCCTACCTTGTGATCACACCACCTGAAAAGAACGCGTGTCGAGTGTAATCCAAAAGTCGTGCAATGTGTCAAGTAGCAGCAGGTTCACAGGCTTTGGACGTTGACATCGCTGCTACTGCGGTTGCAAATTCAAGTGGGCGTGGCTGCATGGGCGGCTGCTGCTGCTGCTGCTGCTGCTGCTGCTGCTGTTGTACGAATGAAGTAATATTTTAGCACACGCGCGACACGAATTTGAGAAGAACTCATTCAGTTGCTTGCTAGGTCGACCGCCTGCTAGCTAAAAATGAGGTTAACAAAGTCAAAAAGAAAGCGCGCCATGCAGCAGATACAATATGAACTACCGAGCTCCCATTGCCGCTGCGAGAAGGCGTTGAAGCAAAAGAAAGCTAGCTAAGAAAATTTAATAAAAAAAAATAAAGATAAAAAAATGCAAGAAAAGAAAAGAAAAAAAATATCGACTTGACGCTGTCGAGACACAGCGCCGCATCTTCTGAATGTAGTATGTAATTGACACTTAAACTCGAAATTTGACGCAAATTGCTGTGAACTCACACAGCGCGGCGCAAGACAAACACTGTCACAAATTCTACACACACACACACACACATACACATACATATGTGCATGGCTTTGGATGCTGTGCGTTAAATATACTTGCATACATCACACATACTTACACGTATGTACGTATTTGTATGATATCAAGTGAAAGCATGAAAGCATTGCAGAGAAGTGTCGTTCTCATCGTTATTGTCCTCGCCGTTCGCGTCGATGTTGTCACTAAAAATAGCTTTTACAAAATACCAATTCATAAAAGCAGCACAGCACGCGCAACCAACCACACACAGATACACAATTGCAGATACATATGTACGAGTATATTGTATAAAGATAGAGCATGCACGTGCGCAGGAAGCATACACACACACACACACACACATACACACATGTATCTTGTATTTTTCCGCATTGCTACACAGTGCGAAATTAAAGCATTAAGCAAAGAAGAAGAAAAAATTTGAGTAATTGTAAGATTGATCAAATAAAAAAACCCTAAGCCAAGTGACAAAGACCTAACTGCACAAATACATATCTACCAATACATAGGAAAATATTCTCAAACATAATGTGTATAACAGTTATAACAAGTAGGCACACAAGTCACAAATATCATCTAATGTTTACGTTGCTTTATCTCTACCTACAGCATAACTCAGCTGTATTGAAAATAATATGATTGAAATGGTTCCCCGTACTTTCGTTTACATGACCCTATTCAAAAGGTTAATTTTTGTATGACACCATTGCATAAGTCGCGCTGGATTTCATCAATGTTTCGAATGATATTGTTCAGAATGATGCCAGAGAAAAAAGTTTAAGTACGTTAATTCACATAAGCTTGGTGGCCATTGTAGATTGCCTCTTCTGAAAATAACGAAAAGTTTTCTAACAAAAATGTATCACCCAAAGTGTGACACGTCGCTGTCGTTCAAGTCCATGACATACAATTGAGGCAAAAAAGTCAATTATGGTCAATCATTCTCGTTACAGAAGATGTATGTCCTAATGATGCCGCCTTACCAAAATCCACTTTAAGTTTCTCCAAATATAATAGAGATACTGTTGTAGATTATTTTCTACCCAATTGCGGCGAAGCCGTTCAACAAAAAATGTGGTTAATTACTGAAGTTGGTTTTTTCTTCTAAATTTGGATCCGTTTCCAACTGCTCCACAGCCCAATCAGCGTACGTAAATGTAGATATCGTAAAATGTTAATTATGATAGAACGCAAACATCGAAGAAGGACTGCGTTGCCACAGCAATAAGCTATCAAAGTTCGGACATATCTATTGAAAAACCTTTTATTATTTCATGGTAGATATGTTGATTAACCTTTACGCCCTGTTCAATAAAAACGAGTGGTGAGCGTTCTGTGACAGTTACGTTGAATTCTGGCCTTCACCTTTCTAACCATTTCTGTCGATGTTGCTGTTTTTGGATGTTCGCCTCTATGGCGTGTTTGGATGCTACCAGTATCATTGGTAATGGTATAGGCGTAATGGTCCGCTACACAAATATTTTGTTTACACGTAAATGAAGTAGCTCATTAAAAATGGCTGGTTGCAATTTTCCAGCCAAATACAAAGTAATAACACTGTTGCATATGAATTTCATTTCAATAACTTTTACTTTTAATTGCGACGTAAAACGATATGCTTTCGTAAGCTTGTTAACAACATAACAGACTGATGCTTGAGAAAACATAAGTGCACTATCATTAGCCGTTTGATTGCTACAGCAGCGTGAAGTTGGTAACACTTCGAGCGCTGATCCCTGTATATACATATGTTAAGAACTTCAAAAATCTTCATTTAAAATTATTTTGGGCGGTTTTTACTTAATTTCTTAAATATATAATTATCTTATCATATACGTAGATAGTCAATTATTATGTAAGATACATATAAATAACTATAGTTTTTACACAAACTCAAACCCCGATTGGTAAAATAATGATAGCGACAATAACTAGGTGAAGCGTCTCTCCAGTAAAAGCCACAAAATCGAGTTAATATTGACTGTAAAGAAAAAGTTTTTCATACAAAATCTGAATAGTGGGCTTTGGGTTTGTACGTGGCTATAACTAAAGGTGGATGTGGTGCGGTAGTTGTAATATATGTTCAACTTAGCAATATAGGAAATCTGCGTAGTCGATATCGTAAAAACTGAACGACTACTTTTAATTCATACAGACAGGGAACAGACAGACGGACATGGCTAGTTCGATTTATCTCATCGGGCTGACCTCCGATGTTCCTTTCAATGTGTTACAAACTACGTGACAAAATTCTAATACTATTTACACTACTTGTGAAGAATTTAATGAAAAAATTTGTGCCAACCCGGAAATTGCGGGGAAAAAAATATAATAAACATTTTGTAGGAAAAACTCTTAGATAACTCGCTAACTTTGGCTATATATTTATTATTATGAACGTTTGCACCAATATATATATATATATATATATATATATATATATATATATATATATATATATATATATATATATATATATATATATATATATATATATATATATATATATATATATATATATATATATATATATATATATATATATATCGTGCATAAGGTGACGGACGGTCGACGACGACTCCGTCCTATGGCCGACTCTGGCTCTAGAGCATTATGTTGGTATTTCAGCTGCAGTGAACTGAATACATGTATTTTTATTCTTCTTCGTTTTTTTTAGAACCCTAGACACATAAATAAGTTTATATGTAGTATATACTTATATATATATATATACACATATGTACTTCATAGTATGTGCACATGCACACTTGAAATTGTCGCAATTTGTTTGTAGTGCGGAGCAGCCACAACGACAACATTTACTACTGTAGCAACTGACTTGACTGTACTTTGGCCCTTAATGTGCTCCATGTGGTTAGAAATTTTCTAGACAGTAATATGAAAACGTATAGATACCAAGTTAAAATGTTAAACTCTTAATATGTGTGCTAATTGAAGCGTTTATAAATTAGTTATTTCTTTTAATAATTTTTAGTAGAAAGCGTTAAAAAGTCAATTGCGGATAAAATATAATGACTCAACAGGACAAGTTATTACATAATAAAAGTTTTCGAAATTGAAATGTAATGCATACTTAATATGATTTTGTTCTTTTGATATGTGCTACGCACTCTACTGAAATCACTTTTGTAATTTAGGAGTAACTTCAAAATTCTTCTTCTACCAGAAATGACAGCATTAAAATCCTTTCTATATTCGGAACGTTTTAGATATAAGAAAAGTCGAGTTGATATATAATAACTGGGCCCGTCTATATGTCTAACTTATGGTCTGGGAGTCTATAATGGAGTCACCAAACTTAAGAATTTCTACGCTCCTTACATCTTTTCGACGAGGCTCGTCGTTTTATCTGATGTTTTTAATACTGCAAACTATTGGGTGTTGGAATTAGTTTTAAAGGATTCATAAGAGGTGGCGTAACTAGCTCTAAATCGCAACGGATAAACCTGTGACTATGTTCATGTGAAAGCCTTTTTCATAAGCTTCAATTTTCAGTATGTGTCATTCTACTGAAGTGTAAACATTTTTTTTTGCGCTATGAACATGTCTACTTTGGTTTCAACAAAACGCAATTTGCGGGAAGGTTTGCTTTTGTGGTTTCATTTAAAGAAAAAAAAAACAGCTGAAGCCCATCGTACGCTTTGTGAGGCTTACGGGGACTATGCTCCATCGATTTCAACTTGTGAGTACTGGTTTCGTCGGCCAGCCCAAAAAGTTTGAAGATGAAGTATTGGAAGCATTAGTCGACGAAGATCTGTGTTAAACCCTTCAAGAATTATCAGAATCTTTGGGAGTTGACTTGCCAACAGTTGGCAAACGCCTCAAAGCCATGGGAATGATTCAAAAGCAAGGAAATTGGGTGCCGTACGAATTGAAGCCAAGAGACGTCGAAAGGAGATTTTTGACTTGCGAACAGTTGCTTCAACGCCATAATCGGAAGAGTTTTTTACATCGTATTGTTACTAGCGATGAAAAGTGGATCCAACGACAACCCAACGCGAAAAAAATCTTTGTGACCACCCGGCCATGCATCAACATCGACGGCCAACCCGAATATTCATGGTGCCAAGCTCATGCTCTGCATTTGGTGGGATCAGAAGGGTGTTTTGTACTATGAGCTGCTGCAACCTAACCAAACCATCACTGGTGAACGTTACCAACAATAATTGATGGAATTGAGCAGAGCATTGAGCAAAAACGGCCGGAATATGCCAAAATACACGACAAGGTGGTTTTTCGGCCACATGTTGCAATATCCGTCAAGCAAACGTTGGAGGCACTGAATTGGGATGTGCTAAAAAATTCCATTAAAATTAATTCCAACACCTCAATAGTTTAACGATTTTTGAGAAATCGGTATGAAAAATTGGTATATAATGTGACCAGAAGTATTAGGTTTGTTAAACTTTGGTTGGCCCGAAAAACATTATTCTTCTCTTGTTCTAAATTTCTTTGCCATATTTATTTCGGTTTTGGAATTTTCTTACTACTCATTATTGGTATGATTTCACATATGATCCAGAATTTTTATATTTTGCATGCTTTAAATATAATGCAATCATTTTATATAGTACAATTGTTTTTTCTGATCAGATCACCATGTGATAATAGGAATAATGCCACGATATAGATCGGCGATTCGAATAGAGGCTGTCACGTCTCACTGTGTAAAATCATTGATGAGTATGACGATTCATCTATAAAAGATTTTCACTTACCAACTAAATATGAAATTCTTGAATTTCTAACTTGCACAAACAAAAACAAAATATGAAAATTTAAAAGCTAAGCACAGCATTTACATAATTTTTGGAGTTATCACTGCTTTTTTTGTAAATCGAGTCGTTGGGTGTACCGAATAGAGTATATCTACTGGCAAAATGCGTTGTGATTGTATATGGTACGACTTCTCGAACGCCATGAGGTCACATTGTTTGAGCTAGACAAGTGGAAATTGATATAAACAAATGCATTTATAGACATAGGAATCAGTTTTATAATACAAAAAAAGGGTATACTCACTTGGGCTGGCCACGAAGTAACCCGAAGGCGCGGAGCCTCCCTAATATGCACCATTTCTTAGTTCCGTTGTCCCAATCGGTAATTTTCATTCTCCGCATTTTGGAATGAATATCTTTTAAAAACTCGCATGTATAGGTCAGCGGTATGTGGTCTGCTTGCTCAGCGCCTGTTTGTGTTCCACTCGTCACGGGCTCTGGAGCACTTATTGTTGGGGTAGCGGAACTTTGCTTCCTATTAAAAGCGCGCCAGCGGAACCGGTCTAGCTCAGATGTTTCTGCAAGTGTGGCAGCGTTGTTGCTCCTCATATACACTGCGCTATAAATGTATTTCTCTCCAGCTGCTATTCCCGGTGCAGAGTCCCTCGGGTAAAGATTGCCACCGCAAACTGTACAAAAGCCGAACATTGGCCGAGCTGCTGACGCTGCTGACGTTGATGGTGCATACGCGCCTGCATATGAGCCTCCATATGTGACACTATCGAAGTTTCTCATAAACATAGCGCGGCCGGCACTCTTAGCTGACCGGTCTGTTGCCACAGGAGCTGTAGCGTTTCCCATGAAATAAAAGCGAATAGGTCGCATGCCCGGCAGAGGAGCTCCTGGAGCGGCAGCTGGTCCAACTACAAAAGAGTTGCATGTCGGTGTAGCGCTTTGTGAATTTAACTGTTTAAACTTACCGTAACGACTCATTTTATCTATCGTGTACTCGTATATACGCGCGTTTTTTTGAACTCCAAAATTTTTCGGAGTGAATAATATTCTTTTTTTTTTAAACTTTTTAAAAAATATTAAATACTATTAATTTTGTGTGTGTTATCGTAACTTAATAAAACTGAAATAATTTTGAAAACTTTTTGACTGTAATGTAAATTTCTATGTTTATGTGTTGCGAGAGAAAAACTGAAGTGAAAAACTGAAAAATTTATTTCATTAGAAATATTTGTTTAGCTAAGGCAAGGTTGTCACTTTTTTTGTTGCGCAAAATTTGTTTGGCAAAATGAGGTGAACCAGTTCCATTTGACCACAATTTGATATTGGCAGTGTTGCCACTTTTCAGTTTTGTGGTAATTTTTAGTACGATACCAACGAAAACAGCTGATGAAATGGACGAAAGCCAGCGCGCGAAGTTCAAAATATAAATTTAAAAAATAAATTTCGCTCTATTTCGGTTTGAAAAATGTGTGTGCTATTCATAACATGGAATTGTTTGTGTAGAATTCTTTAAAATTTTTAATATTGTAGGGTGCACAGCAACGATTAAAACGACACAAACATTAAACACTGTGACAGTCGTTTTATTGCCGGAAGTTTTCCGCAAAACCATTTTACACAAATCAAATTGCGTTATTTGCCAAGAAATGTGATTTTAATTTTTGTTTATACAAAAAAATACTAAACTTTTCTGAATTTTGCGCTTTTGCTTGGCAGTTTATTTACACAAAATAGAAAAACTTGTTTGGATTTTATTGTCAAAATTGGGAATTACTTCGGTAGTTTTTTTTTTTGGTGTTAATTTCGACAGCCAACATAATTTGTTTAAATGACAGTCTATAGTTTTTCACCATTCTACATATACAATACAATAATACTCTCTAATTTTTCACTGTTCTCTTTGCGATTGGCTTTTTATATCTTTGAGTTTAAATGTTTGTGTAACGCTATAATAACAATAGAGCCACATAGGAGATGTGGCCAATGTGTGCGCCATAGTTGCAACATGTTTTGGGCACACTAATCGTATGTGTAATAACGCCTACCACTGTGGTAAGTATGGAGCTGGTCATAATCGACAGAAAACGATTTTCCTCATAAACCTGTTTGAAGTTTAGCCTACTATTTGCTGTTTGTAATACAATTCTTATACGCCAACTATATTTTTCTGTTACTGAAAAAAGTAATCAGTATAAAAAAAAAGAAGCAAGAGCTATTGCCGATATGCTCGACAATGTTATATCCTGCACACGACATAGTTTAACTACGTAATTTAGTTGTAAAATCTTTAATTAACAAATAAAAAACCATTTTATTTCACTTTAATAATTTTCACTTATTTTTTATTGTATTACAGGTATGCAACATCAACACATTGTCTAAGCCATATAATAAATACCAACTGAATCTAATTGTAAGTAAATTTAAATTATATATTCCTGATCAGCGCGAGAAGACGTGTCGATCTAGGCGAAAAATTTTCTGTCTAGAGAAGACTTAGGGCCATTTGCACGACTTGCCTATAGGATATTTTTTATTCATTATATACCAGTTTTCAATGTCACAACTGTTATTAAGACTATAAACGTATTGCCTATTTTGACCAACCAGTGTATATATATTTCAAAGATAGCTGCCAACTTGGCGTCACAATTTCGATAACAAAGCAAAGCAAAATGAAAATAAACAAAATTTAAATTTTTTATTAAAATTCATCCAATTTTTTCTTCTAATTTATACATTTTATGTGTTTACATGGGCTGTCGACCTGTTCAGCATTCAGCACCTGTCAGATAAATAGGACAAAAGTAACCGTTTTTCAACGATAACAGACAAAAAAGTGACCGATAACTGATCAAAAATCGATTTATACTGCAGAGCTAATTGAAATGGATTTATTACAATTGTGAAGTCGTGAAATACACTACTCAATATTATTCCCCCAATAGCATATTTTGGCAATTCGTATTCTCTGCAATATATTTCTAAGTCTTGAAAATGGACTCTCTTGTTATCGCACTGCTACAAGTGTAGCAAGTTGAAATTTCATAACTCGCAAACGTTCTAACTCAGTGGTAAAATAAAAAAAAAAACAAATTCAGTTGGTGATTTTTTTGAACTGTTTTTATCTTGATTTGCCTAAGAAATTTTTTAGCATACTTTGAAATATATCGTAGCCCGTAGAAGCTAAATCAGGGCCTTCTACGAAGAGAATATGACGTGTACAGGGTATAATAAAGTCAAGCAACTCGGCTATAATACTTACATGTTTTTCATTTGCATTGTTAGGATTGTGTATAAAATTTAATTGACCGATAATCCTATTAACTTGAAATATTATATGGTGGTTTCGTAAATATGGATAGTTAACATAAGTATACGTCTTAATTATGGAGATATTGCCATACAATAGCACGACTTATAACTTAAAAAAAAAAAAAAATGAAGGTTTCCACTTAACTTTGTTTTTTGTATGTACAGACAAGGTATTACCTACGTCAATAACACCATTCGTCATCGTCTTAGGATTAGTTTCTCAATGCCATCAATTAACCGTTTGTTAAAAGAGCTGGTTAAGCATTTTTTTAGTTTCGTAAACGATGCTAAAATTTACGGATTTGTTATGTTTCTGAATGGCAAAAAAAGTAAAGAATCACAGAAAGTGCGACAACACTGCGCAAAACCAGCTGATTAGGTGATTATTTCGATATTTAGTCGGGAATATAATAAAATATTCTAGCGAATTTATATAAAATAAATTAGTTTGATTAGCGTTTTAAGAAGCAGCAAGAAGTCATTCACTTGTAATAGCAATCAGCGGTTTGGTTCGAACGTTTTTTAAATGCAATACCAGAAGCGTTCGTTAACGCTCGTTAATCAAATATTGAGTCGATAAAAGCAGGCCGTTGAATTCTAGCAAGACATTAAGATACTTTTTAGGTTCTTCATGTTATTGTATGTATTGAGTACCAAAGAGTCTACTGCAGTTATATTCATGTGTATATCTGAGTTAAAGTAGCGCTGCTCGAATCTTCTCATGCTTCATATGTTCATATATGTATACTTGTTCCATATGTACGATAACTATTTCCGTATAAGTATGTGTGTATCTTTTACTTACACATGTTTTTTTTTCCTCTACACAAGACACTGTTTTCTTTTTATTTTTTTTTTATTTTACGTTTCTTTCATTTTGTATCCTTTCAATTTTCTGCTAGCATTCATACTTAATGAGCCTTTCTTGTCTCGCGCTCGTTTTCGCATTTCATGGAACTTGGTTTCTTTTTTCTGCAGCATTTGACTAAAAAGGATGTCTGGATGTATTGTAGATGTGCTGGTTTTATATATGTACTATATGGACTCTGTTTTCATTTCTAACTGAACTCTGCATGCTACAAATATTTAGTGCTACACTTCATTTTCTTGAATTTTCACTTTTCATTTAAGATTTAATGCAGCATTATCCTTACGAATCCTTGCAGCTATTTATACACTTTATGCTAGCTACTCAGCCCATCTGCAGTGGTTTGTATTTACGTGTATGTGTTCTGCATTCATTCCAATGAAATTAGCTTGTTTTAATTTGACAGAATTTGACTGAGTGCAATTTGTGCTCATCGATTTTTATGCAATGGGAATATGCTGCCAGCTGTAAAATAGTAGTATGCTATTTGATTTGATTATTTTCTTTTAATGTACAAAGAAAACTATTGAATTTTGTCGATGTGAAGAGAGAAACAATAACAAAAACCTTTGCTTCACAAAGATTGGATTGGTAAGCTACGAAGACAATTGTTTCGTGTTCTGCTACGTGCACTCATCAGTTGCTGGCCGAGACATTGCAAATTTGTATACATATGTATACATATAACTACAGGTTGTTTTTTTTTAAGTATAGAATCTTAAACTGAAACACATACAAAAATAAATGGAATGGATTTAGCTGATCGCAACTCGAAGCCTTTGCATAAATTAAATAAATTGAAGAAGTTGTTTTCTTATTTGAAAAGATTCGTAACACATGCTAATCTGAAGTTATTCGACATGCGTACGTACGTAAAAACGGCTAAGTGTAATGTATAATTATATTAACATAAAAATGGTACCGTACAATGTTTCTTTCAAAAGTTATGGTTATTTTAACATGACGTGATGAGATAAATCCGATAAAAGGGTTTGTTGAACTCAAATCTCATTCAGCCATCTTATAATGGGCATAACTTTTCAAAGAAACATCGTACGACACAATCCGATAGCTCGTTTTAAAGGGAATGAGTAGTACTATATGATATGTATGTAGATTATTACACAAATTGTAACCTTCAAAATATAAAAAATATCAATTTTTCATCTACATAACCTCAAAATCGTGACATGATGGGAACATTTTGAACTCAGATTCAGCTTCTGTGCAAAAATATACTTCGGAAATGTCTCTCCGATGTCAATAACAGATCCTTGCAGTTACAGAATTTTGCCCAACGTAAAACGTTTTTGAACCACTGTGCATTGTTGCAGTTCTGGCGCACTCGTGCGTCATCTCATTACCTTGTATGCTAGCATGGCATCGAACGCAGATGAGTTCAACTGAGCTTTTTTAGACATGACTTAGAACCACCACAGTGCTACGGATGAGTTTGGTTTCTGTGGTGTGGGAAGACAGAGCCGGACGGTCGACGTAGATTGATATACTTCTTGGAGTTTACTTCATGTTGTTAATCAGTCTAGCCGTTTGCCAGCCTGCATAGATCTCCGCCTGAAACACGCTGCATCAGTCAGGTAGGCGGTATGAAAGCTGTACCCGTCCTTGCATCAGTCTTTGATCGGTCGGTGTAGATTAAAAGTTCGTTCCGCCTTCTAGGGTTTTCTTGGTTTCAGTCTGCGCTCTGCGTGTTACTTACTTGAAATTGCCATTGCTTTTGAGCTCTGCAACACAGTAGTCACCATTCTTGACCTCAGTCGGGTTCTCTACTAAGTGTGGGAAGCTGCTGTGGCATCCAGCACACAGCTTAAGAAGATTTAGATTCCGGAGAATAGCTGCACTGCTGCTGGCTGAATCTCAAGAGCCCAGTTAGCCCAGCCTGCCTGGTACCTTGTCTAGGTTGAGTAGATAAGATTTGGTAGCAGCCACTTTCCAACAGACTAAGCCTCAAGAAATAATCTTCTCCAATTAAAAAAAAACAAAAAAAAAAAACAATTTTTTTTGAAAATCATCTATTTGGAGTTTCTCCATTTTCAGAGTGGCGCTTCACAATAGCTTCTTCTTCTACTTCAGAATCAATGGTGTTTTTAATACGTTATCTTAAATACTTATTTATTTAATTTTATTATTCTTAAATTTTTAGTACACTACAATATTTTAATTTGCATTTATGTGGTTTTATGTTTAAAATTGAAATTACTTCGTTACATTACTCATACGCCATGTTGTAAAGTGCTTCAGGATTTATTCAAATAGTTTATATTTTTTACCTTCTTCTATTTTTGCATTTTTTAAAAGCAAAAAAGCAACAGCAGCAGATGAGCGGCTATTAAAAAATATTCAGCTATGTCCTTATTAATTTTTTTTTTTTTGTTTATTTTTGTTTTTTTTTTGTTGTGCCCCAAAGTGCTGCGCAGCATTTGCGCAGGTCGTCGTTGTGCCGAAGGTCATGCGGACATTATCAGCAGTGAAGAAGTAGACTGAAGAACACTGAAGGGACACCAATTTGCTGGAGTGGCGGAGAAAGGTGCTGAAGAGCTACGCCGTCGTCGCAAAATGACAGGCGATAATTAGAAATTCCAATTTATTTGTCTTTAATTTTTGCTTGTCCTTTTTCGAGCGAACGAAACAAATACACAAATGTTAGAAGCGGTTAATAGAAGTTCGATTGGTTGAATTGAAAATGATTTATGAAACATAAACTAAGTATCAGGATGGATGTGACGGATTTCGAATTGAAACCTCATATAATCGAAGTTGTATTTCAATCGAAATGTTTCATATAAATTCTATTAAAAATTTTAACTCAGAACACCCAAAAACATCGAAATACTACCAAAATTTCATAACGAAAGGTAATGTATTTTCAGTCAACTAAAATAAACAAGAACATAGACTGATTTTGAAAATTGTCAGCGTAAATCAGTAATCATATTTAAAACACCATGTTTCATCACCAGCTATGATCAAATCAAGAAAATCTGTATCGCTTTCAGCTGTTGAAATTATGTCTTTGCAATGCTCTACACGAGCGATTTTTATACCATTTCCACATAGTGTGAAATAGTATTATCAGTTTGTCTGAAACTTTGTAACGCATTAAACGAGCCATCGTAGACCCCATAAAGTATATATATTCTTGATCAGCTCGACGAGACGAGTCAGACAGGGCTATGTCTGTATGTTGTTGCGCATTTTTTAGGAACCAATTTTTATAGTATCCTGTTGAAAATTTGCACACACACTTCTAATTATTGCAGTTTAATAGAGTATCAATATTGAACCGCCCCGCCCACCTTTTGTGGTAGCCCCTATACAAACCCACCGCCCACTTTTGACTTTTTGTATGAAAACCTTTTTTTATAATATCAACTTAATAATTGACATGGTAACTTTTAGTGGACGGATTCTTCACATATATATTAATGGGTGGGGTAGCTCCCATACAAACCTAAGGTCCAATTTTGACTTTTTGTAAGAAAAACTTATTAAAGTCAATATTAGGTTGAAATGCGATATGGTACCTTTTTACCGACAGCCGTTTAACATACATAGACTAATGGGCGTGACCCGCCCACTTTTTGGGGTAGCCCCCATACAATCCTACTGCCCTTTTTGTGTTTTTTTATGAGAAAATCTTTATTTAAATTAATATTAGCTTGAAATTCGATTTGGTGGATTTTAGTAGACAGCCGCTTCATATACATATACAAATGGGCGTATCGCGCCCATTTTCTGAGGTACTCCCATATAAACCCACAGTTCACTTTTATGCATTTGTATGGAAAACGTCAATATCAACTTAAAATTCGATATGGCGGCAAACTTACACATCTACTACATCGCTTCATTCACATCTACTAGTGGGCGTATACCACCCACTTTTTGGGGTAGCCCCTATTTAATGTTTCGTGTGAATGGTATTAAAGCTTCGCTTATACCGAAGTTAACATTTTTTCTTGTTTTTGTTTTCTTTTTTTAAGTGAAACTTCTTTAGAATCGTTGTCATTACAAAATTCGATGAATTTGAGGTAACGGAAATGAGATGAATTTGTGTTACGGTACAAGCTTTATGTTAAGTTACGGAAATCGAAAATTCGATGAAACCGGAAATTGAATTCGATGAATACGATGGCGTTTCTTGCGCCCTCTAACGGAAAATATAAGGCTGTTAGGGTATGCTAATAGATGGCCATATCCTGTTGCGGGAGCCCAATGTGTCCGACTATCTCCCACACTGTCGAATGGTTTTTTGTACCATTTTAAGCCAATCCTCTCCAGAAAATGGCACAAAAAAGATGATATTCCAGAAAAGGATGGCGGTATCCTGAAGTATGGAATTAGTATCAAAGAATTGTAATGGGGATATGCCACTTGGTCAATCCTGGGAAGGATTATGTGGAATATACATGTTAAAATGGGTTTTTGGAATGGGCGCTGCAATCAGCAGTGGGTGGCACTAGAATATATACAAATCTGATGACTACTTAAAATTCCATGTTCCCGCCTCAATTCCCAAGATCTTTGTAAGGAGCCCATATCCTGTTGCGGGAGCCCAATTATTCCGACTATCTCCCACTCTCTCCTCTGGTTTACGGAAATTGAATTCGATTGAATTCGTTTGTTGCGCTCTCTAACGGAAAATATTAGGCACAACATTTCAATTTTCTTTGTTTTCATTTTGCTTTGGTTTTTGGTCGATAATTTTTAATAAATTTATTGGCTCGCCGATCTAGGCAATACGATTATAGGCTTCATAACAGTCGTGACATTGAAAACTAGGATATAGTGTGAAAAATATGAGCTATAAAGATATAGCCAAGTCATGAGAATGGTACCTTACATTAGTAAGATTAAAATGTGTTGAACATTATTTAATACATAAAATACAAAACATAAAATTAAA
Organism: Leucophenga montana; assembly: GCA_035044765.1. NCBI lineage: Eukaryota > Metazoa > Arthropoda > Insecta > Diptera > Drosophilidae > Leucophenga > Leucophenga montana. The sequence continues at coordinate 482,132 of JAWNNQ010000124.1, read as the reverse complement.
AATATGTGGATCACGCCATCAAGACAATTAATCGGCTTAAGTCAAAAAACTAAGAGCTGGTGGCGCTTGCATAGTTTTCTTGAGGTAAGAACAAGGAGGCAATCATTATAACCTATAAAGCTCTTGAACGATCTGTTCTAAATTATGCTGGATCCGTGTATAGCTCCACCCGTCTAGAAAGTACACGGAAAAAATAGTATATACGTTTCAATGGAGACTTATTGTTGTTTTTTGTTCAAGATAGGTCAAAGACTACTGAATCAAGCGTTGGGCATGCATTCATCGGATCTTTTGTTGCATAATAGAATATATTTAATGGGATGATTTGGATCATAGATCGTAGCATCTACGCTGTTACTTTTTTGCATCTGTATAAAGTAAGAATGAACTTCGGAAGAGTTTCTTTCTTTGTATAAGCTTATACGTGTCGCTAGAATATGTTTAACGTACAAAGCTTTGCTTTACGAGTGGGGCAACTTTCTTGATTTGACTTCTGGAAATATAGGGTGGCTCAAAAAGAGCGCACGAATTAGTTCAAATATATAACGTTGCTCCAACAAACAATTCAGAGGTGGACAGTCCATTCATTTGCACATATGTAAAATGTAAAATGTGCGGAACCGACCGGATCTTACAAGATCGATTCCATCGAACAAATAGTAGCGCACTTGAAAATATAAATATAAAAAAAAACTGATCGAACTTTTGTTAACCTCTTTCGTTTGTATAGGAATACTGTGTAAGTGTGAGTGTGTGAGAGAGAGAGAAAGAGAGAGACGATTATAAATAGATAGTGTAAGACAGAAAATGTGTGCATAATGGTGAACATTGTTATGAGCTACTCTAACCATGAATGGAGAAGGTTTTCATGGATATATGATGCATGGAATGGGATGTACAGATATATCCATGAATGTATTTGAGGCGAAAGTTTGGTACGAGGTTCGCTCAATCACATGCTCAATGCGCGCTTGTCGCTGCTTTCGCCTGACTGACGGCTGTCTTTTGCTTAGTCTGTATGTACGTCTGTCAGTGAAAGTTAATGTGCGCGTTAGTAACTTGCTTCAAGCTTTTTGCGCTTCAACAACATTTTCGGCAGTAACGCATAATAAACTCACCGTAGCAGCAACAGCAACAGCAGCTGCTGCTACAATTTTCAACATATACAATATCCAATATACATATTTCACTTGTCTCCTTGAATGCTGTGCGCCTTCTATGTTCATTATCCGTCTATCCGTCGGAAATTAATTATACATGCCAGCATCCTGTGAGCGCATAATTATGCACAGCACAAGACGTCGACATCCAACGTTGGTGTCGACCGACAACGAAGACAGCAACTCAACTTAACTCCCGTGAATAGAGCGCCAGGGAAGGCGTGGTTATTGACGCGCCAACATTTGTTAAATGACTTAACCTACTAATGGCATCCGCCTTATTGCGCAACTCACTGTTGCTACTGGTACTAACTGCTGCTGCCAACTTCAGCTAATTAAAGATGCTTAAGTACTTGTTGCCGACGTCAGCAACGTCAGCAACATCAGCAACAACCTGCTTTCCTCCCTCGCTATTTTTTTACACTTCACTTCAACAAAAACTCAATGGTCTTATGGCCATTAATATGCGTGCCACATTATCTCGTAACTGCGGATTCATACGTCGCTGTTTCTCCAAACTGACTGGCATCGCATGCACCTGCGACAATTGATAGAGATCCGCATAGTATGCCATGCCAGCCACGCCTACCGCATTGAAACTGGCCGAAACTTCGGTGCAATCGATAATCGAAGTTTTCAATGGCGTTACGAGCAATGTTGAATAGTAGGGCACCTTTTTGCCTTCGATAAGTTCACGTATGAGCAAAACTGCGGTGCGTGTACCCGCGAGTAGGTTCCAACGTGACCAGCTAAAATTATGCGATAATGCCAATGTTGATACGCAACCATACAGATGCATCTCCATGACATAATTCTTCTCACAGGAACCTTCCGTATAGCAGAAGGCATCCTCATCCGGAAATATATCGACAGCTGAGGAGATCAGTGTCGCTTTAAGATCTGCAAGTGAAAAGGTCTTACCAATCATATCGGTGATGATTTGTGTGCTGCCACCTTGAAAGTTATTTACACAATAACCCGCAGCGGTGATGGTCATATCGAGACTGACCAGTGAGGCAGTGAAGCTGAAGAGAATGGTACCAGGACTGTATGGGACAGTTGATGGAATGGACCGTTAATTGTAGTGCGAACATTTTTTTGTGTATTAATACTAACTTTTTCATATCAGGTCGTAGATCCCAGGTCTGATAGGGCATATTGCTATAACGATTCAAAGCAAATCCAAAGACACCTGTAGCAAATATCACAGGAGAAATGTTAATTAGAAAATATATTTAAAAATAGGCAACAATTAAATAAATAATAAATAAGTGTTATAAACACATCTAACGGTATCCAACTGATATTCATACACATATGACAACAAATTAAAACAAATTGAAATATTCGGATCTAACACATAGAACTCTTGATCTCAAACGATGTAAAACTTATAAATAATATTCTCCATTGACAGTTTGACCTTCTGGAATAAATTCCTTGTGAACATGAATTCCTTTGGAATCATAGAAAGTTATAAACATTGCCTTGATTCTTGACTTCTGGAAACGCAGTTTTTTAGATTTTGGATTGTCTTTTGACTTCCATTCTGCAGATTGTCGCTGAGTTTTAGGATCATATTTAAAACACCATGTTTCAGCACGAGTTATGCCACAGAGTCATACCAAATTTGACATCTTGGGTCGTGTTCTGTCGACGAAATTTTAAAAAGAAATAATGGTATTGAATGTAGTTTAACACGTAATGTAGGTTTCCGTCATATCAATTTAAAAGCTCAAACGCGCTTCAGAGAAACTCTTTATATTGTCTATTCAATTTAAAATAAATCGATCAAATATGCTTTCAAAATATACTATTCGAGTGCGAGCTACAAGAGATACGATGCGTGAAGCGATAATATTTCATGCTATAAGCAATGCTGGTGGAAGTCAGAGTGAAAGTGACGTTGTTATCACAACGAAACAGTTTCAAAACTGCTTTCTCGCTTTGCTCTCACTTTATCGCTTGCACTCGCTTTTGGTTTTGCTTGCACTCTGATACCATCTGAGCTATTGCTTTTTCCTCTCACAATTTTGTTCTCAAAATGTTATTCTGGAAGTTCTTCAACTTTCTTGCTGCTACACATTGCTTGAGAAGATTATTGAAATTATGGCTTGAATTGAATTTTTATGTGACAAACTTTCTATACTTGCATATCATGATTCCCATGGTTTAAATGAGTTTTTAATCATATTTGATTTAAGTAGTGTATGAAAGAAAAGAAGTTAATTTCTTACATCATTTACATTTTAAATATTGTGCAATATTTAGATAAGCTAGTTTAATTATTTATTGGTTGTTTTCTTTTTTTTTTTTTGAAGCTTACCCAAACGTCCTGTACGAAATTGTATTGACAATTTGTCCTCATTGAATTTTGTGTCGTGCACATCGCGCGTACTCCATTTGCCCTGTGTCAGTGCCATCATGTTGCTCAGTTTTAGACGTTTGCTGTTGCAAATTGTTGCAAAGTTCATAGAAACAAAACGAAAAGGACATCAGTCATTGTCACCAAGCGAAAGCAGGAGAAAAACAAAAAAAAAAAAAACAAAAACAATGGAATACTAGTTAAAGAACTAAAACAAATATGTTCTACAAAAGCTGCTTTAAAGTCAACTCGTTTAGTTTGCACATTTGCTGCCAGAGTCAAAGACAGACAAACTGCAGTCGAGTTAAATTAAGTTAACTGCATGTGCTTTGTCCTTGCACACATTCATCCATATACGAGCACATACATATATCCTTGCTAGTATTCCATCTATGACTATGACTCGGTCAAACGTCCAATCAATCAATGAATCGAATTCGAAAACAAATGAAATCAAAGTCGTTTGGCAAACAGTATAAAATGTGATTGAGTAGTGTAGTAGAGTAGAGCAAGTGTAAGTGTATGTAGCTACACTGTAAAAAATGTTATGCTTTTGTTTTACAGCATACAGTTTTGGCAACTTTTGTATTCGCTTCTTTGCGTGTAGCCACATACTTGTATGTACATACACCGGCTACAAGTAAACAAACAAAAGACAGTTCGACAGACAAACAGTTTGACACACTTAAACAGCCGATTTGAAATGTATTTGAGTTTTACTATATATACTTCTGGCTACTTCTACACAGAGAGAAAATTTCATTGTTTCAATCTAGCAAGAATGAAGTTTTACGTTAATCTTAAATTTAGATACAAGATTTGTCTACTTATTGTTCTATTTATATGAATTGTATTTGTAGAATTAACTACATGTAAAATTTTGTTCGTAATTTTAGTTCCATTATTCAAACTTTAAATTAATACATTTTTATACAAGCAGTGGATCTGAGAATGAAGAAAGGGCAAGAGTTTATAATGAGATTGAGGAACTATTGTGATGTGTTGTTCCGGAACTGTACTAATTGCAAAGGTCAACATGGTTTAGTTGTTGGAAAGCTAAGGGTCATTTCCGAAGTAATTTGCTGCGTAGAATCCGAAATCGGCCCATCACGTCAGGATTTTGAGATATTTGAGGTTATGATAGCTTTTAGTGGACGAATGCTTGATATATATATATTAATAGGTGGGACCCGCCCACTATTTATATGAAAACTTCTTTATTAAAGTCAATATTAAGGTTGAAATGCGATATTGTGCCTTTTTTGTGGTCAGCCGCTTAACATACATAGACTAATGGGCGAGTCCCCCCACTTTTTGGCGTGTTTTTGTTTTTAATTAATTCTTATTTTTAATTAATTCCAATATAATATTCCGCGAATATTTATATCGTACCACTAAAGAATATAAACTATGTTTCATATTAGAAGCCTTAAACAAGATACAGCGTATCTCGAAGTCGAGCATATGTAATTAAGCGTTCGATGCCATATTGTGGTGAATTTTTCAGAAGGTGAAACGGAAGTTTTAATATTCTTCTGGTGAATAAATCTCGGTAATTTTAATATGTGTTAAAATTTCTCCATACTAACTTTCAAACCTTTATTTCAAAGATTATGGGAAAAACGCGCGCACAAACGCATATACAATCAGACAGACGGACAAGAATGTTTCGATTCATTTCGTCGAGCTGATCAAGAATATAATGTGCGTTTCATAACTATAGCACAAATCGATGCGTTCTAATAATTACTCTACAATATCAATCGTAGACTAAATGACTACTCTTTTAATGTAGAAATGTTTATTTGTTAATACTCTTTTGTGATTTTGTTCTATTATTGCACATTATTCGCCTCTCTATTCGAGTTACTGTTATCAAACTCCTTTGGGGTCAAGAAAAGCGCTTGTTTTTGCGTTACATAACTAAAGCACAATCCTTGATTTATGTCAAGTTAGGGTAGATTTGCTGGCCTTATTCATAAGTTTTCTTTGCTGGAGAGCATTTAATTTCTTTTTCGGTCCTCCAGTTCTTTTTACCATGTTCATCATGTGCAATAATAGAACAAAATCAAAAGAGAATTAACAAATAAACATTTCTGCATTAAAAGAGTAGTCATTTAATGAGCACAATGGAAATTGTAGAGTAAGTATTAGAACGCATCGACTTGTGATATAGTTATGAAACTCATCTTATATATATTAAGGGATTTAAGGGAAGAAAAATTATAGAATGAAAGACAGCACAACAATATTAAATTGTAGAAACTTAAAATATTTGAAAACATTCCACAGCCACTTTTAGCGGTAGTCCTCATACAAACCGACAAGTCACATCTGAGATTTTGTTAAACTCAATTTTAACTTGTAATTTGATGTGGTGGTACGTTATGGACCGATACTGCACACATGTATATGTCAAATGTCTCTCCAATCTCAAAGGCTTACATAGAATTTGAATCTTCGTGGCAGAAGGTTTGTGTTGTTTGCTTCTTCAAAAGGGGCATCTATATTTTAATGAAAAGTTTCCCATTTGTGTAATTTACTGATGGTTTTTTTGTTTTAATTTTACTACTATGTAATACTTTGGCTTAGATTAAACAAAGATTTTTCTTTCACTGTACAATTCGACAGCTGCCAGGTAAAATGCATGCTGCCAAAATATCTTCAGCTGCCTTGTTCCATTTTAACCACTCATTTTGCCACGCCCTATGTCAACACTACTTTTCAAAAGACTTATCTTCATCATCGTCATCACTGCATTGGCATTCTTAAAAAAGGACACTTAGCAATTCGATTCGACACTTACCCATCACTGTCGCTATCGCTTTGACTATGTTTACTTAGGAAATCGTGTACGCTGCCATCGGCAAAGCCCACCTGACCCCTTTGCGTTGTTGTTGACGTTGTTTCATCATCCGGGTGCATATTATAGAAATCCTCATCATCATCATCATCATCGTCATCGAAATCGGAGCTGCTTGCATCATCCTCATTTTCACTTGCTGTCTCATTTCCGGTGCCGCCATTTTTATTAGCCTCAGCATCGCGCACAAATGAAATGCCCGTATAGTAGGCAAAGGCAGCAGCAGCAGCCGCCGGTTGTAACACTTCAACCAGCTCAGCGCTGAGCGGCTTAATGGCATCCGCTCCTGCATCCGATTCTCCAGCGGCAGCATCAGCAGCAGCATCAGCAGCCTCAGCGTATTCCGTTTCATCCTGCTGTGAGCCGTGCGGTGACATATGCTCAGAGATTTGTTGCAACGCCTCCTCCTGCTGCTCACGCGGCAACTGCAGCTGCCACAAACAGTCCAGATCCTCTATGAGTTGCGAGAACATGTAGGCTTTATCTTGTTCCGCCGCTGTTAGTTGCATCACTTGCCTTACCTTGCGTTGCTGTGCTGCTATGCTGACTGACTTGCTGCCGCCGCCGCTTTTACTCTGCCGCATTGCTGCACCGCGCTTGCTAAGCTTCTTGCCACCGCGGCCCAGTTGCAACACATCACCGTCGCTGTTTAGCGCATCATCTTTGAATTTTAGCATTTTATCAAATGTCAGCAGTGGAAATAACTCGCTTGGTTCACTGAGATCAAGAAAATCAGCATTAATGCGTTGCTCAATGCGTGGCTTGGCGCTTGTTATGCTCAGATCCGGTACTGTTGCTGTGGCACGCAGCGCCGTAATGGATGAATGCGTCTCACCCTCGGCCAGTTGTCCGATATGTACATGCGGCTGCCTTGCTAGAAATAGTACACGTCTGCTTGGCGCTTCCTGCTGTTGCTCTGCCCGACTGCAACACTGTTCCAGGCGTACACAGAAACCATTTGGTAGACGTGGCACCACAAAATCCTTTACCAAACCATAGATATCCACATCGTTGGGAATGGCGCGCATATCAAAGTCCGTAATCTCACGTACGGGTAATGCGCTTAGTGATTTCTGTGAGTCACGCTTGCGCAACTTAGCAGGAAAACGTGGCGAACTTTTCAACGGACTGGGATTTGGATTTGTTGAGAGCGGTGTCGCCTCTGTCGGTGTTGCTGTGGTATTGTCATTTGGTTTCACACCATCCGCTAGATCCATTTCAAGCGTTTCAATGTTCGTCTCCCAACGGCAGGCGATTGGTGGCTCAAACCAAATAACCGAATCGGGCAATCTGTTGCAGTTAATGGTTTACATTGATTATGCAAATAGATATATTCGTACAACTCTTAATATGTCTTACTGTAGTGTAACAAGCGCCAGTTTATCCAATGCTGTTTCAATCATGCGCATCTCTGCCTCAATTTCTTCGGGTAAACGACGCACACCGGGCAGCACTGGCGGTGGTGGTTTATAGGTCTGATAGTATTCCTTGTGACTTAAATTATTTGGTGTTATAACTGCAAGTAAATAGTTATGCATGTAACAGTTTTTTTAACGCTAAGCTACAATTATCTAGCATCAATACAATGAAGAACAAAACGAGTTTAATTGTGTACGCCTGGATGCTCTTTTGATTTTTAATTGACAGAAACGAAGACTGTACGGTTTAATTTTATTTTGCTTAATTAAATTCAGATATTGTTAAGCTTAATTAGTTGAGGAAGCAAACAACAAAGAGAGCAGAAGAGAGCAAAAAAGAGAAAAAAGATCAAAAAAGACCGAAAAACGAACACAAGTCACAAGCTCTCATCAGTATGCTGGCCACGCATTGCCAATTTTTGCTACTTATATCATGCTTCTCAGGAAAGACGGGCTGTGTAGCAAATGTATTTCTATACATCGAATTATGAACACGTTTACCTGTTCATACCGATGCATGCGATATCTGTCTCTATCACTCTTTGTGTATTGTTGTCGCAATATCCCTTTATAAACTGCGTCAACGGCTAGCAGCATTGCTGCTTTGGAAATACTATTATCATTCGGCTATTTTCCGCAAAATTATAGAATTATACAATTATCCAAAAATACAATTTTTTGTTTTTTGCACTTTTTATATACACTATGTTATTCCTGCACCCAAAAGTTTTCGGTATCTAAAAACATTCAGTGATGCTAGATGAGTGTGCCACTTTTACGATAACACTTAACACACTTGTGCGTATAAAGGATGAAGCATTGAGCTGCTTATCCTGCTGTGGCACTTCCAAATAATCAATACAATAAACACCCGCTATAATGCGATACTTGCGAAGATTTACATCCGTTTCAACAAGTCCATAAGCTTCAGGACCTATGGCGCGTCGCAGTGCCTTGTTCAGCTCATCTTCGTACTCAGTATAGAGCTTATCGACATCATAGCTACGTTCCTTTGTCGGCTGTGGACCGGACGAATGCTGATCCTGCGTTAATTGCTCCAATTCTGACAGCGGTATATCGCGTCCACATTCATCCAACATGCTCTGCAGTATCTCTTTGCGTTTGCGCCATTCACGTTTGGTTTGCTTAAGTATGGCTGTAAAATGTTCGAAACTTAGGTTATGTAGAAAAAGAAAAAACGGATATACTGACTTGTGTTCGCAGGACGCGGACGCTTTAGATTAAAACTGGCACAGTAATCGCTGAAATGATCATAGTTCAACCAAAGTCCGCGTAACGCTGAGCTTTGCAGTTTGACTGTGGGCGGTAGTGTGATTTGCATTTCGATGGTGGGAAAGTCAATGTCATTATGTTGTGATTGTTCACCAATGCGTGCCTTGGGACTGATAGCGCTGCGCAGTTAAAACATATTGTATACTTTAAAATATATTTATGCATATACAAGTATTTACATTTGTGCATCCTTTGAAAAGGTCCATATGAAACTCTGAAATACATCCGATGTATAGATGTGTTTAGAGACACCAGGACGATCGATTCTAGAAAGAAAGTTTTGCATAAATTTAAGTAAATAAAAAGATTGTAAGGACACACTCCATATCGCGTTCAATATGCGCCATAGTCTTGTAAGTGAACTCATCCAGATGCTCTTTGAGAAAAACCCGTATTTCAGTCTTCAGACGCAAAAGATCGACAATCATATGCGGCGGTTGCTGTTTGTATTCCAGTGTTTCGTCCAGTTCCTCGAGTATCTGGCAGATAGACAGATTAGATTTAGCAAAACATGCTTCGAACTTACAACAGGTAGCACTTACGCCAAGCACCTCCTTGATGCGTTGCGCATAGACATCGCCCAGATTACCCTGTTGTTTGCGCAGCGTTGCGCGTGTCAGATCGGATACATTCGCATCCTGCGTCAGCAGTGTACGCTCATCGGTGCGCAGGAGCCAATTGCGTGCCTCGCGCTGTCGCTGTTCAATATCACAATGCCACTGATGTATATACTTGCGCAGATCGGACGGACTATTGGCATTGGGCAGTCCGTTGCAGCGCATAAATTTCTCCCAGTCACGTTGATCCTGTTCACCGGCATTGATGGCGGCTATTGTAGTCTCCACCGTTTCAAAGAAACGCATGCTATCCTTCAGCTGTGCCCGACGCAGCTGATTCTCCTGCAATTCCTGTTGCTGTCGATGCTTAGCCTGCTCCATTTCGAGCTTCTTGCGTTGCCGTGCCTCCTCCAGTTTTTTGAGTCTGTAAGGAGTAGCGTCGTCTTAGCGCGTTGGAAACTTATTTCAAAAATATTCTGTAAGCTTAGTAATACTTCTCCTTTTCCATTTCGATGCGCAGCAGTTCCGCTTGTTCGGCCTCCAGACGTGCCTTCTCCTTTTTTGAAAGTTTCTTTTTGGGTGGCTGAAAATTTAATTGAGAAGTGTGTGTGTGTGTGCGTAAATTTACTTTAATTAAAAATATAATATCCTTTTTTACCATTTTGGTTTTTTATTTTTCTTTTATTTTTTTGCTTTTCTGATGTTGTTGCAACAACGATTTCCGTTTCCGTTCTAATTTAACGCTAAAATCTTAACATAAACGGTGTCGGCGTCGGCGTCGGCGTCTTCCTTTGCGTCGTTAACGTTACCATTGCTTTTGTTGTTTATTTTTTATACCTATATATATATATATATATATATATATATATATATATATATATATATATATATATATATGCATGTAGCATACGTAGTGTGCTTAGAGTAGTATCAGTCTGTCTGAAAGTTTGTAATCGGAGACCTAATCTCGTCGAGATACGTCATATCTGAACATAGTTTTTGAAAGAATCTATGTCGCATTGTGAGAACTTAGTTTTTTTCTGATCGCCACTTCATCCAGCTTGGCGCTCCAGCAGGGTCCTGGTATAAATTGTACAGTGAAGCTAGCTAAGTGGACTTAAATTAAATTTTTTCTTTTTGTGACCGGCTGCTGATTGAGTTCCAAAAAACTTTAAATGTTGGCACACGAGCAGGGATATGGTTAATTTTGTACTGTGGACTCAAAGTATTGGCGCACGAGCAGGGTCCTAGCGAATGTCGTACTGTAAGGCCAGGTGCGTGGACTTATTATTATTATTTTTTTATGACCGGCTGCTGATTGAGGCGCAATAGACTTAAAATCTTGGCGCACGAGCAGGGACATTGTTAAGGTTGTACTGTAAGGCCAGCTGCGTGAATTTATTTGCTTTTAACCGACTACTGGTTAATCCGTAATAGTTTTAAAGTTATGGCTCATGAGCAGGGTCCTGGTAAAACTAGTACTGTAAGGCCATGCAAATCTACCGCTCACTTTAAATTTTTTTTTAGAGAAACTTGAAATACACGTTGGAGACTTCATAAGTACCTAGGTACCGGCATTATCTTTAATATTCTTTATATTTTTTTTTTTTTTAAATAACCTGTTTTACGATTCCGAAAATTCATTGAAAGTGTATTAATACTTCGATCCCACCGACATTTTAAGTTTTTCGTTGTTGTTTTAGTACATTTATCGATCCAACTTTTATGTGGCAACGTTCACTTAAACGTTGCCACATTGGAAACGTTTTCGTGTCTTGGATTTATTTCATATACGCGAAATTAACTTGCTGTTGCTGTTGGTGTTGGTGTTGGTGTTAGCTTCTAACCGCAGCCTCCGGCCGACCTCACTTGTATCTACACCTCATCCCTTTTTCCAGCATTTTGAACTCATCTCCCTTGCGTCGACTTATTTCACATCCGTGAGTTAATTTTCGTATAAACATTCTTTATGTTGCCACTCGAACCCCCCCCACTTCAACATTGAGGCGTAAAACTTTTATTATTGTTGCTCCTTGTTGATTGTTTGCCGCTGTTCATTGGCATAACTTTGGTTGCCTTGGCGCTTTATTAACGCGCGTTGTTTGAATTTACAATGAGCCACTAGAGTAGGCGGGCGGAAACGCAGTCGTTCGTTACAGGGCGTTTGACGTTGGTATAGGTCGCTAGCATCGTCCTCGTCGTTCAGTTTTACTGACAGACGAAAGCGCTGACAAGCATAAACAAGGCTACTTCGCGCTACTTCTTACAGTAAACTAATCCTTTAGCAACGCGCCAGCCCCCCTCATAGGTATTACATAGTTCGAAAACATAGACAGTGAGATACAGCTACAGCTATAGATACAGAGTTAGATATGGTGACCGCAACGCTGACGTAGACCGTGTTTTGTTTAATTAAATATGCAAACAGCAGCAAAATAGAAAGATTGGCAATATGATATGCTAGCATGAAGGTGTATTAGAGTATCATGAAGTTTTCTGCTTATAAAGAAATTTCTTATTCAACTGGAATACACAAAACAAAAAAAAACAAAAAAGTAGTAAGAGAACTTTCAGTATTACGAAGTTTTTACTTAGGGGTTAGGTTTAGTTAGCGATATATTTTGAATTAGACCGGTAACGATGATGCCGCAGAATGCTAACCATACAGAAGTTTAGATATTATCAAAAATCAATATATACTTTGCGAACTAAATATAAGATCTTAGAGATTTCGTAGTTCTTTGATCTTTATTTCTGCTGTAAGGCGTCCAGATGGATAATTTTTAGTATGGTTCGTACTAAATTTTTTTGAATCAAGTAGAAGACGGGCTCGATTTATAAATGAAGCACAGATATTCTTAAAATAAGTTTAAAATTTGTATCTCTGAATGTCAAGTAAGTCCTTTTTGACTTGAAGTAAGTAGAAAATTCTTAGATCAATCTCTGAGAACTGCAAAAAAAACTGAGGGGAAAATACAAGTTCTTCTCTCAACTATTCCAACTTTTTCACACCGACAATAAATGCCATAAGTAATGAGTTGTGATTCAGTAAGCCCATGTAACGGGTGCCCGTTAGCCGAGGTAGTTGAGAACAAGGTGGATTTATCTATAAGGTGACTTATTCCGCTGTGGTGACTTTCTTAAATGCTCTGAGTGTGAAACAATAAACCGAAATGCCCAATCGGCAACAAATGCAGAAGAGTAAGACAAAAGATCAAATGAAAAGAGCACAGCTGAAGGGAATACGTCACCTTTAGTATAAATTCACCATGGTTAAGACGATTTCCCTTCTCAGTGCCGTTCGCATGTGTCATGGTTCGATACCAGTTTCCTCCACAAAAGCACATTTTTATTTTTAGAATTTTCTAAAAATAGCACAAATATACGAAAAAAAAAAATAGATAGGTTGTACACAAATCATCCACTTTTTTCTTAAATCAAGCTTTCGGCCTTTCAAGGCTCTCCATCTAGACGCCTTATAGCAGAAAAATAGATGAAAATTTGAAAAAAAAATTACCCAAGTGGAAAACACGGGTGAAAAGTTATGTGAGGCGAATAATTTGGGAGTATCCGATCCTATTCAATTTCGGTTTGTGTACACAGCAAAATTTTGTATCCCATAAATTATATCTTTTCCAGATCAGACAGATTGTGACAAGACGAGTCGATATAGCCATGTCTCTCCGTCCGTCCGTTCGTATGTCTGTCTGAGAGAAAAGTTCTCTATATAAAGAGGTCTTAGACAAACTTAACGCACCAATATCAATATCGATATTAATTAATTTAATTTTTTTCTTTTTGTTTTTTTAAATTTCGGCAACCCTAAACTTCAACAGCAAACTTCGCTTAAGCCAGAGTTGTCGAAAACTTTTACTGACATTATGACATTTAGCTTTCTGCAATAGTATTTACATATGCGTGAGTTGTTAACACACACATGCACACACACATACACACAAACACAACCACACACACTGTCTAACTTTCTCGCTCACTCCTTGCCGCCGTGACCCTCTCTTTCACTTACTCTGTCTATAGAAACCCCAACAGTTCCATATCCTGTAAGAGTTAAGCCGCTATAATCATGCTTGCGGTTTCTGAGTGCGCGTTAAGTCGCAAATCTGAGCATTTATGTGTTTCCCTATGTATCTGTGTGAGTGGGTGTATGTGTGGGTGTGTGTGGGGGTGAAAGGCTGGGTGCGCGGCTATATATATGCATATATATACTTGTATATATATGTATGTGTGTCTATGTTCACACGGTAAACAATTTTCGCTGCTTCACTTGACACTTTGTCGTTTGTTCTACTTGGAAAATAATTCTTGCCATCCTGACCCATTTAGTCTACTCTCCAACTTCCGCTTTTTCAAACTGCTTCTTTCACGTCTTTCAGCGACTTCCGTTTGGCGAAACACGCCAAAAAGTTTCATCAACGTGCAACTTTCGCTAAATTAAACTTGTGCTGTGTCTTCGCAACACCTTTGCAGAACAACCGCAGGCATATACCCTACGCTCATTAGTGCTGCACTCGTACACTCACTGTAGCGCATTGCACTGTCAACATAACACAGTCCGAAACCTTTTTAAACTGTTTGCCTTGCAAGGATTTGGGCGGTTTGCAACTCTTGTTTTGGGTGTTTTTTGTTTGTTTAATTGTTGGTGTAGCGGCTTATAGTAGGTCTGTGTGTATTTAAGGTTTCATGTTGCGTTGAAATTTGTTGCGCACAAAAGGTGACAACGCCGCTTAATTACCTGGCAACCCTAATGTCAAAGTTGCTACCGCCATCGTTGCGCACGCCGTCGTCGCCGCTGTTGCTGCACGTCCTGCTCCTGCTCCTGCTCCTGCTCCTGTGCTGCTTCATTGCTAATCGCTGTATTTCTTGTTGTGTGCTTTTAGGCGCGGTGGCGTGTATCTTTCTCGCCTTTTTAAATTAGTTCGCTCATATTTTCTGCGGCGATGAGATTAAAATGTTTTTCTTTTCACGCTTGAAATGATGATGACGAGGCACAGTGCTTCGATTTTGTCTATTTTTTTTCGTTTTTTTATGTGATTAAAAATAATTTATATATGTATAGGGTGTGTTTTTTTTATAGAGGTTGCATTTTCTAACAGCGATTAAATTGTTCGAAATATTTTTAGATTTGGAACGCTGTACTCATTTGTGCTCAGTTTGGTTTGCCATTTTATCATGTATAGACTAACGCCAGTATAGACTAACTCCAGAAATTCCGAAAATCATGGTTCAGTTTGGTAATGTTAGCGAGCGTCTAATTCGATAAACCTTGGATCGTTTTCACACAACATATAATCTAAATAAAAAGCAAATAGGACTTCCAGAATGCGTCACATCTGAGTCTGCCGCAGCATTTGCAGCAGGTTTTAGTTTTTTGCTTTAATTGGAAGAGAAGTGCAGCTGAAGCGCTTCGTTGGCTTGTGTAAATTTATGGTGATAATGCTCTTATTGATAAATCATATATGGAATGGTTTCGACGTTTAAAGAGAGGTGAGTTCAGCGTTGCGACAAACCTAGCTCCGAACAGCAAAAAAAAAAAAAAAATCGAAGACAAAGAATTAGAGGCTTTGTTCGATCAAGATCCGAGTCAAATTCAAGATAAGCTTGCAGAATCATTGGGAGTAACTCAACAAGCAGTTTCTGTACAATTGAAATCCATTTTAAAATTCAAAAGCAAGGCAATTGGGTGCCTCATGAACTGCGAGCAGCTGATTCAAAGCCAACAAAGAGCGAGCTTTTATTTCATGGTTCGAAGGTTATGTTGTGTATATTTTTCTCCGGACATTGCTGCTTCTGATTATTGGTTGTTCCGACTGATGCAGCACGATTTGGCCGGTCAATGGTTCATTTCTTGGTTCCTCTCTAAAGATGAGACATTTTTTTGATATGGTATACAAAAATTGCCTAAGAGTTGGAAAAAAATAGTAACCAGCGAAGGAAAATGTTATGAAAAATCTTTTCACTCATTCTGTTCTGAAATAAATGCATTTTTAACCATAAAATTTGTATTCCTACGATTTAAACACTAATGGCATAAAATTACCTTTTTAATAAAGCCAACTTTCAGTTTGAAATTATATAATCTCAGTCTTTTAATTCAGTTCAAAGCTCTACGCCTCTAAAAAGAACACCCTATATAGCTAAGCAGTCAAAAAGTAATACTAAGCCTATTAGTTTAGTTTAGTATATTAGAAACACGTCAAAATTGTCAAAATTTTCAGCTGCTTCAAATATATGAAGACAGAGAGCAAATGAAGGGGGGCTGCTCCGACATTATATGTTATATTATATGTCAAATTATAGTTTGATTAACATACAGTTTAATGGCTGGGTTTGGATTGTGTAACTTCAATGCTGCAACCCAGACAACCAAACCATTGGAAATAACTTTACACATAAAACTTTGAATTCGCTTAATTGAATTGTTATTTTTTCTCACATTTAAAACATAAAAACTTTTAATTAACATTTCGAACTTTTCTTGACCAATGAAGCGGAGTAGTACAATTTTTATAATAACTATAAAATGTGCAATCCTTTTCAACACGCAACGCATTTAATTGCTCATTATGCGCTAATTATAATAATTATTAACGAGTTTACATGTACTATGTTGATACTTAATAGTATACAACGAACAACCCTACATACCTACCCAACTACCTACACGGTTGAGTGCACTCAACGCTGAAATTCGAATTGGATATGTATGCGTTTCAAAAGCACCCGTTGGCTCATTTCTCATTACGAATGCATGAGAAATTGTACAAAAATTAAAGTAGATAAATAAAGTGAATAAATATAGAGACAGTAGCGACCTAGTTGAAATGCAGATGAACCTATTAACTTAGAATCATTAAAGATTTTATACGCCTATTTAGCGTTTTGATCGATATTTTCGAATCGATTTAATTCGATTGACTCCTCATACGATGCTCGTTTTTGCAATGTATTAATAAATGCGATACAATTCGAGACATATGGAGTTTAAGCAGGTTCGAAGTTCACATTTTTATGTTTCCAGCAATAAATTCCAACGACCTTTGAGAGTTTTCGTCTTCTTCAGGGTGATACTATGTTAATTTTTCTTGGTCGTAAAGACAGTGAAACCAATGAATTGAAAGTGAGTGAACGTAAGATTATATATTCTATAATCGCTTGTGCTCACTCTACTTTTATACACTGTACCCCAGGGTAGAAGAGTCTATTAAGTTTATTCAAATGTATATAAAATCATAAAATGGGCGTGACGTTGCATCAATATTAATAACCTATGTAGTTTAGATCAACCATAAAAATATTGAGCTCCACACAAATCTATAATTCGGGGAATCTTGAAGTTAACGCATTCTATTTATTTTCGTTTTGATAAAAGTTTCCATAGTTCATAGTGAAGCTAAGCCATTAAGGTGGTTCTTAAACCGAAAAAGAGCTTATACGTGCTATTAACTGAGCTTTCATCCAATCTGCACTTAGCATAAGTTTGAAAGGTCAAACAGCCGAGCACGCATTTTTGCAACAATATTTAATTTTGAGAAGTGTGATTGAGAAGCGCTTGCAAAGTAGCTTCTGCTGGAGTCTCAGTATTTTCCCATGTGAATAGTATTACTTTTTTTCCAAAACTTCTCACAAGATTGTTATGGTGCCTCGATAGATGAATTTCCACCAGCATTGCCTCTTCTTTAGACATTTTTACTATCTTCAATGATTTCTCTGAAGTTCTTCTATATGAAGTTACTCATGTTGGTTGAGACTTCAATGTTACCTGAAGTTCAAAGTTTGGTGTGTTGTCTCGTAAATCCTCCGCCTTTATTTTGTACTTTGAACTTGTTTTGCAATCTTCAAAGTTCATATTCTGATGTTCTTGTTTTAGCTGCTGTGCACCGGTAAAGGTTACAGATGCATCTAATCAATTTGAATTCATTCTAAAAAGAACGTTACTTAAGTTTATGCGCCCATGTTCAACGAGTTTTCAAGTCGTAAATAAATCCCTTCTGCTTTGACATAAAATGGGAGACTATTTCAGCTGTAGGTTTCGCACATTTCTTTATCGTTTTCGTTCAGAAATCAAACTTTAGCTGACAAATTGGGCAACCTGAGTTTCCCCATAAATTATGAAGTTCGTAAGAAGCTGGAGCTGATAACGATGATCATATAGATGAAGATGATGGTGAAGATAAAGATGGAGGCGATGTTGAAAAGAATGATGAAGAGAATGCTGAGCACAATGATGACTAGAAGCTGATGTTTTATTTTTTTTTTGCGTACTATACATTGTTATATGTTGTACGCAAAGTGATATGGGTATAATAAGTTTGTGTCAATGTATGTAACAGGCTCAAGGCAGCGTAGCAGAACATTAGACATTAGCATCGCTAAAGCCATGTCCGTCCGTCCGATTGTAAGAAACAACAGTTCCCAGAGACTATAACAGCTGAAAGTATAAAGCTTGTTTATTTACGTAGATCAAGTTTATGAAGTTTGTTGAATGCCTCGCTCAAAAGGCCCACGGTTATTTGTCGTATATGTGTGCACACTTTGCAGTAATTAAGCGATGCTTTGATGCGCCCTCTATCGCTAAAGGGTGCTGTAGCGCATTTCGCGTTAGAGCCTCGCAGAGACTATAAGAAATAGAGACAATAAAATTTGTTTGCAATAAACTTTGTTAGCGTGGTTTTTTTATCTTGAACAAAAGACATCCCGCTGTCTGCACAAACTACCGTGAAATACGTGTCCAGTCTATCGTATTGTATATAACATTTTTTCCGTTTTGTCGACTAGAGACAAACTCTTCACTTCATGACAAATTCTGGAAAAGACCCGTCGATACAACAACGACACACATTACCTAATTGTCGTTTATAAGGACGTCTTTGACACGCCGATAGTAACTACGTTTCTCAACGCCCTATATAAACTTGATATCCCAAGGTCGTTTGTCTTTGATTGATGACGCTGTCACACTCATATACACTTTGATACCAAGAGCGATTTCAGGCAGGGTGCGACTTTTTTAATTTCCTGATACGCCAATGCTAATATGTAGAACAGTCGGGCACGATTATTCACAAGAAAGTGGTGCTACTCGTACATGCTGGGTCCAGACAAGAGCAGCATAATTTAGAACAGATCGTTCAAGAGCTTTATAGGTTATAATGATTGCCTCCTTGTTCTTACCTCAAGAAAACTATGCAAGCGCCACCAGCTCTTAGTTTTTTGACTTAAGCCGATTAATTGTCTTGGTGGCGTGATCCACATATTTTTAATTTTATGTTTTGTATTTTATGTATTAAATAATGTTCAACACATTTTAATCTTACTAATGTACGGTACCATTCTCATGACTTGCCTATATCCTTATAGCTCATATTTTTCACAATATATCCTAGTTTTCAATGTCACGACTGTTATGAAGCCTATAATCGTATTGCCTAGATCGGCGAGCCAATAAATTTATTAAAAATTATCGACCAAAAACCAAAGCAAAATGAAAACAAAGAAAATTGAAATGTTGTGCCTAATATTTTCCGTTAGAGAGCGCAACAAACGAATTCAATCGAATTCAATTTCCGTAAACCAGAGGAGAGAGTGGGAGATAGTCGGAATAATTGGGCTCCCGCAACAGGATATGGGCTCCTTACAAAGATCTTGGGAATTGAGGCGGGAACATGGAATTTTAAGTAGTCATCAGCTTTGTATATATTCTAGTGCCACCCACTGCTGATTGCAGCGCCCATTCCAAAAACCTATTTTAACATGTATATTCCACATAATCCTTCCCAGGATTGACCAAGTGGCATATCCCCATTACAATTCTTTGATACTAATTCCATACTTCAGGATACCGCCATCCTTATAGAAAACCAGTAGATGGCGCACTCTATACACCTTATCTTGGAGTCATTACAGCAGAATATACAACAAATTTCGCATAGTTTTACTTGATGTGAACTCCAATGCCTGTGTTACAAACCTTATACTAAACAGTTAAAACCCTTCGTTTTCATGCAATGCTTGGAGCGCATAAAAATGCTATAAAAAAAAGGATAGAATATCGTGTAAGGCAATGTAAAGAGTATAAATATAAATCAAAAGCTGCATTTTGCATTGCCGCAGCTGTAGCTGCTAAAGCTATTTACTTGAGAGCAGGCGCTGCTGGTTGCAGGACTCATAATATCGTGTATGTGTATCTATCTGTATCTGTGTATCTGTATGTTGAGGGCCGCCAGCTTACTTCGTTGGTAATATATTTTCCACGCTTTTCCAGCACTGTGCAGAAAAAGATGCAACAACGAGATATTTTTTTTTTTATTTTTGCTGTAGCATATTTTATTAAAAAATTGTCCGCAGGATATGCTGAGCCTGATAGCTATTTTTGTATTTTTACAGAGCGCACAACTGTTCTTGTTGTTGTTGTTGTTGTTACTATTGTATTCATGCACATATGTTTACATATATGTATATATATACGAGTATAAAATACAATAATGAATTAATTGTCCTGACTACCACACTGAGAGCTGAAGCTGTTTTCAAGTGTTTATTTAAATTGTCTGTTTAAGTAACAAATTAAATTTTTAGGGAATACAAAATTTTTGTTTGCAGTGGGTCATGAAATTAGATCTCAATATTATGTAAAAAGTCGTCACGCTAAATGAAATAGATTTCCGCTAGTTTTATTACTCAGGTGTTCAATGAAATCGTCTTTGTGTCTGAGTTTTAATAGCAATTTGGTGACCCTTGCCTACATAATCTACTCTAAAATCAAACTACAAACTAGACTGTCAGCCATTGGCTTTAATTGTATATAAGAATTAAATACTTTTAATCTCTGTAATTGGCAGTAAACGTTTCATTTCTAAATATATACAGGGTGCGCCAGACCATCGGTATGTCAACATTGTATAACTCTGTCATTTTTTAGCCGATTTCGACAAATGTGCACGATTCTAAAGCGTTATTCAATACCATTTTAACTGTGAGTCAATGCACACTGCGAGAAATATGGCTCGATCGATGTCGAGCATAAATTTTTTGGAATAAAATTTTGATAACGGACGTAGGTCTCTCTAGGGGTGTACCCCTGCGGCGGAGTCAATAAACAAAACCGTCGAATTTGGGGAACAGAGAACCTACACGTCATTCATGAAACACCACTGCACGATGAAAATGTAACTGTTTGGTCCAGAGTGTGCTCAAAAATCATCATGGGATCACTTTTGATGTTGGCGAACTTGGTGTGTGTCTCCAAATGAGTGAAAAAGGCGTGACAAACTTCTATTTTCAGCAGTTCTGCAGTTCTGGCAGCGCAAGTTCCCGAGACACGTTGTGTCGAAAAATTGTGATTCCTTGTTCTCCGGATTTAACTAAATAAAGTTAATATACGAGCCGAAATAGCTGCTATCGCACCCGAAATGCTGGCCAATGTCATGGAGAATGCCCGAAAAACAGCTGCTTCTTGGAGCACCGAATGGAGGCGGTCAGTTAATCGATATTGTAGTCAAAACTGATATGAAATAAATGGTAATGTTTGTCGTAAATAAATCTTGCCCATTATTCGAAATCGGTTGAAAAATGTCAGAGTTAGTCTATGTTGAAATACCGAAGGTCTAAATGGCGTACCCATTATATATGTATATTTGGTACCATTCACACATAGCTTGAAATGGTATTATCAGTTTGTCAGAAGGTTTGTAACGCATTATAGGAGACATCGTAGACCCTATAAAGTATATACATATGTATAATCTTAATCGGTTCGAAGAGACGAGTCGTTCTAAACATATTTGCCCGTCTGTCTGTCCGAGTGTATAAATTTTTGAGATATTTAACTGACTTCCGCTATAGAATCTTATTTTCATGCTATGTACTTAAAAATACCAATTTTGATATGCCACGCCTACTTTAGGCTTTTTAAAAACTTCTAAAATATTGCCACTACGCATATTGTCGATATGTGGTATCAGCTGTTTTTTGTTTTCTTTTGAACATTTATTTGAAATAACTAAATATTTTTCGTAGAAAAAAATAAAAGTGTGAACCGAAATTATGCCGGTACAAATGTTTTGATTCCGGTATGGTTCTTTGATTTTATTTAATGTCGGTAAAAGTTTCCGGTTTTAAAAAAATGTTAAATATCGGTTCCGGTTTGGGTTCCCAATTTGAATCGGTTAATTTCAGTTAACGGTTAACGGTCAAGGGTTCGGTTTTATTCCCTGGTTTCTACGCATTTGATGATTATTTGACAAATTGTGTACAGTAGATATCTAAGCGAAGGCCGGTATTTATGCTTCGTTTTGTACCATTGTTTATAGGCTATCTACACTGATATGCCGTACACCCACTTTTTTGGGTAGATGCCATACAAACCCAGTACCAACGCTTATGTTTTTTGTTTGAAAAACTTTCCTTTTAAGGTTAATTTCAACTTGAAATTTGATATGGTAGTTTATCATATGCAGACGTTTCACCTATGTATATATTAAAGAGCGTGTTCCGCTCAATTTTGGGGTTTGGTGGTGTACAGCAGCTATTAGTTTTTCATATTAATAAAAAAGAAAGATTTTATACAATGTATCCATTAAGTAAAAGGGTATATTTAGCTTGTAAATGTAATCTATATCTATATATTTGTATATATACCTATATTCGATATAGCCATGTCCGTCTGTCCGTCTGTCCGTCCGACCGTCTGTTTAAATGAACAGATTTTGGAGACTATAAGAGATAGACACTTCAAGGTTGGATATATATACTCTCCTCCAACTCCACTTTAAGGGGTAGCTCTCATACAAATCTGCCTCCATTTTTAAGTTTTTGTATGAACGTTTTTTTGGTTTTGCTTTTTACGCTAGAAACGCCAAACTTGTTGTATCTAATCTAATATACCGCATAGGTCCACTCCGGAACTTTAAAAATTTGAGCTTAATTTTGAAGTTTTTGTTCTTAATTAAACTTATAAAATATTCCATATACATAGGTCCACCACTTTAAGAGGTAGCCCCCTTGCAAACCTGGATCTCATTTCTGAGTTTTTGTATGAAAATTGTTGTTTTTATTTTTAATTTATTCTAATATTTCATCAATTCTAATAAAATATGCCACATACTAGATTCAGATCGGACCACTAAAGAGTATAACCTATGGTTCATATTAGCAGTATTAAACAATATACATGGTATCTCGAAGTCGAGCACACTCGGTTTTCTGGTTTCTTATTGCATTCACGCGTATTTTTATGTGAAACTCCGGATCCGTGTCGCTTCATTCACAACATACAAAATTTTATGACAACACGACAATGATCATAATAATTACAGTGATTTTTATTTGACGTTATTGGCAGACATACGGACAATAGCGTTAACAAGGACTAAAAGCCGTACAATAGGATGTCGTCAATGTTCGTATGACAATGGCATTGAATACTTTCAAGCGTTAACTTTAAATGTAGCTGCTTGCAGTGCATTCATATGCAAGCCAATTAAATCGTATTACATTTAAGTAAAGCTGAAAGCTGTTCGAAGTCATAGGAATACATATACGCGTGTACCAGATCAACGTACGGACAGACGGACATACGGACGGACGAACGCATACCATCAAAAGCAGCATACAACACAATGACAGCTTCATTGTCATTTTGCCATGCTTAGCTGCTCGTTGACTGTCAGTATTGTCCTGTATGACATATAAAATCACGCTGAATCTGATCCTGAGCCTATTAAAAGCTTAAAATAAAGTTATTGTACAGTGTAGGTGCACTTCTCACTCACTCACACACTCTCTCTCTCTCCCTCTCTCTCTATCAATCTTTTGCAGAGTTTTTGTGCCTTTATATTGTATAATTATATTTGACAGCTCGAGTGCCAATAATCGCTAGCCCATTGTCTCATGTGTGTGTGTGTGCGACTGTTAAATTTGTATCTGTATCTGTGTGTGTGTAAGTATCTGAATGAAATGTATCTGCGTTGATATGACGTATTTAATTTGCATTTAAGCCGCAGCCATTTTTTGGTGTTTTATAAATAATAATTTAGTTGCGTTTTGAGTGCATTTAATTTTAAATACATTGCATGTTTAAACTGTGAAGTGTTCGTTTGAATAAAAATAAATGCTTTTTATAGAATAGTTTCTAATCAAATTATATAAGCAGCATTAAAAATATTAGCTCAATATCCAACTCATTTTGGAGTCCGAATATTCAGCAATAATTTTGTCATTCAAATAGCTCAATAAAAATTCGAACCAAGTGTCTTGAATGATTCAATTGTACAATGTTCCAAAATTCAAACATAGCTGCGGTCAACATCTGAATAACTCACTAATACGACTCAGTAGAAATGAGCTTCCATTACAGTGACTTACTTGAAGTACCGCTGTATATGTAGTAGACTTGAGCGATATTTAACTACCTTTATGATTCAATCACTGCGACTGAAAAATCACTGATACCAGTTGCTACTCGATTTTGTAAATATTAGTGATTGAGTATTAATTGTGCCTCTTGCATCAACTGGATAAGTTGATACTTTTTGTGCTACTAACACTACATGCATGATATGTTACTGATACGCCGTGAATTACAATATCGAATAGCAGCTGATATCAGTGATTTTCAGTTGCCATGATTGAATCACAGGCAGTTGACTATCGCTCAACTGCTATATTGTATCGTACACGTGGTATTCACAGGCGAGTACTTCATATTTAATAAAGCTGTTCTTTATGCTTCGTTGGCTTTTATCTCTGCTACCATCTGGCTTTTTTCACTGGAGTGGTATGTATCTCTCTGATATTTTCTTCGGTTTATTATATCCAATCCTATTTAGAAAGTGACACCAAAACACAACTCTTTCAGCATGCCATTGTGGTTTCACGTAATATTGCCTTAGTCCCTACAAGTTGTAGTGAATATATGGCACTTACTCCATCTTGCGAAATAGATGTTCCAGTCAATTTTTGGAATCGGAAATAAAAAATCCAAAAGTGATGACTTCCTGAAATCCATCGTACCGCCTCAATTCCCAAGATTTTTTAAAGAATTCTTTTTCTGTTACGCGAGCTCAACTCTCTCCTCTTGTTTTTATGCCATTTCTAGCCAATCCTCTCCAGAAAACCTAAGTCGCATTTCTCTCCCGTTGACCAAAGAAAGATTTTGGCGGACCTTTTCAAGGCTCGTACTCTAGCGAAAAATGTCCAGTCTTAAATCTTCGAAACCACTTGGAAACACTTGGTACAGAACTGTTTACCTGTCTGTCTGTCTGTGTGTTCATATGCATTCTATTCTCTCTGAGATATTGAGTTTGACAATTATTATTGGTTTGAAAATTGATCTAGAGACTTTTTATAAATATAACTCCGAAAATTTCATCACATTTGGAATTTTTGACCAAAAGTTGGTAAAGTTTATATATTTCCAACGCACGAAGCCACTTATAGGTGGTGCTACCAGAAAATGTCCTATTCCAAAGCACCTGTATACTTTTTTTCAGGTTATTTAGTATGTTCAAATCGTTTAATTCAATTTTGAGCCATTTCAACATATTTGATAGAGCTGAAATTTGAGAAAACTCTATGCAAATACAGTGTTATGTAAATTTTGAAAGTTAACTTGGAGTATTTGTATATTTTAAACGACAAGAATATTTCTAATTGTGAAATACATCTCAAGTATCAAAAAACTTTTGTTTAAAGTTACAAAATTGATTTGAAAATGCACTTGTGAATTTCTATGGTTTGTGCTCTAAACTTTATTAACCACAATTTACAGACAAATTGTCAATTGAGCATGCACAAACACACCACTTCAATGCACACAATACGGCATGTCACGCTCTAAGTCATCACTCGAACACGTTAATTCATTTTGAGAAAATGCAAGTAAGAAGTGTACACATCTGCCGTCAATCGACGCCAGGACACACAGTGGCAGCCACTTCGATATGAAGTGATTATAAAATCAAGTCATCGTCGTTCTTATGACAGGCGTGTATGAAGGTGTTGGTGTCATGAAATGGTTTTATAAACAGTTCATTGTGTTGAGCAAATGGTGGAAGAGGGGGGAGGGGCGTTGAAACCCATTTAGCAACGTCCTGTACATTAATTTGTATGTACTAAGTAGAATGATGAGCACGACTGTGAATGACGCTGCTAATGTATAATGCGTGTATGCCGCAGGGATTTGTCCTATGGTGATATATAAAATATATATATATATAATATATATATATATATATATATATATATATATATATATATATATATATATATATATATATATATATATATATATATATATATATATATATATATATATATATATATATATATATATATATATATATATATATATATATATATATATATATATATATATATATATATATATATATATATATATATATATATACATATATAGATGGTGAATAGAAAGGGAGAGTGGCATTGCTTGAAGCTTTAACGCTTACTACTACTGCTGTAGCAGCTAATGCTGCTACTGACATTGAAAGTGGCATTAATTAATAAACTTGCAACACTTATAAGTAGGTTTGTCCATCTTCTCTCTCTCTCTCTCTTTCTCTCTCTCTCTCTCTCTCTCTCTCTCTCTCTGTCTGTCTCTATCTCTGTTGTACTTCTTCGTCCTGTCACTATATTGATTTTACTAATGAGCTACTAATTAACAGCAGCTGCAACAGCTGATGCAGCAGCCACAACTGTAATCCATTTAAGAACAGTGCTGCAGTGTTGTAGCTGCACGAGACAAGCGCAGCAGTACGGCGATTTTACATTTTCCGCCAGTTTCCAAATGGAATCCATTACCACTCTACAACACTTCATGCGCATTCTGATGATAGTTTGTCAAAATTTTTAACCGCAAATAAACGATTTGTCAAACGTTGACAGCCTCGCAGCATAAGTAAAGGGCACCAGCCAGGATAACACCGTGTTCTGCTGTGGCAAATTTGTTGCAAAATTTATATATGCATTTATAAAAATATCTCGTCGACGGAAGCAAGCAAGCATAATGGCAGCGCACATCTGTCACTGTTTCAGTATTTTATTTACATTTTTTGCTTCCTCTTTTTTTTGTTAGACTTCTTTTTTACTCAATACGCTGCACATATAGTGTAAAAGAGGTATTAACAGCTTGTCGGAAAGATTGTAACGCATTGTAGTTGGCATTATATACTTTATATACTCGTATTGTAGTCATGTCCGTCCGTCTATCTATCTGTTCGTCTGTCCATCGGTCTCTCTGTCTGTCTCTGTATTGCTTTGCACTTTATACGTTGCGTCTAATCGAGTTGAAACTTGGTATGTAGACTTCTTGTTATTTCCAAGCGTATAATCTGTGCCACATGCTCTGGCAAGTATAGCTCTTATACAAATCTTCGTGTCTTTGGACTATCAAAATTAACAGAGATGATAAAATATTCCTATAGTCAGTAAAGACGTTTTGGTACAGATACGTTATTAAATATTTAAGATAGAAATACAGAATTTCGTCTATCATTTACTAGTTCTTTGAGACTTTCTAGATTAGGTTACCATCACCGTTGTCGGCCATTGTGATGCGACCAGATCTTTTTTCCTTTCATTCCTTTCTACTGAGTCTATACTAGCTAGAAACGGTTTGTCAGTATCAGCAACTTTCATACTTATCTAATATTCTTTGAAGATATCTCTGTAAGATTGCTTAAGTAGGTCTCTTCCTGCTCTGTGCTGGAGAGTGGTTTAATAAATGCTTAGATTTATTTTTCGGCAATCACATAACTACTACAGGAATTCTGTGTGCTAAATCTTAGACTTGTGACGTGTCTACTACTGACAATGACCGGTAAGAACTTCAACCAGCATGGAGATTTCTGTAACTTTGTTAGGCCAAATGATCTTAGAAGTTTATACATGTTTGGGTTATGCCATCGATTCTACGAGCCAAAGTCTTTGGGAGGTGCTTGACTATCAGAGAAAATCTGTACCTGCTTTTGGCTGTGTCATGCGCAACTGTGTATTCTTGTTGAAATTCATAATCAGAATAAAATAATCAAATTGATCAATAGGACTCTGGAAGTTGGAATGTTCTTAAGGTCATACTCCTTAGAACAGTTTAATACACTGTTATGTTACTGTTTCTCTTCTTTTAAAATTTAACCAATTAAAATGCAATAAAAAAAACAGTCAACTGTTGCTCGTCAACATGTTTGCAAGTGCGCCCAAAACAGTTTCGAGCCGAAACTGTTTTGTTCTACAATGTGAATCGCCCTTTACAGCATATTTTTTTTATCTATTCTTCCAAATGAAACCAAAAGCACCGAATGAAACAAAAAAAGGTAGCAGCTATAGCAAAATGAACGAGCTCAGAGAGAGAGAGAGAGAGAGAGAGAGAGAGAGACAGAGAGAGTCTTTGTGATTGGTCAAGTGCGTTACATGGTTTTTATCTACCTTACACGCAATACTATAAAAAGAGAAGAAGAGACGCTGTGGTAGCCTGCTTTATGTGTTATCTAATGTTTACGTTCCAATACTACTATAAGAATTTAAAGAAATGCCATTATGTTTCATGTGTAAATTATTAAATTTAGTGCGAAGCGTATTAAAACTTCGTTTAGATTAGAAAGTTTTTGCTTGCTTGTTTCTTTTTTTCGTTTTATTTTGGACTGCTTGTCCTTTCGAGCTAGCGCAATGATCTGTCAACGTCAACAGTGCGTATGATAAATATGATTTTGTACTGCTGCATTTTATTATTGCCAACACTAGAACCCTACCGCCCACCTGCTCGCACTACGCCGCACTCGTTTAACACATTAAGCACTATACAATCGCTTTGTTCACACAACGCTGCTGCTGCTGCTGCTGCTGCTCCCCCTCCTTCCCCTTCTCTCTTTTGCGCACTGTCTGTTTTATTGCGCGCGTTAAGTGCTCGGCTTGTGTTCTTCCGTTCCACTCCGTTCTGTTCGTACTGCTTTCTTGTATATGTGTGTGCACATACAATTTCTTCTTACTTTCTTTATTTATTTATGTTTGCCTGCATTAAAGAATTGTAGCTCACGGATAGCTGCGCTCGTATCTTTAGAGTCATGCGCTGGCTTTGGCTGCTGTTAATTGAGCACCACATTAAGGGGTTAAGATTATGCGCTGTTAAATATAAACGCGCTATAACTCAACTGGCTTCCACAATAGATAAATTTAAATATGCTTGAAGCATCTGTATGTGTGTGTGTGTGTGTGTGTGTGTGTGTGTGTGTGTGTGTGTGTGTGTGTGTGTGTGTGTGTGTGTGTGTGTGTGTGTGTGTGTGTGTGTGTGTGTGTGTGTGTGTGTGTGTGTGTGTGTGTGTGTGTATAGCATATAATAAATCTGAATTAATTGTAACTTAGAAACTAGTTCAGAAGTACATTTGGAGTACACTTAAAGTAGCAAACGTTAACAAAAGTTAAAACAACGTAGATAGATTTTGTTTTTTTTTTTTAAAGTAGAAGTTGGGTCTGCAGTGTATAAAGTGGTTTTAAGAACGATTTGTTGGATAGCACGCTGATCGAGCGCAACAATGAGAGAGCAAATCGTTGGAGTAATAGCGAAAACAATAAGCTGCATAATGAGAGCGATAAGAAGGCAACGAGATCGGCAAGCACTACTACACTATTGCCATGTATCCGGGTTGCCCAAGCTATATGCTCTTCAAGCACATTTGATTTAGTAATGCACTTCAGCATAGGCTTAACATTGTCTTACACACATGCAGCTATTTTCATTAAACGTTTTGATTACACAAATAATTTTTTTCGTCAAAAGTTCAGGCTGTCTTGCCAAGAGCTCGTAAAAAAATCGAATTAATATCTCCCCGAAAATAAACGGGGGAACTGATTGCCTAACGTTTATTATTCTTAGCCGGAACGTGCTGTCGTCTACATAAATTAAACTGCAACCATAATGATAATCTGGACATCGGAGTACGTGTTCAATCATCCATGGGAGACTGTGACACAAGCAGCATGGCGTAAATATCCGAACCCGATGACACCGTCAATCATTGGTGTACTGCACACACATCGTCTGGTGCAATCGAAAGGGAATTTCCCGAAATGGACACACGGACTGATCGGTTCCGCCAAGATCTATTTTGCGTCTAGTGAACGTTCCACAGTCGATCCGACACGGAAACAAATGATAATTCAGACAAAGAACCTAACGCTTCACCAGAGTTTGAGCGTTAATGAAGTCCTGACCTATGAACCCATGCCAGAGGATGATAGTACGACGCTGCTCAGACAGAAGGCAACAGTTTCTGTGTATGGAATGCCACTAGCACAGTACATGGAAAAACGTTTAACGAATACAATAAGCACAAATGCGGGGAAGGGACTTAAGGGCTTGGACTGGGTTATTGAACGTATAAATAATGGCAATACTGGTATAATGGAATAATTATCAACCCTTAACTCTCGCTGAGTGTGTAGGACTGCAGCGTTATCTTAAACTATGTGTAATAAAGGAAACTTAAATGTGTAGCAGATGGCGATCATAAATAAACATACACGAGTACACATAGCCAGTGTTTGTTCCCACGCATAGAGCTACTTATCATTTGTACGCGGTTGGTCTTTCGCTGGGACGTATCATGTTCACGCTTGAACAGTGACAAAAACCGTAATTTGAAAAGATATAATTGTTTTTTTTTTTAAATATTCAAACATCCGAATTGAAAATTTTAATATTGTAAAAGACCAATGAAATATTGTATAATGGCGTATATATGCGAAAAAAAGTATTGTTCCTATATTAAAAAATACATTTTGACGAATAAATATAAGTGTTAATAATGTGAGTAATGTGAACAGTTCTGTTGTCCATGTTAAAATCGTTCCCGCAGGTTAATCTGAGAGTAGGCGCTCAGTACCGGCTTATGGCTAAACTAAAACAAAAGGTCAAACTAAATGTATTGTTGAGTACTTGTTTGCACTGCAAATGTACTACTACTTACTTTATTTTCATGTGTATATGACATTAAAATGCTATAAGCTACATTGCACACCCAATACCTAGCAATTGTAATGCGAGTAGTGAGACCAAGAGGTATACAAAGCGACCATGCTTATGGAAAAGTATGCAGACTAGTAATCGATCTTCGAAAGCACTACAAGCCTACAAAGTGTTAAGGAGACGATCGATTACGTAATATACATTTGCGCTGCTGGGCATGCAAGAGATCTCATTGAAAAGAAATTTCATTAACATTTTTCAATAAATACAATTTTATTCTTATCGTTTTCTACACTCGCACTGCTACATAAGTTTAGTGTCATGTCGAATAATCAAATGTAAGCACATAGGCGACGACTGTTACAAAATAGTGAATCAAATCAAATCATACAGAGATAAAAATTAAAACAAAAACGAAAAAAAAAAAAACGTCGACTAAAACTTAAAAGAAAACAGGTGCTTATTACTGCTCAGCCAAATATATTCGAATAGAGACTGTTAAGTCCATTGCTGATTGTTGAAAAGATGCCCGCATCGGTTTGAGTACTACCAGGTGGTCCACCATATGGTAGCGGTCCAGGTCGATAATGTTGCGGCGGTTGTATAGGACGGTAGAAGGGTGATGTACCGCTGGGGCTGCCCTCCAGTCGCTGTCGAAGTAATAATTCAATACGTTTGTTGCAGACCATAATCCAAGAGAATTTAAATACTACGCTGAAACTTGAATTAATTTACAATATCAAATTGTATATAGTATAGTATAGTATAGTATAGTATATAGTAAAAGTGTGCGGAGCGTGCCAATTAATAAAGATAGTATACATAAAGGACGCATTCATATGAAGCTACCCTATCAAATATCAAGTTGATGAGTGTAATAATCAAGAAAGAACGCTGCAGTCGAGTGAGCTCGTCTGCGAGTTATTATGTACCTTATCTACGTTTACATCATAGGCGTTTATAGCTTTAACAGCAAAATGCAACACACTTAAATTGAAGATGTTATAGGAGAATCTAAATATAGTTGAAGACTTTATCTCTTATAGTCTTCGAGAACTCGTCGTGCAAACTGAACGTACATATCTATATCGCCTCGAACTTTGATGTTGATCATGAATATAAATGCGCTTTATGGCGCCTGTCACGCCTACTTTTGGCTATTACAAACATATGCAGTAAACTATTATACCACACAGAGTATAAAAACTAGCAACAACATTCATACAGAAGAAAAGACAGACAGACAGACAGACAGACAGGCGACACGGCTGCTTGTATGGCTGGAATGTCATAATAAAAAGCTTCTTTCATTGCAGTTTTCATTTTTGGGAAGACTATATGGTCGCACGGTTATAGATCAGGCGGATGGTCAATGAGACTAATCTGTTTTCTCATCAAAAATTCATTGGCTCTTTGGTCTTGTGAAGTTGTGCATAATCATGCAATGAAAACAGCTGATCTCCTTTGAAATATTCGAGCCAAACACTTAGAACTCTTGACCACAAACGATGTTAAACTTGTAAATAATATTCTTCATTGACAGTATGACCTTCTGGAACAAATTCCTTCTGAACAATACCCTTGGAATCATAGAAAGTTATCAGCATTGTCTTGATTCTTGACTTCTGAGAACGCAAATTTTTTGGTTTTGGCTCGTCTTTTGACTTCCATTCGGCAGTTTGTCGTTTAGTTTTAGGATCATAGTTAAAATACCATGTTTCATCACCAGCTATGATCGAACAGGATCGTTTGCAGCTGTTAAAATGATGTCTTTGCAATGCTCTACACGTGCGATATTTTGATCATCATTTAACTGATGTCGAATTAAACGTGCACACAACTTTCTCTTACCCAAATCTTCAGTTAATATTTTGTAGATTGTACTTAATTGTCGATTTAATTCTGCTGCCAGCATTCTCACAGTGAAATTTGCATCGTTAGCGTTTATTATCCTTACTCTTTTCACTAACTCAGCACGATTAGATGCTTCGGGTCGTTCAGGTCATTATTTAAATCATCGCGACTGTTTTTAAATCGTGTAAAGTACAATTATCTTCATAAAGTTTTTTTTTGATTCGTAAGTCTCAGCAAATTTTTTACCTAGTTTAAAACAAAATTTAACATTTGCTCTTTTGCTTTTACGACATAACTACAAATACTGTTGTTTTTAAAACGTGTGTCATTTTGTAACCTGTCAAATGAGTAGCATGAACTTATGCCTCGTTTACATACAAGCAACAATTACGCAACATATTGAAATATGTCAGTTACATTTGAATAACTTAAAGAATTCAAACAATATATTCGACAAATCAGCTGGTCGAAGTTTCGTTTGACTTGCAACTTCAATGTAAACACTTTTTCGCAACTACAAGTTGCAGTTGCTAGTTGCTTAAATGTTGCGTGTATGTAAACGAGGCATTAGCTGCTTTCGAAAGAATAAAAATGTACCTTTCTAACACTGCCAACATTAAATGGATGGCGCTACGTGTTCTATGATTTAAATTAAAAGTTTGGTTATTTGTAGATCGTAAAGATGCTTTCAGTTTTTCACTAAACTGTAAACTTTTTGATTGCTTTCACATTAAAAAACTTACCTGCTAAATGAACGCTACTTATATTCTTGATCAGCATCGGATACAGTCCAGTCCGTTTGTCCTGCTGGTGATATGATACAGGGTGTCTCAAAAGAAAGTTCTCATTAAAAGAATCGATAAAAAAAAGTAAGTAGTTTATTGAAAAAATGTTTATTACATATTAAAATACACACTTTGGGAATTTATTTCTTAAAAATGATATTCTCCAAATGTAAACCGTTGCGTGCACGGCATTCATTTAATCGAGCACTAAAATTTCCTATGACGGCTCGGCAGGTATTCTCCGTGATGGCTGCCATTTCGTGACGGATATTTCCTTTTAATTCTGCTAAAGAAGTCGGTTTATTGCCGTAAACTTTAGATTTGACGTAACCCCACAGGAAAAAGTCCAAAGGGGTTAAATCGGGACTTCGTGGAGGCCAATTTGCGTCACCTCTCCTGGAGATCAATTTGCCAGGAAAAATTTCATCCTGAGGCTTTTATTCTTGCACCTTTGAATTTTGTAGGGGTGCAGCTTTAAATCTTTGTGTGAAATGCGAAACAATGATGATCCATACACGTTTAAAGCAACAGCACACTTACGAATCGAAAGTTCCGGGTTGTCACGAACAGACTGAGTAACACTGTCTACGTTTTCGAACGTTCTCGAAGACCTTGGACGCCCGGATTTTGATTTTTCCAGCGTTCAACCGGTCTGTTCAAACTTCTCGACTCATTTTCCAATGAGTCGAGGGCTTGGCGCATCATTTAAATGACGAACACTGCAGAATTTTATACGCGCTACAGTCGCTGAATTTCCGTTTTTCCGTTTTTGTAAAAAACTCCGTTTTTGTAAAACCAAAAGCTAGGCTACCGATTGACATACCCCCGCGCCCCACGGAATAGTTGCGTACACGCAATCAGCAATTCAAATGTGAACTTTCTTTTGAGACACCCTTTACAATAAGTCTCAAGCTTGAGACTTTAAACTTGTTTATTTAGATTCGTCTTGAGCATATGCAGAACGAGTTTATCAAATTTCTTTTTCATTTCTATTGGAAGATCTAATCTAGTCTAATTTTATTTACTCTCTTTGCAGGCGGCATGATAACTCAAACAGCTACGGGCGTACATAGAAGAAAAATAAAATAAAGAAATTCTTCAAAAACGTAACAAGAAAAGTTAATTAAAAAATAATAAATTTATACTTCAATAAATTATGAAATTAATAAGAAAACGCGACAGAAAGCAAGAATAAAACCTTTAGCTAGTTATATACTTAAATTATACAATTAAATTATAATAACTATTATTAATAATACTACAAAAATTATATAAATTAATAATTAATACAAAATAAATTCAAACAATAATTAGATTTAACAAGAACAAGAACAAGAAGAAGAAGAAGCAGCAGCAGAAATTTCGTATATAATAAAAAATAAAATAATTAATAATTATTTAAAGTTAAAGTAACAGATATACGCCATTGTGATTCTTAATTATAGTAAATTAATAAAATAAAAAATAAGAAGACAAAAAAAAAAATTTAATTTAATTAATAATAAAAAAAAGCAAATTAATCAAGTGAAATTGAAAAACAAATAAAATATAAAATAATTATGCATACGATTTATTAATATATTATTATATGAAATTTTGCGATAATAATTAAAACTAAAAACTAAATTAAAATAATAATAAAATTATTTAACACTTTGACCAAAAGTAAAAAGTAAAACATAAAAAACTAATTAATTTAAATTTAATAAAAAATAAACTCAATAAAAATTTCTGCAAGGCCAAAAATTAATTAATACCAACAAAAAAAAATATAAAGAAAAAAAGCAGCAACAAAATTATTTAAAGTGTAACGCCAGCCGCCCAACAACAACAACAACAACAACCACAACAGCAATATACACAGAAACAAACACAAAGCTACACACTCACACACACATACACACAGACACAGACACACTGAGGCACTGAGTATAAAATCCATCCGTGAAGCATGCAAAAATCCACTGAAACAAAAAAAAATGTTGCAACAAAAATTTATTTGCGCTGCTTTAAAAGTTTTTACTTCAACGTGGCCAAAAATTAATTTTTTTTAATGCTGCAGCAAAATAAATAAATAAATTAATTAATTATGTAATTAATTTACAATAAAATGAACAACAAAATGGCCAATAATTGCAAAAATGCGCAAATACAATAACAAAAACAACAACGTTTACAATTCGAAAACGAAAAATAAAAATGGCGTCAACAGCAGCATCAGCAGCAGCAGCCGCAGCAGCAGCCGCAGCAGCAGCAAAATGACAAAGCTCAAAAGAGTATGCAAGCGTAGCGCATAGAACAAAGCAGCAGCAACAACAACAACAACAGCAACAACAACAAACTGTGGAGAAAGCAGAACTCTACAAAAACAAAAACAAAAGAGAAACAAAAAAAAATTAATAATTAAATTTTAACTTCCGCTATTTAATTTTCGGTGCTTCCGTTTCCGGTTTACACTTACACACACACGCACACACACACACACACATGCCACTACATGCTGTCGCAATGTCGGACGTCATATAATTAAAGTGATAATTAAAATTATAGCAGTTATAAATAAATAAATAATAAG
This sequence comes from Leucophenga montana, assembly GCA_035044765.1. Classification (NCBI taxonomy): domain Eukaryota; kingdom Metazoa; phylum Arthropoda; class Insecta; order Diptera; family Drosophilidae; genus Leucophenga; species Leucophenga montana. The sequence continues at coordinate 446,267 of JAWNNQ010000124.1, read as the reverse complement.
CTAAAACACAAATAAAACGCCAAATAATTAATTCGTAAATTAATTAAAAAAAAATTAATAAATAAGTTTTTAAGTAATAGTAGCAAATAAAAACCAAAAAAGAAAAAAAAAAAAGAAAAGAAAAGGAAATCCATCAAAACATCACATCACTACTAAATACTACGATTTTTCGTCTACGCTATTGCCCAACAACAGCCCAATTCCAACTGACAACTACTACACAAAAAACAATTTTGCTATTACTATTATTATTATTCAATAATTACTATTTGAACTCTGTACGCGACAAAGTTATTAACACTCTGCCACAAAGATGACGATGTGGCAGAGTGGTGGCATGGGAGGCCATGGCTCCCAAAACAATCCATGGATGAAATTGATGGGCATTGTGCACAAGGAGCGACGGCACACGGACAACGTGCAGAGCCAAAGCGGTTCGAACGAACGCAATCTGAATCAGTGAGTATAGAAAATGTTTATATTTACTTACATATATACCAAATATATAGTAGATATACTAAATATACATGCATATGCATAAGTTATATAATAGTACTAATAGAGATTTTGAATTGAAAAACTCCTCTTATACTCAGATTTATATGATAAGAGAACTCTGTCAATTATCAAAACAAACAAAAAAGAAAGAATCGTTTACAAAAATGTTTCAAAACAAATCGAGATCTAGTTTCTCATAGACTTTTTTCTATGTAAGTATTTTGGGGCGTTGATTCCAAAAAATGTTGTTGTTGTTGTTGGCATCGTACTAAAAATTATCACACAACTTGAAAGTGGCAACCCTGCCAATCACAAGTAGTCCCGTTTTATTAAGTTAACTCACACACGACGTCAAAATTCGTTAATAGTATTTAAAATTTTTGAATAAGTTTAAAAAACGAAAAACAAAGTAAAATTGTTTAAAACGTCAAAGACTCTCGAGAGTAAAGAAATAATTTCATTCTGTATACAAACATCAAACGAGTATATAGTACAACACATACGAGAATAAAATGGGAACAAACGCGAATACTTCGAATATGAATTGGAGACTTAGGGGGACAAATTCATGGCGTGCAATGCCGAAAGATAACTCTTCGGTTATGGGGCCATCAACGCCACCAGGAGCTCCTCTGGCAGGCAACCGCGATAGACGATATAATATCATGGACAACGGTGCCGCTCCTGTGGCATCAGCAACGGCGCCAGGAGACCGGCCAGCTATGAGCGCCGGCCGCGGTACGGCTATTAGAAATAACAATGCAGGAACATATGCAGGCGCATACGCACCAGCAGAGTCAGGAGCTCGGCCAAGGAACGGCGGTGGCCATGCTTACGGTAGGGATACACAATACTCTGCAACGGGAAGAGCAGCCGCAGAAAAGCCTATCAGGAGTGCAATTTTCACTAGAAGCAAAAACGCCGCCGGAAATGGAGCACCAACAGAACCAAGCCGGTTCCGTGGACGTGGTTACAAGAGGAACACAACTGCTACGGCCTCAACCACAAGAGTTTCAGCAGAAGCAGCTGAGGCCACTGGTGCAGCTGGATCTGAGCCAGGATCGGCTGTTAACAAAACATACGCAGGAATCGCCGCCCAAGGCTTTTCAGCTGAACAGGGACAAACAAAAATTTACTACCCGGGCAGGTTTTTGAAGGAAATCGGTTCATCAATGAACGTTACGAATTTTTTGGATTGGGAAAAAGAAAACGGAAACTATTTTGTTATAAGGAAATTGCGCCAGCTAAAGTAAGTATACATTTTTTTGCTAACATAAAACTGATTTCTGTATCTATAAATGCATATGTTTGTATCAGTTTGTACAAGTTTTGCACAAACAATTTCCAGTCGTGGCGTAATCTTTGAGATGTACATCTAACGGCAGGATTTTAAGAAAAAAAAGAAAAAAGAATTTTAAGAAAAAGAAGAAAAAAAATCAAGAAAATGTTGTGCGCAGCCTTGAAATCTTTGTTATGTTTTGTATGAGAAAATTAGAATTAGAAACAAAATTTTCGTATGTTTGCCACATTTAGTTGGCAAACATACGAAAATGAATTTATTTTCTTTATTTGTTAATCGAACATTTTTATTATAAAAATTATTATTTTATAAAAAACCAATTATTTGCATTATTGTATTTCATGTGACAGGGTATTTCGAAGTCGTGAAACAACAAACAAGAAAGTCTGCTGCATTGTTGTTTGTTGTAATTTTATTGTATCTCAGCTCGTATCTCTGTATTTGCATGTTGATAAGTCCACTGCGTATGTGCACCACAAATACTTTTTTTTCTAACTGAATTCAGCATACTACAAAAATCTATTGCCACACTTCACTTTCTTGAAGTTTTGCTTTTCATTTACGATTTAATGCAACATTATCCTTACGAAACCTTGCTGCTATATATTCAATTTATGCTAGCTTTTCAGCCCATCTGAAGTGGTTTGTATTTATGACTTTTTGTTCTGCATTCATTTCGGCTTGCAATGAAATAAGCTTTAATTAGTTTCACATCATTGAATGAAACTTAAGCAAGGATCAAGAGCAACTGAAACTGAACCACAACTCGAATCACGTTTTCGATAGCTTCGTGAATATGCCTTGGAAATGAGACGCCTACGTGAATCGCGTCTTCATGATAATCAATCGAGAAGTACCACCAATTTGACCATGGAACCTTTCAATTATGACACAACAGGCGATTACAGAAGCCACGCAGAAGTTCTCATTGCTCCAATGAAGAACGTTTGCAGAAACGCAAGCAGATCGACGCTGTACAAAGAAAAACTTGGAAACTATTAGAAATCTCGAAACAACGTTTAAACTAGAAACGACAGCATTAAAATCCTATAATCTATCCGTCTAACTAATTATAATGAAATCATTTTATATCGTATCATTGATCCAATACATTAGTTTTTTCTGATCGGCTCACCACATGCCAATACGAATATGGCCACGATACAAATCGGCGATTCTCACGTCTCATTGTGCAACATCATTAATGAGTATAACGATTCCTCTACTATAAAAGATTTTCATGTACAAACGAAATATGAAATTGTTGAAAGATACAAAAAGGTTGTTCTCAAATATAATTTTTATATATTGCACAAGACATAAAATATAAAATTTTTAAAAGCCTAGCACAGCATTTATACATAATAATTTGTAGTGTTCTCAATCGTTGGTTTTACCACATGTAGAGTATGTCTAATTGGAACAGTTGTTCTGATTGTATATGGTACGACTTTTCGAACGCCATGAGGTCACATTGTTTGAGCTAGTCAAGTGGAAATGCAGTTATAGATATAGAAATCAGTTTTATAATAAAAGAAAATCAGGTATACTTACTTCAGCTGGCTGCGAAGTAGGCCTAGGGCTCGGATCGTCCTCAAAGTGAACCATTTTTCAGTTCCGTCGTCCCAGTCACCCAATTTCTCACGCTTCATCACCGAACGAATGTCCTTCAAAAACTCGCATGTGTAGGTCAGCGGTATATGTACCCGGTCTGGCTGCTCAGCGCCGATTGAGGCATACGTTTTGTTGCCACTCTCCCCGGGCTCAGTTCCGGCTGCTTCTGTTGGGCCAGCGGAACTTTCCTTCCTATTATAAGGGCGTCTGCGGAACCGGACTGGGCCAGATGTTCCTTGTCCGGCGGCGTGGTTGCTCCTCATATACACAGAGCTGTAAATGAATTTTTCCTCGGCTGCTTTTTCCGTTGCAGGTTCCCGCAGGTAAAGATTGCCACCGCAATGTTGACATGAGACGATCCGAACTGCTGACGCTGCTGGTCCGTATGCGCCTGAATATTCTCCTGAATATGCACCTGCATAAGCTCCTCCATTAAAATTCATCCTAAAAGCAGCGCGGCCGGCGCTCATAGCTGACCGATCTCCTTGTAACCTTGCCGTTACTGTTGTTGTGGCCACAGGAGCGGTAGCGTTTCCCATGAAATAAAAGCGTCTCGGTTGCAGGCCCGGCATAGGAGCTCCTGGTGCGGCTGCTGGTCCAACTACAGAAGAGTTGCATGTCGGTGTAGCGCCTTGTGAATTTGACTGTTTAAAATTACCGTAACGACTCATTTTATCTATCCTGTTACCCACTCGTACACGCGCGTTTTTTATAAAAAAAAATATTTGTTTTTGTACTTCTTTTGATCTCCAAAATATTTCGGAGTGAGTAATTTTTTTTTTTTTTTTTAATATTAAATTCTAAGAATTTTGAAGCCGTGTGTGTGTGTGTGTGTGTGTGTTAGCGTAACTTAATGAAACTGAAATAATTTTGAAAACTTTTTGACTGTAATGTAAATTTCTATGTTTATGTGTTGCAAGAGAAAAACTGAAGTGAAAAACTGAAAAATTTATTTCATTAGAAATATTTGTTTAGCTAAGGCAAGGTTGTCACTTTTTGCAATTTGACATTGGTACGGTACCAACGAACACAGCTGATGAAATAGTTATTTGCACTCGAAAGTCAGCGCGCGAAATTCAAAATGTAAATTTAAAAAAAAAATGTCGCTTCATTTCATTAAAAAAAATGTGTGTAATGAATAGCATCTTTCGTTAAAGTGTCCTATTCAAGTGGTGCAAAAGTAGGACCCCTTATTTTGTCGGTATTGAAGGCGTACTAGTGCGCCTGGTGCCAGTTGTTGTTAATACCAAATCTGCAGATTTCATCCGAGACTTGGCATTTACAAAGCATGCTCTGTCGTACTCTCGGTCGTTGATCCGGGTAATGTTATCAAACGCGGATCGTGTTCCTCTGTCTCTTAAAAAAAAAGTTTTGCTGTGGCGGGAACCAAACCCAGCGTACCAACCCTTAGTTCAAGTTGCTCTCTCACAATTTACTCACCTTGGGTCAGATGTTCAGAGGCTACCCAAGGGATACGTTTCCTAACGAACACTTGTGAGGTGCTTTGGCTGTTTGCAAAAGAATCGTTTTTGGCCATTCCGAAATTTATGAAATTTAATTGCTTTTCCCACTACTGTGGACAAACGACCTCTCTTTTTGTAGCATTGAAAACACATATAATTCGTAACTGGTTTAAACGTTAATCAGTATTCGTTAACTGAGCGTTACAGTGCCATTTAGTTTATTTCTCTCAGAGTTTTTTTTGCTGGATTTTTTACTTATTCCATTTGATTTTTTGTGTAATACAATTTTCTACTGTTTTAGAATTTCATTCGAGTGAAAACAATTTTATTGAGCTCGAGTAATACAAATGTAAAACACGAAAGAACGCTGCAGTCGTGTTGTTGTACCTTTTGGCTAATATATTTACCAACAATACGCTATACAAGTACTAAAAATACACCTTCATAGTAGGGTTAGCATGTTCATTTTAGACACTATATATTTATTTATTATAATTGTTTGCCAGTAAGCGACATTATTCAGTTACCATGGCAAACTTACACGATCACTGGAAAATATGGCGCCCATACAAACTCTCCAAACCCACGACTTTTGTGTGAAAAATATTTTTATTATAGCCTAAATCAACTCCAAATTCGATATGATGGGTACGTTCCGACCACTTTAGAAATAGTGCCCATACAGGCCTCTTGTCCACTTTGTGTTTGTTTTGCAGATAAAACACGGCAATAAGACTTCAAATATTCACTGCAGCATTCAAAGATTTAACAACAATTTTTAAATGAATGTACGGAGTTTTAAACTCCGACAAGTTTAGTGTTTAGTTGTCTTTTAAAGGAGTTTTGAGCATAAATTCTGCTTCATTTTATTTGTTGGCTAAGTTAGCACAAAATTCAGCAGCGAAATCGGAGAACTTTTACAACAATGCTCACTGGAGATCCTGGTCATGAAAATGTACGACCCCATGTTGGGCGCCAATTAATCAAAATTGTCTTTTGCATTATTCTTTATTTAGAATCAACTAAGAACAGGCAAAGCGTTGCTCGAGTTCAGTTTTTAAACGGTTTTCAATAAAGAATAATGTAAAAGTAAATTTTTTTTAATTTGTACAAACTTATACGTCATTTTCTAATTCACACAAAAAGCTTAGACAAATAGCCAGACGTATTATGTCAATATTATTTATTTATTATTTGCAATTCTCATTAAACTATTTATACTTTATTAGAGCCAATTTTCACACAAGAGTTTGCACTTTTCAACTTGTAGCTGGCATCCGCATCCGTTTGCCATTAATGCAGGGTTTTTTTGTTGCGCATAAATGCGCTACTCATCCTTAAATCCTCCAACAATGTAATTTTTTTTTTTATGAAAGCTTTATAAAAGTTTTTTTGCTGGAATATGCAAAGAATTATACATAAATATTGAAATGTGTGTATATATTTTTGTGTTGTATTGTACATGAAGCAACGAATGTGACTATCTATATTTTTTTATACCTATGAATTGTTCGTTTTACCTGAAGTATGTACATGCAGTCGTTCACTCATTTTTCAACACCTACAATGTGTAAATTGGATTTAATGCATTGAAGCGTGTGGACGAGTATACATGCATGTGCACACACATTCACATTCATTCATGCTATAAATATGTGTATTATACAAGCTACACCCGCGACTTTGACCGCTTGTTTTGCAGTGTGTATGAAATATTTGAACTTTAGGTTTTAAAAGAATAATTTTTTAAATGGCGCCCAACATGGGGCCAGACAATTCTATGATATTTGAGTAACTATTGATTAGCAGCGTACATTAATAGTGTTGTTTAAATTGATAACTAGTTGCTCAAAATGAAGTAAAGCTAAATTAAATATCCCTCCACTAGGTATTGCACTAGCAATCAGTTAATACATTTCTTTTTAACTATACACTTGTAGATATTCCTTTGTGTATGTATTTGTGCTTTTGCATGTATTACTGATGCTTGGCCATTATTTAATGTTACATGCTCAATATGAGCTTCTGGTACAGAGCGGGAAAGGACAGTACAAAACAGGACATTCAAGTGCAGTAAAGCTCAATGGTACTCATATAAAGATGAAGTGAATCGCATACAGCATTTATGGCGATTTTCATTTAACACAGCTCTATTTATATCGTTGTATTTTTATATGTATATATATACACTATATGTCTGCATGTATCTCTAAGTTCGCGTGTAGCGCGTTTTATATTACGCTGCAGCACGCATACGCCATATATGTAGGTAAAAAAGGCTATTTAAAGTGCAATTCCAAGTTAAAATGTTTTGCAATACATACTCATCTACATACAATTAGAATAACTTCATATTAATACGATATGTCAGAATTCGGAGTGCTTAATTCAGTTGTCAGAAAAAGTATCTACTAAATTTAAATTGTCGCGTTCAAGTAGAGAAAATATAGTTAATATTGGAAACATTGGCCAATTTATAAGATAAGTTTGTACAAATAGCAGTTATTTAGATTTTAGTATATAGATTAGTTATATAAAAGTTTAGTAAACACACAATGACTTAGTTCATATTTAGATATCTTCTATTTATTAAAACTAAGTATGTGAGCTGTTACACATACCTCATTAACATTTGCATTAACATTTGCTTAATCATAAAACTCGTTAAATTTATCTCTTTCTTAATTCACTGCTATCATATTTTATTTTTTCTGGGCATTCAATTGTAACTTTAAATTCAATGAATGCAATGCTGAGAGTCTAGTAAATTATGATGTTGAATAGCTAAAAATTATTTTTTGTACTCTACGATGTCTTCTACAAAGCCTTCGATAATCTGGATACAATATTTCTCTAAGGTATTTTTTTTTTTTGTTTTGTTACAACGCCATATCTCGCATAAAATCGCACTTTAGCAAAACTAACGATTGAGCCATTGTTTTGAACTTAACTAATGAAGTTAACTATATCGCTAATGACGAAAAATGACGATTCACTGGAAAAGTGGGTGGTGACACAAACAAGGTAAACACCAAATCACCAAAAATTATCTCTCTCTCTCTCTATCTCTCTCTCTCTCTCTCTCTCTCTCTCTCTCTCTCTCTGTGCCTTTCATTTCATAAGTCCATACAGACAGCGAAAGAAGCGGCTGCACGAGACACTATTAGATTTCATAGCTACATAATGCACTTTATTGTATATAAACAATCTTTGACACAAGGTTAGTTTAAATCAAAGTAGCACGCTAAAGCTTCGATATAACCGCATTTATGCTTCGGTATCACAACTGCTTCTATTTCTTACTTTCGATATGCTTGCTTTAAACTGATAACTGGTAACTTTCAAGTCAAAAAGTTGTAAAAAGGACTAAAATGAATGTGGATTTTCTTACTACCATATAGAAAACTAAACAGAAAACTATGAATTTGTTAAGGAATTTAATCGCAATGTCCTGTTTATGATTTATGGTATGTAACACGCTCTAAATAGAGCAAAGGAAATAAATAAACTATAATAAAAGAGTTATGCTGCATACTGAAGAAAACTTGCAAACAATTTAAAATTTAAATTGAAATATATTTGTACAAAATACTAAATTCCTGCTGGAAATATGCTTCCAATATAACAAAAAAGTTGTGAAAAAAACTTTATAATTACTTAAAATATGCGTTTAAAATTAAATTAAATACAATTGACTTTAATCATGACCGCAGTGTTTAAATTGCTCAATGAGAATGATGAAAATTTAATTTGCTAAATGCAGATACAAATACATTCGAGAGTGGATTGATAAGTAATCGGAACGGACAACAAATACATGGCTGCTACATTATTATTTTTTAGCGATACTATATGGGCTCATTTTTACACTACCAAAACTCATCCAACTGTATCAAATAGTTACCCAGTTATGACGCATTCAGTTTTTGGATTCCGTGTTGTTTAAGATATAATTCTCGTTTTGTTGCTTATTTTCTGAATATGTTCAGCTAGAGATGCGCCGATACAAGTACTATACTTATCGATACTTTCTTCCAATGAGTGAGTACTTTTTGGATCGATACACATCCCCGATGAATATCGAAAATATCGATGCTCTTATTCGATATCTATAAGATCTCATCTGTGCAAAAAATTGTGTAAGGACGAGCCAGTAAAATATATCTACGCATTCTTATACATGCAGCAATTGGCTGCAGTTTGACTATACGAGTACTATTAGTTCAGGTATTATGATTGCCTTTCTCCATTTGAAAATGTTTATGTGATGTAACTGAATCACCTCTTTCTCACTCATTGCAACACTTTACAATGGTTTAATATTTGATTCAGCATATTCTTAAGTGAAATTTTTTCCAATTAAATACGTTTTCTACTTGATATTGTACAAAATTGTCGCGAAAATTAAGTATGCCAGATATTATAAAGTAGAGTACAACCTTTTAACAACTTCTCCATTAGAAGTACACACATACTGACACTTAACATCGATGGTTTATGCCTATATAAACAAGAAAATTGTCGATGCTCTTTAAAATTTTGGTACGAGCACAAATATCGATGCCCTGCGGTATCAGCGCATCCCTAGTTTCAACGAAAGCAAGATATTACAGATGCAAAATATTTGATGGAAACACATTTTGTGAATGGAAAGACAAATGCTTTTAGGTGGAAACACGGCACAAGATAAGGCGAACATCGGTGAGTTCATTGTGGAATAATATTAGATGGCATATTCTTGCCTAGGCGGTCTCTTGCTTGTGCCTTTCGAGTACTTCGTTTTCAGTTGACAGAATACAAAAAATAGTCTCAAATATCTCAATATCTTTGTCCCTCTCTCTCTCTCTCTCTCTCTCTCTCTCTCTCTCTCTCTCTCTCTCTCTCTCTCGTGCATAACAAATGGAGGCGCATAAAGAACAAATGTATTTAGAAAAGTTAGCATTATACAGCATTCAACACTTTGAACCTATAAATTAATATTCGTATTGTATTTGGGTATATTTTTGTTTTTGGTTGTTGAAAATTTTATGCAAATATTTTCAACTGTTGCACGAAAAGACTCACTTTTCACGCTAGCCTACAGGAGTACTATAGCTATAAAAAAAATAAAAAAAAATAAGAAAAAAGGCAAATGAAGGCTGCGACCACTGCATAAATGGAGCAGCAGCCGTCGCCTGTCCCCCGCCTGCCCCTGCCAGTCCTTTTCTGTTTTTATTTTGTTGCAAATAAATTGCCTACATTAATGTTCACGTATTTATTACCGAGCCAAGTCGGAACCTGCTGTAGCTGCTGCTGCTGCTGACCTAAGCAGTAAGCAACAAAAGAGAAAAAGAGACATAGTATCTATTTATATATATCGTGTAGATAGTGTGTTAGAGCGTCAGTGCAAAAGGGCAGCATTAATTCTGTGCTTTGGCATACTGTTCCAGCGGCAGTTTGCCGCCCCAAAACGCCGCCCATAGGCCAAAATAGCTACTTGTAGTATAGCCCTTTAGCACAGTCGGTGGTTGGTGCTTTGGTCTTCTGACCTTCGCTCCTTGTTTATGCATTAATTTTGTTTCGGATGCTGCAAAACGTATACAAAAGGCAAGAAACTGCTGTGGCTGGGATGGCATGAGCTGGGCAACAGGCAGCAACAGCAACAGCAACAGTATTCGAATGAAGCAAAACTTCATAGATACATCTGTATATAACCGCAGCACCATTTACAGAACAGATATGCATAGATACATACGTATATACAAAGAAAAATTATTTGTATACGTAGAGATATAAGTAAATATGTTGTAGAAAAATGGTGAAGTTTGTTGTACGAGAAGGAGCAACAGCTTAACAAGGACATTAAATGAAACAGCGGCCATGATTATTCTCCAGCAAGAATATTATGTTACATTAACTTAGCTCATACAGCTTTATTAACCACATAATTGAAGTTTTCTAAAGAAGTTTTTCAAAACTGGGAGAATATAGGTATTCTGTAAGGTATGTACTTGTATATAGTGTCAACTCTAAAGCGCCAGATCTTCCATACCAAAATTAAATATGTCTTCAGTGATATCTCCAAAACTGTTCTACATTCTTTATTATGGTTCACATTTTAATATGCATACTTATATACGTATATAGAACTACATATAAGCAGCACTCAGAAGGCAACATGACTTCTGAAATAGCGCATTTTTTGGTAACGCCACCCAGCGCGCTGCAAAGGTACATGTTTTCAGGTCAGTTGGTTCACTGGAAGTGAAGTTATACACATTGTCGTATTTTATTTGGTAAATGAAAGTGTCTTGCGGCAGTACAGCTGCATAAATTATTTGGATGTGTTATTGAGCTTAAGTGAGACAGAAACAAAACTTTACCATGGATGGCTATAGAAAAATTTTATAGTCAAAATTGTTATTGAAATGTCGTTTTCATCAGCTGTTTTCGTCGGTACCGTACTAAAAATTACCACAAAGCTGAAAAGTGGCAACCCTGCCAATGTCAAATTGTGGTCAGAATAGCACTTGTTCACCTCATTTTGCCAAACTAATTTTGCGCAACAAAAAGTGGCAACCTTGCCTTAGCTAAACAAATATTTCTAATGAAATAAATTTTTCAGTTTTTCACTTCAGTTTTTCTCTTGCAACACATAAACATAGAAATTTACATTACAGTCAAAAAGTTTTCAAAATTATTTCAGTTTCATTAAGTTACGCTAACACACACACACACACACACGGCTTCAAAATTCTTAGAATTTAATATTAAAAAAAAAAAATTACTCACTCCGAAATATTTTGGAGATCAAAAGAAGTACAAAAACAAATATTTTTTTATAAAAAACGCGCGTGTACGAGTGGGTAACAGGATAGATAAAATGAGTCGTTACGGTAATTTTAAACAGTCAAATTCACAAGGCGCTACACCGACATGCAACTCTTCTGTAGTTGGACCAGCAGCCGCACCAGGAGCTCCTATGCCGGGCCTGCAACCGAGACGCTTTTATTTCATGGGAAACGCTACCGCTCCTGTGGCCACAACAACAGTAACGGCAAGGTTACAAGGAGATCGGTCAGCTATGAGCGCCGGCCGCGCTGCTTTTAGGATGAATTTTAATGGAGGAGCTTATGCAGGTGCATATTCAGGAGAATATTCAGGCGCATACGGACCAGCAGCGTCAGCAGTTCGGATCGTCTCATGTCAACATTGCGGTGGCAATCTTTACCTGCGGGAACCTGCAACGGAAAAAGCAGCCGAGGAAAAATTCATTTACAGCTCTGTGTATATGAGGAGCAACCACGCCGCCGGACAAGGAACATCTGGCCCAGTCCGGTTCCGCAGACGCCCTTATAATAGGAAGGAAAGTTCCGCTGGCCCAACAGAAGCAGCCGGAACTGAGCCCGGGGAGAGTGGCAACAAAACGTATGCCTCAATCGGCGCTGAGCAGCCAGACCGGGTACATATACCGCTGACCTACACATGCGAGTTTTTGAAGGACATTCGTTCGGTGATGAAGCGTGAGAAATTGGGTGACTGGGACGACGGAACTGAAAAATGGTTCACTTTGAGGACGATCCGAGCCCTAGGCCTACTTCGCAGCCAGCTGAAGTAAGTATACCTGATTTTCTTTTATTATAAAACTGATTTCTATATCTATAACTGCATTTCCACTTGACTAGCTCAAACAATGTGACCTCATGGCGTTCGAAAAGTCGTACCATATACAATCAGAACAACTGTTCCAATTAGACATACTCTACATGTGGTAAAACCAACGATTGAGAACACTACAAATTATTATGTATAAATGCTGTGCTAGGCTTTTAAAAATTTTATATTTTATGTCTTGTGCAATATATAAAAATTATATTTGAGAACAACCTTTTTGTATCTTTCAACAATTTCATATTTCGTTTGTACATGAAAATCTTTTATAGTAGAGGAATCGTTATACTCATTAATGATGTTGCACAATGAGACGTGAGAATCGCCGATTTGTATCGTGGCCATATTCGTATTGGCATGTGGTGAGCCGATCAGAAAAAACTAATGTATTGGATCAATGATACGATATAAAATGATTTCATTATAATTAGTTAGACGGATAGATTATAGGATTTTAATGCTGTCGTTTCTAGTTTAAACGTTGTTTCGAGATTTCTAATAGTTTCCAAGTTTTTCTTTGTACAGCGTCGATCTGCTTGCGTTTCTGCAAACGTTCTTCATTGGAGCAATGAGAACTTCTGCGTGGCTTCTGTAATCGCCTGTTGTGTCATAATTGAAAGGTTCCATGGTCAAATTGGTGGTACTTCTCGATTGATTATCATGAAGACGCGATTCACGTAGGCGTCTCATTTCCAAGGCATATTCACGAAGCTATCGAAAACGTGATTCGAGTTGTGGTTCAGTTTCAGTTGCTCTTGATCCTTGCTTAAGTTTCATTCAATGATGTGAAACTAATTAAAGCTTATTTCATTGCAAGCCGAAATGAATGCAGAACAAAAAGTCATAAATACAAACCACTTCAGATGGGCTGAAAAGCTAGCATAAATTGAATATATAGCAGCAAGGTTTCGTAAGGATAATGTTGCATTAAATCGTAAATGAAAAGCAAAACTTCAAGAAAGTGAAGTGTGGCAATAGATTTTTGTAGTATGCTGAATTCAGTTAGAAAAAAAAAGTATTTGTGGTGCACATACGCAGTGGACTTATCAACATGCAAATACAGAGATACGAGCTGAGATACAATAAAATTACAACAAACAACAATGCAGCAGACTTTCTTGTTTGTTGTTTCACGACTTCGAAATACCCTGTCACATGAAATACAATAATGCAAATAATTGGTTTTTTATAAAATAATAATTTTTATAATAAAAATGTTCGATTAACAAATAAACAAAATAAATTCATTTTCGTATGTTTGCCAACTAAATGTGGCAAACATACGAAAATTTTGTTTCTAATTCTAATTTTCTCATACAAAACATAACAAAGATTTCAAGGCTGCGCACAACATTTTCTTGATTTTTTTTCTTCTTTTTCTTAAAATTCTTTTTTCTTTTTTTTCTTAAAATCCTGCCGTTAGATGTACATCTCAAAGATTACGCCACGACTGGAAATTGTTTGTGCAAAACTTGTACAAACTGATACAAACATATGCATTTATAGATACAGAAATCAGTTTTATGTTAGCAAAAAAATGTATACTTACTTTAGCTGGCGCAATTTCCTTATAACAAAATAGTTTCCGTTTTCTTTTTCCCAATCCAAAAAATTCGTAACGTTCATTGATGAACCGATTTCCTTCAAAAACCTGCCCGGGTAGTAAATTTTTGTTTGTCCCTGTTCAGCTGAAAAGCCTTGGGCGGCGATTCCTGCGTATGTTTTGTTAACAGCCGATCCTGGCTCAGATCCAGCTGCACCAGTGGCCTCAGCTGCTTCTGCTGAAACTCTTGTGGTTGAGGCCGTAGCAGTTGTGTTCCTCTTGTAACCACGTCCACGGAACCGGCTTGGTTCTGTTGGTGCTCCATTTCCGGCGGCGTTTTTGCTTCTAGTGAAAATTGCACTCCTGATAGGCTTTTCTGCGGCTGCTCTTCCCGTTGCAGAGTATTGTGTATCCCTACCGTAAGCATGGCCACCGCCGTTCCTTGGCCGAGCTCCTGACTCTGCTGGTGCGTATGCGCCTGCATATGTTCCTGCATTGTTATTTCTAATAGCCGTACCGCGGCCGGCGCTCATAGCTGGCCGGTCTCCTGGCGCCGTTGCTGATGCCACAGGAGCGGCACCGTTGTCCATGATATTATATCGTCTATCGCGGTTGCCTGCCAGAGGAGCTCCTGGTGGCGTTGATGGCCCCATAACCGAAGAGTTATCTTTCGGCATTGCACGCCATGAATTTGTCCCCCTAAGTCTCCAATTCATATTCGAAGTATTCGCGTTTGTTCCCATTTTATTCTCGTATGTGTTGTACTATATACTCGTTTGATGTTTGTATACAGAATGAAATTATTTCTTTACTCTCGAGAGTCTTTGACGTTTTAAACAATTTTACTTTGTTTTTCGTTTTTTAAACTTTTTCAAAAATTTTAAATACTTCTAAAGGATTTCGAAGCCGTGTGTGTGAATTATTTAAGAAATATAATTTAGTGTGCACAGCAAATATTAAAACGACATTAACATTAAATATTATAATACTGGCTTTAATTGTGACTGTCTATTTGAGTGTTAAATATCTCTAGTTCGCTTAAATTTTGGCACATGATATTTTTTAATGAAAAACTAACGATGATAAGAAAAGAGAGAAAAGCGAGAAAAGTATACATCTTTGATGCTCCCTCTTTTCACTTTCTCTCTTCGCCATCGTTCTAGCGTTTTTAGCGTTTTGATAACGATTCTGTACGTTTATTATTAAACTAGCCATAAGCAGCATTACGCGGCAGAATATTTTCTACAAAACTTAGCCATTAATACTATTAATAGAAATGTAAATACTCGTAAGAACTCTAATTCTTGGCTTTTTCATTCAGTATACGTCTTCTCTGGTGCCGCTTTTTGGGTGGCATTAAAATTTGTTACTTCATTTAATTAGAAATTTTGCTAGCTGCGAGTTTTGAAACTATATTTCAGCTGTAGAGTAGCTGATTGCTCGAAAAAAAAAACTATAAAATAATACTCTGTAAGCAATGTATATGAATGGTTATTTAAGTATATATAGAGTGAATTGAGTGAATTGTAGCATGAAGTTTTCATCCAAGAGCGAGAGAGAACTATTTAAATGTTCTGCAATAAAAAATATCAAAAAAATTGTGTGTCCAACTGGTTACGCTTCTACCTAAAGTATCTAAAGCACGAAATCATTTCTCAATGTTCAGTTGATTACACACAGATATATAGATACATCTACTGTGTGTACTTCTATATCAGCTTTCACCCACTACTTAGCATTATTCATTCATTCGCAGGCACATTAGACATGCGCACGGTGTGCTGCCTTGATTTTAATTCAATGCTCGTTTGTTCTACTTTCCAATTACTTTTTTATTATTTTTTATACTCTTCACACGTAGTGTGAATTGTATTATAATTTTGTTAAGGGGTTTGTAATGCATTACAGGAAGCATCCATAAAGTACGCATATATATCGTCTTGATCAGCGTGACGGGACTGATCGAAATAGGGACTGAACTGAAATCGGCTATGAAAACTTTCTGTGTTCCTAGGCTAAACAATCATGACAACTAACTACGATGCTACGCCCACTTTTAATAGTATTCCCCATACAAGTCCACTGCCCAATTTTTCAAATTTTAGGGCAAAACCTATACATTACATTCAATATTAATTTAAAATGCGGTATGGTGACCTCTAATGGATCACGTAGTTATTAGCTAAACTGCTTAAAAATGAAATAAAGCCGTGTGAAGCGTATTGCAGCTTCGGTGCTAACGAAGTTAACCTTTTTTTTATATAGGTATACTTCAGCTGCGAAGCTACTGCAAAAGCTTTATTATTTTTTTTTAGCTAGTTAGGTTGCTGCTTCCGCTTCCGCTTTACTGACTAACCTGTGAACATTTTCACATTTTCACATTGCAAATATCGCGTGTGGCATGCGGCACACGCGATTCAAAATAACTAACAGCCGACTAACTAACTAGCTACACTCACTAAATAATCAGACGGACAGCGAGCAATGAACGCACGATTTATATTAAGTATACGATGAGGATTTCCCCCACAATGCAGGGTATAACTCTTTATTGCCATGTAAATAGTGTGAATAGTAGTAGTTACTATAATTTCTACTTCGTGTTTGTAACGTCATTAAGACGAGAAGCAAGGAAACCCGAGAAGACAAAGCATCATTTTGTATTATTGGAGTTAACTGGAACTATATGGATGAAGTTTACGGCGGACTTTGCATCGAAAGTTTTATTCGGTACTTTGCAGTTTTGGATGTGTTGTCATAGCTGAATTTCGTTCAAATAGTTGTTCGTTCACTGTTCCTTCCCCTGCTGTTTGCTAGTACCTGCGAAGATTGCCATTCACTTCTGTTCGCAATGCAGATATTCTGTTTCTGTACTCCACAAAAAATGCGCATACTCATCGTTTGATTTATTTACAACTGTCAAAAGTAGAAGCCCAATTCAATATTTGTAAATTTATGCCAGAAAGCCTCTACTTGGTGGTGATGTTTTTTCATTTCACTTTTGAAATACTCTCAGAATTTCGTTGGTGTGAATTTCAAATCAAATACAATCGATGCTCTCGCTAAGTTCTTTAGTAGAGTAGCTCGAACTGAACTAACAGCATTGCCACGAAATGCATTTAATTAGAGAGCACTAAGAGTCAGGCAGGTAGTATGGTTTTTCTTCTCAATAATTGTCTCCTGCACGACATCCATATCGTGTTCAAAATCTTCTGCATAGCATCTTCTTCAAGTATCATGCAGTATTCGTCATCAGATACTTTAGATTCTGCATTGTCAGGCTCACGTGCAGCAGCAGTAGAAACATCGCTCGATCTAGAACTAGATAGATTCATTCGAATCGTTAATACCTTCCTCATCATGCTGATCTTCGTGCCTTATTCTGCACTTAAAACATTTAGTTCATAACATACATTCCAAATACAATAAAAGAAATAATTATAAGAAAAACTTACTAACCGTGTAACAATACGTTGCTGTTTTTTGAAGCATATCCAGTCATGTGTTTTTTTTTGATTTTTTCGAAAAAAAAAAAACAAATTTTATTTCTCAGTTAACTATTTCACATCTTCTACAGAAAATTGCATTATAAATCGAGTTGAAATCCAGGTATCACTCGATGGAACTAATTCTCTTTGTAATGTCATCTTCTCGAGAGGTTTGGTTTAAAATGGTGTAAGACCTAATCGCACTTATTTGGCTCTTATAATATAAAAAGCGTGCCTTACAAAAATCTTAGCAATTGTGCCGGGATTATGGTATTTGGTTGTCGGGAAAACTCATTACACTTTCTTTCTTTTGGTGATTATTATGGCTCATTTAGTAATAATAGAACAATGATTCATGTTTATTGACCATCTTTCTGAAAATTATATGATTCCACGCTATGCCAGCGTAGAACTGGCTGAGATGGCCTCGATCTATCATTTAAGTGTTTATGCAAGAAACATGAATATGATAAAACTTCTCATCAAATATGCACAAACTTTGTGTTTGGTTTCGCAGTGTCATGGTGGAACATGATAAATTTTAACCGCTTCTCCACAAGAGATGTATTCAAATCGAACAGTTGACGACAGTACACATCAGAATCGTTTTTCTGGTGCCGCGGTAGTAGCTTCAAAAACATCACGTCCGTGTACTTCCATCAGATTGAGAACATTTTGGTAAAGATCACCTTTGGCTGTCATTGGGGAATGGATGGAGCAATCAATTTTAAATAGTCGCAGGTCACGAGGAGCTTTAAAAACGAATCGATTTTCTTGCGCTTGAAATTTGTACCAGCGGTTGGTGAATTGGACTTCTTTGAGTTCTTGAGGAATCCTGAGGATATCCATATATCGCGCTTGCTGATGAATTCCAGCCTCCGGAGTTGGTAGTGGACGGTAGATTGATGAAGCATCAGTCTCTTTGCGATGTCACGAGTAGTGAGTGTAGCTAGGTATTTGTTTTGATCAATACCTTTATTTGATTATCGAAAGCTTCAATGGATCTTCCGGTGAAAAAAGTAACGTTAACATCGTTGATACGCTGCATCTCGGAAGAACTAAAGTAAACTTACTAGACGGCATTTGCCATAAAAGACACTAAGAATATATTAGAAAGAAGCATTCAATTTTTCTATAGTCGGCAAAGAGATCCGATGCTTCAACTGCTACTTACTCGATCGTTAGCAAATTCAACTACCCATTTGTGCCGATGCTCTCTGTACAATCTGTCCCATACGCGTTTATACAAATAAAAATTAACTTTTATTTAAAATCGATTTGCCGTAAGCTTTTTACAATATTTAAGCGTTGAAAACATTTAAAATTTCATATAAACAAATAAAGTAAGTGTTCAAATATTTAGTGAAACTGATTAGTGGTGTGCTGATGGCTATTTTCAACCATTATTTTTGTCAACGTAGCCGCCAAGCGTGCTCGGAGCTAAGTGACAAATAAGCTTAGCAAAGAAGCTTAGTCTCATTTGGTCAATTTGTTGAACATACGTTCATTCATCCATGATTTAAGATCGAATGGCTTAAAGTCCTTTAGTTCAGGACTATCTGGCTCCTTCCAGTAGCCAGGACTTGCCTCCGCTGGAACGTATGTCGGCGCCGTTACAGCTTCATCAGTATCATTACTATCATTAATAGGTGGCCACTGCAACGGATGAGAAGAAGAGTCGCCATCAAATGGATCGCGAACTGCCACTTCGTTCCAAGAATTGCCAATAAATTTTACTAGTTCATTATGGTGCGGAAACTTGGCAGCGACATCGTCATCAAGTTCAATCTCTGCAGTCACTGGTTTCTCGTATACAGGCAGTGGCTCATTATCGTCATCCAAAGATTGCTCTTCTGTCACCTTGGTTGCATCGGGAATATACCCAAATCCCATTCGGATGCTTATATCATGTTTAGCGGCGGCTTTAGCTTTAGCTACTCTGTACATTTGGGTTTCCTTGTTCATGCAATTTATAGAAACGAAATCAAAAGGATTAAGGATTATTGTGTTGTTCAAATAAAAATTATAAATTATGTGTTTCAAGCAGTCTGACTGATGAAATATTTAGATCATCGAACTATGCACAGGATAGACTATTGACTCAAATCATTTCTATTCTACTTTTTACTTAGTGCTTTAAAAATATATTACAAACGAACCAAACAAGTTTCACCAAGTTGTAAGTTGTAGTTCGATACAAGAAACGATCAAACCGAATGAACTGACAAAGTCAAATGAGCAAAACATACACAGCAGTGCATCGATTCACAGTTTATATTCTCAGTTGATACTCTAGAAGCAAAAAGATCAGTTGTGTTCTGCAGTTCAGTTGGCAGTAAAAAAAAAAAATAAACTCCATCAAACAAACATACTAGAGCACAAACCATCGAATTGTACATACATATTTTTGGAATAAGGAAAGAGAGCAAGGGGGGAAGAGAGACACGCGATATAGTATACTAAAGCACAGCGTTCGTTTACTCTTATTTGTGCTCATTTGAAATATGCTTGTTTTGGTTTGTTTGGTCAAACAAAAACATACGAAAACAAAAACAGGGTATTTCGTGGTCGCGCAAACTCAACCCTACAGCGTTCTTTTTTATTTATTTAATTTTCCTTTTTTTTTTTTAATGTCGTTGCCCATTAGCTTGGTATACGACTACATATTTAGTTTGAGTTTTTATTACCTTTTTCACGAGTATTTTTACGCTACTCGTACTAACTAGATGCATAGACCCGCATAAAATATCAGAAAGCGTGTCTTCATCGATGGCGCGCTACACCAGCAGTCAAAGTCGTCGTTAAATTAGAAGAAGCAACAGCAGCAGCAGTTTCTCAAGTGTAATTAATGTGCGCTCAATTTGATTTGGGCACGGGTTAATGGACAAACAAACGAAATGCTTGATATATGGCACAAAGTGAACTATGTTCTGGTTCTGTAAAAACACCTTACGTCCATTATTTGCTGTTCACAGTTTATAGCACACGCTCAGTTCAGCTAGAATTAATCGAAGTGTTTTGTGTGCGACGTCGACTTTAAATGGCGGGTGGTGCTGGATGGACGTTCTGCGTTGATTAGGC
Organism: Leucophenga montana; assembly: GCA_035044765.1. Lineage (NCBI taxonomy): Eukaryota > Metazoa > Arthropoda > Insecta > Diptera > Drosophilidae > Leucophenga > Leucophenga montana. Next base: position 425,630 of record JAWNNQ010000124.1, on the reverse strand, counting down.
AATTTATGGCGTACACGTACAATGCCAGCCGGACTATGCAGCATCTTAGCTGCCTGCAGACAGCAGCAGCATTAACAATGGCGCGCGTCGCCATTTTGCTATTATTGCATATAAAATGGCGACGCTGAAGTGCACTAAAGCACAGCATTTAATGCCATGAACTTTTCTGACAAGCGTGCTTAAGATTTATTTGAATATATATTTATTCTCTTTCGATTTTATAATTATATAGCGCTGCCATTGATTTGAAGAATTCTTACTGTCCCCTTTCCATTGTTTAGTCATTGGTTTTGGTATTGTTTCCGCTGCCCTAACGAGATGTGTTAAACAATTCGTAACACTCAATTAACGTATTTGAAAAATGTCTTTTGTAGAACGAAAAAAAAAAACACAAATGAAAGAACTAAAACTGAAATGAGGGAGCAGCGAACTGTGTTGAAAGAAAAAAAAAAATGTCTTTTATACACAATTTATACAGTAGACCAAACAATTATGCGACTTGTAAGCAAATCATTCACTTGCTGGAATTTCAAACTGCCCTATAATCCGTCAACAGAATTCTCAAAATTCGTTTTAAATGGTTGTTAACGTTTGAACAAGTTGTGAATTATAAGCGCTTTTAAATTGTATGAGCAATAAACAAACCATTTGTTTCCGGCAGATGCTGTTATTAAATAGAAAAAAAACATCTATGATCAGTGGTCAACTCCATCGACCGCAATCTAGGAATAATATTGTAGTGAAAATTCATTTTGGTCAAATGGTTGCTGCTGTGTAGGAACGGCTTCAGGTGCGTTAAATTGGGCACAGTGGATTGAAAAGACGGCAGTAGCATCATATACACAATGGGGGAAGGGAGACAGTAGACGTAGCACGGCCTCGGGGTAGCCATAAACGAGTTTCTAGTCAACTAAACTAGCGTGCTCAGCGGCAACGGGGCAGAGTCACACAGTGTGTAGAGAGAAGCGTACAACCACAGTCGTAGCAGCACACCAGCTCTCGGTGCCTGAGGAAGTACCCTGCAATGCACGCACAGTGGTGGGGGTAGACATAGACGCAGTGGTGCAACCAACTGAACTAGTGCGCATAGCGGCTGCTGGTAGGGGGTAGGGTGGCTGGACGAGAAGCTCATAGCAACTTATCAGCTAACGGTGGTGAAGGACGTATACTGCAATACTCGCGTTGTGGAAGGGGTAGACGTAGATGCGCCAAACGGCAGAGCTCGGCTTACCTAAGAAGGTGTATTGGCAGTCGTAGCAACTCACCGGCTTACTGTGGCGCCGGAACTACCGTGCAATGCACGCGCAGTGATAACGTAGACGCAGTCACAGCTCAGACATAAGACAGCAGTCGCAGCAGCATAACAGCTCACAGCAGTGGAAGAAGTACCCTGCACGACGCGCTCGCAGTGGCGGAGGATTATGCCACGGTGAGACGGCAGTTGATGCGGTTGGCAAACGAGCGGTGTTGACAGTAGCGCCGGAGGACAGTCTCAGACACGTGCATGGCCGCACTATCCATGTATCCAATAGTAGCTACGGTATGTGTACGTGTAGCAGTGGCTCAAATGTGGCCGAAAACAGTGAATGCCATAAACGCCGGTGGCTCCTTGCGTTCTTTGGCATAAGACAGTTTTTTTTTGGTTTGCTTTGTGTGTTTTGTGTGTACTTGTGTGTATTCTTTAGAGGAAATTACTTACCTTTTTTCAGGCTTTTTCAGTTGGTTTTTTTTCGATGCAATCAACACTCAGAGCACGGTTGCTATACGATCTTGGCACGTCTGGCTACTTTATTTTTCTGCCGCTTTCCAGCTTGCAGATGCGGGTTAGTGGATATTTGCTGGCGGAGTCAACGGTCAGTCACAGTGCGATCTGCAGCAGTCTTCTTGGCACGATCTACTAGTTTGAAGGCTTTTTCAGTTGGTTTTTTTTCGATGCAATCAACACTCAGAGCACGGTTGCTATACGATCTTGGCACGTCTGGCTACTTTATTTTTCTGCCGCTTTCCAGCTTGCAGATGCGGGTTAGTGGATATTTGCTGGCGGAGTCAACGGTCAGTCACAGTGCGATCTGCAGCAGTCTTCTTGGCACGATCTACTAGTTTGAATGCATAAGGTTTTTTTTTTGGTTTTGTTTTACATTTTTAATACTTACTGTTGATGCAACTTCACCACGAGATTTTAAATTAATTGATACACACAGTTTTGCACAAATTTTGATTTCTTTTTTGGAAATTTTTCCAGCGAACTCTGACACGAAAACTGACTCGTTTAGTTAAATGTTTTGTTTTAGTTTGCCTCAAGTTAAAAAAATCGAATGGCAAGTTAGGCACGGCACTTTTGTTCGAGTTTTCTTGATTGTCTATCTATCTATCTACAATATCAAAATTATCTGTTGTATCGTATGTCACATTTTTCGACGTCAGAGCCGTCAGTCTGTTAATTTTTAGTAGACTTCATGTAATAAGTAAGCCAAAAATAGCTTAAAGTATATATATTTTTTTGCAATTTAACTCAGCATATATGGCCTGAGCATGTGTTGGTTAAGCGTTTTGCACGCTTATATTGCCAGGGTTGCAACGTGTACTGGTGATGCGCGTGGCAGTCCCAGAGCGTTACCACTATTGAAAGTTGTTCAGTCAGCACGATTATTCGTTCCGACCGGTAAATTTATCAAAACGTACTAAAATTCGATTCGAGCTTTGTTAGTAAAATCCATCAGTTCACTAAAAAATTATTCGTTTTTACTCCCGACGAGTTCTTTAATAGAATTCATTGAATTTCATTGAAAACCAACTTCCTCAAAAATCTTATAGATGCACTTATACTGTTTTGCACAGTCGTACGTGTGCCTTGAGTGACTTCTCTTTTAGTCACCACGTCAGCTCTTTCTTTTAGAGGTATACCTACTTGTCCTGGGACCCATATTAATATCACTTGCTTAAGTTCAGCCCAGCTGAGACTATTATGAATTTTTGCAACTACATAGTCCGTCTGATCATTCTTTAGCAGAATAAGACTCCCTGTCACTAAAGATGCATAATTTTTCTATTTTTAAGTTCTTTGCTTCGTTTACAGCCCATAAAATACCGTTAAGCTCAGAGCTGTCTCATCTTTCGAATAGATTTTCATTTTAATATGGTATTTTTGCTGTTAATTTTCCTGTTGGTTTTCGTGTCACTTTTTGATGAAACTAAAAAGTTGTCGACGCATACTCAATTTTGCTACTTATAAAGAACCTGCAGATATTCGTGGCAACAGCAGGTCTAATCTCACTCTTTACAGGAGTAGCCATATTGGTCAGGTTCACTCCACTTTGTGCTCCAGATTTGATTGCTTCTATCTGAGCCTTAACAGAACCACTAGCCATTATTATTCTGCCCAGGAAAATTGCTTCTCTTACTTGAGGAATTTACATTCCATCAATGGATAGATTGATTTATTACTTCCTGCTTCTGGTCACCGCCATGGTCGTGGTCCTCTTAGTATACATTCCACCAAAGATATGCAAAGCACGTTCCAAATAGTGCTTATATGTACAATTCTAATTGGAATGAAGGTATGAGAGATGCTTTACACCGGCGTTCATCACAAATACTGCTGCTGCTACATACAACCGTCATCGCAGTGTGATTTAGTAGACATCATGACTCTTCAGAGTTGTAGGTAGCATTGTTTTCAGTGAGTTAAATTACCAGATAAAATACTTGCTTATTTGTGGGCCTTCCTACGTATCTGCACGTAGGAAAGCCCACCAGATCTGATCTCCATCGAAGGTGGATGGTATCCAAGTTTTCGTCTGTGTCTTCAGTGATAAAAGTATTATGGGAATGAGAACCAAACTTAGCGCATTAACTCTTAATTAAGCGGGTTGGCTTCTCACAATTTGCTCACCTCATAACGTATATTCAGTGGCTACCCAGGGAATACGTGATCGAAAAATCGTTTTTGACCATTTACAAGTGATTGACAATCAATAAGTTTGACCACTAATGTGAACTTCTGCAAACGTATCGATGCCACAATTATTCTGTCATATTTTTATGTAGCATAATAATTTTGTGTACGACTGTAGAACTTATATATATTGTATATACCTAATAGAATCGTAGACATAGTCGTTGGTATCAGCGTTCCTGGCTGCTCCTCGTGTTTATTTAAAGCGCCGCGCTGCTAGTTTGCATTCAAAGTCAACTCAAATGCATGATTCTATTGTTGTAGAGCTAGCAGTTCCTATTGTTCTGCAGGTTTTACAAAATGTCAGTCAGTAAGTCCCTCGTTCAGAACGAAATCACATCATTCAATGCAGTTCTTTTTTTCGCTTTTGCATTCATTGTCGCTACAAGCCTCTTCTTGCTTCACTGCTACCCCACAAAACTTAAATAGAATCTTTGTTTTGTCTACTACAAACAAAAAAAAAAAACAAAAAAAAAAACAAACAAAAACAAAAAAGTCCTTGCGCCATATCCTTAAAAGTTTTAAATAAAGCACAATTAATTATTACAAAAGTACAATTTAATCCGGCGTTTAGTTCATAATATACTGTAGTATTATATTAAGTTATCTTTTCATTTATTTTCTTTTTTGTTTCGTTTTTCCATATTTAAATAAGATGAAATTCTGCAGTGCACCTAACCTAACTTCCACAATTCGCTCACTGCGCCATTAAAATCAGACACGCAAATAGTATAACGTAAAAGTACCTCACACAGTAATCCTGATTGATTCCCTTGGTATTGGCGTCGGAATAAGATCAACATCTTGTTGCTTTTATAGTATGTAGTTTAAATTGATTTGGTTTTTATTTTTATGAAATGTTTTCAAGGCAAAATAAGTATCTGGATTTGAGTATTGCGTCTTATGAAATATTATTACGTATGCATATCTATCAATCTATCTATCATGTGGACTTTCGTCACTTTGCTTTAATTAAGCTACTTAGCATATTGCATTATCAGACATAAAATAAGTTTGCACACAGTCGGTATTGAAATTTGTATGCGGTGTTTGAAATGCATTAACCAGCAGCAGCGGCGTACCTATGAGGGTGTATTACTTGTCTAATGAAATTTCAGAATGCTTCTTTGTTGAATTACAAATTGTGCTTGACAACTCTTCAGAATGTCTTAGTTTGGAACATATATCTTAAATTTCATTTGAACTTGGATTGGTTTTAACGAATGGTCCTAAAGTAATCCAACTCATATTGACTTCTCCATTGTCAACAGCTTCAAGTGAACCTTAGTTCAGCGATTTTTAATATATTTTGGAAGGAAAATGGGAGATGCTCCTTTGGAAAATATTGTGTTGATTTATTCGACGAAGCATATAAGCGATGATTAAATTGATTTACAACAAGTTGAAAACATTTCGCAACCAAAAACACTTAACTTACTTCAAATGCTCAATGCCAAATGCTACAAGTGTAATTTGACTAAAAATAAAAACAGAATGAAAAAATAGAAGAAATTGTCCAATATTGCAACAGAGATTCCGGAAGTATCTAGCTGGCAATTGAAGCCCGCCGCAATGTCAAAACCCGCTGAGCCATAAAACCAATAAAATCTCAAACAATTGCTGCGAAACCAAATAAAAAAGAAGAAGAATAAAGGCGAAACAAACAAAAAAAAAAAAAAACAAAAAAACTCAAATCATGAAAAAAGAAAAACCTCTTGGAAAAAACGAGAATCATCAGCGGCAGAAACAACAGCAGGACAGCACATGTACATTAACAAGTGTATAGTCAAGGATAGCTCGCGTTTGTTTATTCAATTTTTGTTGTTGTTTTTGTTGTTGCGTTTTTCTGTGTAAGAAGATACGCAGGCATGGCAGGACATTGGCAGCCTGACAGAGAATGTGTAGAATGTGAGAAATTGTGTAGAAATAGTCAGCTCTATGAAATGAAATCAAATAAAAATAAAATTTCCACCCACTGATGCGTTAAATTAGTTTCGCTGCGATTTTTGCAAAGAGGCGTCCTAAGCAAAAGCTTTGATCATGACGACGTTGATGGTGAGCATGTAATACAAAAACAAAAATGCGACAGGGGGGGGGGCGGTGAGGTGTTTGGGCTCGTTAGAATTGTATTGGATTACTCTGTTAGAGGGAAGACACACTGCCAAAAAAAAAAAAGGAAAAAGCACACACACAATTTGTGCAATGCACAAATTCACAAAACGTATTTGAAACAACAATTGACATATTTAATTCAATTTTTCATTCGAAAATGGCTTGTTTGTAAATATATACATAACTATGTGAAAGATTTCTCTTTTTATAAATTGTCAATAACTATAAATAAGCAGTAGCATGTGTACACAAAACACAAACTGTCAGATGGACTACACACACACACACACACACACAGGCACACAATCACATAAAGAGCAAATGACTTTTCTTTTTTTTTTTGTTTGTTTGGATTTTCACACAGATACAAAAAATTTAATTGCACAACTGCAGCAGGCCAATGTTTGAGTGTATTTTTTGTTTGTTTGTATTTGATTTTTTCTTAACAAGACAATCGACAACAAAGTAAAAATGGCTTTAATTCTAGCCAGACAAAGATAGCTATTATAAATAGTGAGATAGCATGCATCGAATTTTTGTAAAAAAAATATACTTTTTGTACGACTGTAGTATATAGGCAAATAAAAAACTGAGCAGTATGTAGAAAGCTATTGTACAAAAACGAACTGTTTTTTTTTTTTTTTTTTTTTTTTGCTGAAAATGAAGTAAGCTACATAGTATATAAGTGCGCTATGTAGCTGTCAAATGCGTTAGACACATAGCACAATATAGTATTAAAGTGTTCTACCGAATACAATAGTTAACGCTGCTCATCATTTTTCTCTTTTTATGTATAAGCGTGTGTATTGAAAGACACAGAGAAAAACAAAATGGAAAAAGAGGCAGAGAAAGAAAAAGCGTAAAAGAAAAGGAGAGAGAGCATTTGTGTTTACATCACTCGCATTCGTTTGTTCTTTCTTGCATGTCTTCTACAACGTTCCTGCTCATCTGACGTTTCGCAATTATTTCTTGATGATGCGGTTACATCTTCTGATTCGACCATATCAGATTAGTTTACCGACTTTTTCCAAAGTACTTAATCTAGTAGCTCTGTTAATTCTAGTTTCTCATATCCTTACAGCCTCACATCATATGACTTTATATCTCCTCCCGCTATCTCCATGCAAAATATATCAACATGTCTTTTATCAATTAAATTCTCTTTCCTAGTTGGCCCTGATAATATTCCCAGTTGCATACTAAAATAATTTTCTAGCTCCATTTTTGTGTGTTTCCTTTATCAATTCTTTTCAATCTATCCATAAAGTTATGTAAAAAAAATATGCATATCTTTGGAAGGAGTCGTTTATTATCCTGTTAAATAAATAGGGCATCAAGTCTAATATATCGAATTATAGAGGTATTGCTAAGCTGAGTGCTATTCCAAAGCTCTTTGAAAATATCATTAGTGATCAATTGCAGCAGTCATTAAAGTCTGCTGTCAGTCCTTCCCAACATGGTTTCGTTACAGGTAAATCTATTAAAACTTATCTTTTAGAATTTTCCACTATTGTAAATAACGGTTTTGAGCCGGGTTGCCAAACTGATGTCATTTATACGGACTTCAGTTAAGGTTTTGTTGTTATTCAAATTAAAAACAACAGGGTTTCCTCCGTCTCTTTTTACTTGGATTGAGTCATACTTATCCGGTAGAACACAAAAAGTTTTATTTAACAATTGTTTGTCCAAAACTATTTTTATTTCTTCTGGTATTCCGTAAGGGAGTCACCTAGATCTAATATTGTTCAACATTTTCATTAATTATCTTAATTTGTATATCAATCATGCCCATTAACTAAACTGTTCTTGGCTTTGTTAAGCGTTGGTCTAAGGAATTTAATGACCCTTATACCACTTAATTCCTTCTCTTGTTCGTCTGATTTTAGAATTTGGCTCCTGTACTTGGAACCCAATACTATGCTATTCACGAGGATCGTATTGTGTCAGTTCAAAAACAGTTTCTTCTCTTTGCTATTAGAAGTCTCAATTGGGATCCCGAGATAAATCTTCCACCCTACCATGACAAGTTAAAATTAAATGTTCTTTCAACCCTTCTATCTCTGGTGCTTCTTTTCATAAAATTCTTATTGGAGAGATTGATTCTCGTAACTTACTTCAGTCCATATTACTAAATGTTCTCATTCGGCCAACTCGCCACTTTGTGCCAATAAAGTTGCTTGTTGTTCTATCTACAATGTGTTCTCCCTATTTTTCTTATATCTCTTCCTTACACTATGCAAAAACTAGCAACTTCTATTTACTTTATTTTTGTAATTGCGCCCGCTTGGACCCCTGTCCAGGCTGTGAGTAGGGGCACAGTCGGTCAACATTCCTTCTTCTAGTTTTAAGTTAATTTAGTTTATGTATAAACCTAAATTTTTATATTAAGCGACTGTTTTATATACGTAGCTGCAGTTTTAAATAAATAATTAAATAAATAAGTAAATAAAACCAGCCATAAAGAGCTTTGCTCTAAAAAACAATTTTTTAATATTTCAAAGAGATATGTTTGTCGAAATTCCGGATATACTTCTGGTGTCTTAATTATACACAATTTGTAAATCATATAAATCAGCTTATACCCTACATTGCTCTTACGTTACTTACTTATGCACAAGTTTGAATTTCATACCTTCAATATTGATCTTCAATATTGACTGAAATAATTTTTTTGTATCTAGTTTAGTCCATCAAAATATTAATTGGTTGGCACCCAAGTGACAAAAGCCCACTATATCAAATTCGTTAGGTATGAATTTATATTCAGCATTTCCTTCATATAACTGCATTAGTAATCAATATAATTGCTAAAATATTGACTGCGTTTGCAATTGACTTGAGCATTTATTATTTTAATTTCTTTCACATTGCATTTCACTTTTGTCTGCACTTGAACTTGAACGTGCGCAATTGTAAAATTATTTGTGATTTAATGAAGCAACTGTTGCTAATAGCTTGACATAGACCACGCTGAGGAGGACGACGGCATTGCCATTAAGGACAATGACGATTGCATGCCAACCAAGTAAAAAAAAAAACAAAAAACACGGAAAAGGACCACGCCAAATTCAAAGCCAAAAACTTTGTTGGCAATTTGACAGCAGCACATTATCCTTTTGGGTGCAGCAGATGTTGCATGTTGAATGTTGTCATCGTGTACATATGTATATACACTGCACTACACTGCACTACACTGCACTACACTGCACTACACACAACATGTTGCTTTGGGCATTTTGCCAAATGGAAAATAAGAAGATAATATTTATATACACCATTCAATTGGAACACAAAGCGCGGAAATATTTAAAAAGAAATAAATCAGAAAGTTTACTTTTCTTTTTGTGCAGTTTTATAAATTATGCAAATATAGGGTGTTTTTATAGATGTGTAGAACTTTGCATTGAATTAAAATACTGAGATTGCATTATTTCAAACTGAAAATTGGCTTTATTTGAAAGATAATTTTATGCTGTTAGTATTTTATTATGTCTAGAGTTCTTAGAATGTTCCAAATTCGACCTTCTATCTTTAAAGTTGCCAATAATAATGCAGTGGTGTCACAGAACACGTCATCTAAGTCTTAAGTATGGTATTTTGATGCGAAAGCTTTTTCAGCAACACCTCGATTGATTTGACAGTAACTACATAAACTACTTGTAAATTATAACATACGCTTTGTGTGTAAAAATCGTTAAAGTTTCTATGTCCAAAATATTCAACCTCTTCACAACATTTCCAACAAAAAATAAAAAAAATCAAGCGAGTCTGTTACAGGTAAAATGGATGGTAACATATCCGAACTGAACTACGATTTTCGAAATAAATTTGTTTATGATAAAACATGGCAAATCAAACTGAATGCCAAGCTAGCGTTGCCAGATCTGATATAATTTATGTTAGTTTGATCACTGTCGGAAAACGCAAGCTCTAAAAAACGACCACCCTTTACAAAGCGTTTTAAAAAGGATGTAGGATCTAATTAAAAGGCGCTGCTTGTTAGTTGACTTTCTATTAAAATGATGTTTTGTTGTAAAAGTTTCTGTCGCAGGCGACAAAAACAGAACAGGAAGAGCAACATTAAGAAGTTTCGAAAACTTTCGAACAATCATTTAATGAATAGAACTCTTACAGCAAAACTTTTTATTTACAAGTATTTTAGCAAAACTATTTCTCTATTCATTCATGCTTTGCATAATTGAAATGGAAAACATAATGCAAAAGCATTAAATATTGACCACCGAAGATATTTTGGGGTGAAAACAATGAAAATGCTGACAAACGCAGATACTTGATTGAAAATATATACATATATAGTGAAGGTAACTAAGAGGTTTTTGTTGTACGAGTATGTATATAGGTATAGTATATAATTATTGTATTGTATTGTATTATTGATGTGTAATGCTATACCTATGTGAAAATGGTTTTATATATATTTTATGTCGTTGCAGTTTTCATAGTTTCCGCACTATTTCGTTTGGTTTATCGATATGTCTGTCTGTCTGTCTGTTTGTCTATTTCTCGATTATTTTTTCTACGAAAAAATGGTGCAGGCAATTAAGGAAAGCAAATACAAACAGACAAAATGTCGTGCATACTCGTACAATAGACAGAGAATGCTGCACGCTCTGAAAATAGCCTAAAAGTATGCAACGAAAAATGAAAATTATCAATTGCAATGCTGTTTGAGTGAGAAGGGGAAAGCGAGGGAGAGACGGAAAGTGTTATATAGCTGCAAATATGTATCTACATTTACGAGTGTATTCTTAACAGTTCTTGCAATCGAGTAATCGTATCTTATTGCACAATTTGTAAAAAGAATTTTTATTTTGATTATGGTTCTTATTACGCGTAACACGCTTCAAAAATTCACTTGTACTTCAACTTTTACTTTGTGCACAACTTCGATTGAAGGCTTTTGAAAGTTTCTAAAGTGTTTATTCAATATGTCCTACACTTGATATTAGTGCATATAATAAAACAAAAGACCCAGAAGAAGTCGAACATATATTTTCAATGTGAGTTGTTATTTTATTTTATGGTGCAAGTGTGAAGTATGTTTATGCATAGAAAATCTTTACTAAATCTTAATATCAACAAGAATTGTATTACAAACTTTGATCAGTTCGCTTTCTAATAATGTGCAGAGTATATTTTGTGTGCAAATGCTGAATGTGTCCATGATATTTGTACAGGCTATACCGATTTTCACGTTAATAAATCGTGTAATAAAATATTTGATAGCTACAACTTGTGATGGGTTTGCTGAACTGAATCCGGTATACGAAGACTATATACCGAGTTATGTGTTAATATCTTAAGTCATATAATAATTAAAACGCAGGCATCGAGTGTGCTCGGCTTCGTGATACTCTGTACCTAGTCTAAAAGTCTTTATTTGAGTCTAGCGATGTTCGATGTTCGAATGAAAGAGTCTGAGGTGTTATTGTTTAGTAATATTTGGAAACTTTTGTGATTACCTATGCATATACGAGTAGGATATGTATGGATATGTGTTTGTATAATTTTGTATTTGGTGTAATGCGCTTTAATGCTGGTCGTGTTTGGCTCCTACATCAATATAAATGGCAATGCCGTCAGCAAATGCTGAAAACCCACTGAGTTGCACACAAAAGCCCAGAGCAATCAATGAACGACAAGCAGAACACACAGATACACACACACACTCACAAAGAGATACAGATACAATTTTTGAACAAATACAATGTCAATGAGAGATAGACAGGATGTACATACATTGACAGCTAACATCAAAGCATCATCGAGACGAATGCTGCCCCATTGAGCTGTGTTCGAGTTGAAGCCGCAACATTTACGAAACTGGCATTTTGGCATTCTGGGAATGCACAAAGCCGACATTTACGACATCAACGTTAGAATGTCACTAGAGAAAGAAAGAAAGGCGACTATACGAGTATGATGCAAAAGAAGAGAGCTTGTGACTGTGAGTGAGTAAGAGCAGACAATAGTAGACAAGAGCTCTACATATTAATGTATTTCAAGTGTTTTGCGTTTAAGCAATTTTCGTATACGTGCGATACACGTGAGCCTCTTTTTCGGCATTTTTTACATAGCTTCGAAGTAGTAATACAACAAATTTTCAATTGAATACTGCATTTTATAAATATTTTTGTTGCATAGTTCTGCAATGTTTGTCGGCATTTTGCCCAGTTATGGCTTTGTCTAAAAATGAAGTTTTAATATTTCGGCATGCAGTTTATTTGTCAAACGTTAGTTTTTAATTTTTGAAACCACCACTCCGAAAAATGATATGTAGAACATTTAGACTGCTGTTCATTTGTCCAATTTGAGTTATCGTTTGTTTCAAGAGTAAACTTCGTTTGCCCAACCAAAAAAAAAAAAAAATGTATTAAATAGCTCTCTTATTGCTTTTCATATAATAATTACTTAATTTACATTTTCTCTTTTAAAAACTCTTATAATACGCAACAACTTTAAACATACAGATTTAAGCTTGATGAGCGCCAGAATAACTTAGCGCTTAATACGAGAGTCACTTGCGCAGTTCATTGTTGTTAATTAAGCTTCTGCTGCTGCGTAAAGTAAAGAAATAAAAATAAATAAAACTGAAAATTAGCGTATTGAGGCTGCAGCTGTGTATGGTAATGAAAAATGTTACGCAAGTAGCTGATAAACACTTTCTCGCTGTCGCAACTGCATTAAACAAGTACAAAAAGGACACAAAACGACGATGAGGACGACTACGACGATGGTGTGCTAGCGGTGGTTCTGTTGATTGCGATGCGCTGTGCTGATATTGTTTTAAATTGAACGTTGACAGGCATTTCTCTCGCTCTCGCTCTCGCTCTCTCTCTCCCTCTCTTTCGCTTTCTCTATGCGTCTGTCTCGCTTGTGTATGCAAATGGCGAACGGAAAATGAAAACGAAGGCGGCCATTAAATGCGGCCATGTTCATTTCCGCGCCCATTGAAGTAAACGTTGTGACTTGAATAGCGACAGTTGAGATGAAAGCCGAAGTCGAAGAACTTGAAACCAAAAAAAAACAAAAAAAAAAAAAGAAATGTAGAAGGAGAAAAAAAGATGATTGTGTGGACTGGGTAGGCTTACGGAAAATGCAGCATGAGAATTAGTTGTTTGCTGCTATATTGTTGCTTGCTCGTTAGCTCACTTGGGGCTGCAAAGTGTTAAATCAAGCGTAAAGTTGAAAACTTGTTGCTGAAAGGCTCAGCTCGAACTCAACTCAACTCAGCCCAGTCAGGCACGATGGCAAGCAGCGCAGATACAAGGAAATGAGCAAACTTTTGAAGCGTCTTGCCTTAATACATGTACACTCTACCCTGATTCCCTTGACTGCGTGCGCTGCGCTCATTTTAGTTCCTTAGCTTCGTTTTCATATGTACGCTACATATATAGTGTGTCACGGGTTTTATCGGTTTGCTTGGTAAGTTTGTAGCACATTGCAACTGAGACCCAGAAAAATTATAGGTACATATGTACAATATATATGAGAGGAGTCCTTCTAGTTATGTCCGTCCGTCTGTTTGTTGCAATGCGTTTCATTTGTTCAATTTTATAGATTTCGATTTGAAACTCGGTATGGAGGCTTTTGCTTAACTGTTGAATTTATTGACGTGAAGTAGATGCTTGCATTTAGAAAAAAACATTAGCTACACTCAGTAGACATTCGCTGACTGATTACTGATTTACGCTGACTATTTTCAATTAATTTGAAAGTATTAAAGCTTCGGTTTGATCTGAGTTAAAATTTTTTCACGTTATTTTTCGTAAATATATACATATCTGATATGATTGTATGCGGAAAAAATCAGCAGCGCCAGCGGAAACAAATAATGGCGTTTTAAAAAGTTTTTCCTTTGCCATTGCCTTTTGTTTCACTGCTGCTGTTGTTCTTGTTGTTGTCCTTGTAGTCCTTGCTGCTTACTGCTGCTGCTGCTGCTGCATGGCACAATTTTTCTTGTCCTTTCTTGCTACGAATTGCTGCTTTTCTCTTTCATTTATTTGATGCTATTCGTTTGCCCATTACCTGTTTTTGTGTTGCTTTGTTATAGCCTGCGGCATAAAATGCCTGTACACAGACACACATACACACACAAACATGTACAGTGACATAAAGGGACTAAGAACTTAACTTTAATTCCCATTTTTTACTTTACTCAACGCTACTCTACGAGCGGATTAACAAATGTTTGCTAAGTTGATTTCTTGTAGACTGTTCGCAAATCTGTTGATTACATTTTCTTGTTACAAAACATTCGACGTCAAACCATATTTCGGTTTTTTTGGTTTACACGCACACCTTGGAAGCTGCTTCCAGCAACCAGTTTCTTGTTGGTTGTCCTTTAAAAGCATTAGTGAAGCTGTTCGACGCTGCTGTGATAAATTGTCCATGGTTAAACGCTGGCAGAAGATTCTACTAGTTTGTTGGTCGTAAAAATACTTAACTTTATTTCAATAATGCTTTTTTAAATCTGCTACTTGTAATAATATTGGACACAGCACCATGGTACTAAACGCCGTAGATAACACGACACGTGCGCTACGATCGTCCAAGAAACCCACATTGGTTGCATAATTTTGGCGCCCGAGCAGGGACGTACGTTTACAAATTTGAAGTTACTTTCAGCAAACAGTAAGTGACTTAGCATTGCTTTGTTGGTAGTCTTCTGAATGTATTTCTGTAGCTCTTCGATGATGCTGTGGTAAAATTGGCCATGTTTTATCGCTGGAAGTCGGTTCTGGTTTACTTCACGGCCACTGTACGTATTATAAATACTTACAAAATATGCTTAAATTAGCGAGCTTTTGTTAGCCGCTTCATATGTGCACCTCTCCACTGAAGCGCAACGAATGTGTGCTAATTTACAATCTAAAAATTTATGCATGTCAAGTTTGTGCGAATCTGCGTGTATTTGTGTGTTTGTGTGTGTGTGTGTGTGTGTGTTGCTGCTACTTTAAGATTTCCTTAGCTTTCATCTTTTAATGCAACCTTTGCTGCCGACGCTCAATTCACAAAGGAACGTTGAACTACATTACCTAGTTTGACTCAAACTTAAACTTTGGCTGAAGTTAGTCCTTTACTTGTTGCTTGAACCGAACATTGCCATTTGCCTTTTTGCATATAAGGACGAGTAACGATGAGTATGGTGAAAACATTGAAAGGAGCGAGTTTACCAGGAACAAAAGAACAGAAAATAAAAGAAATGAAAAGAGAAAAAAAAAATGACAATCTGTCATTTAATTTGTCATTTCCTGTAATTGAAGCGAAATTAAGCAGATGCTTTTGCTGTTTAGTTCAATAGCCTTGAACGTTTTACTTGACTTTTTTCTTTGTTGTTGTTCTTGTATGCCTGAAAGCCTGCTTGACTGCCTGCTTGATTTGCTACTTGCCACGCTCCATATCTGCATTGACTCACCCTCTCTGCTGTGGCATCGTCGAAGTCGACGTCGACGTCGAAGTCAACGTCAAGTATTGGCAACATTAGCCTCATACTTCAAAGGACACCAACTTGACATTGTGATTTATTAGCTGCTCTTGCCTGCTGCTGTTTATATTTATTATATTGTAGTCCTCTCTGTTTTTGTTATTGTTTTTGTACTTGTTATATACTCTTATGCATTCTATGATTAGCATATTAATTTTATCATCAAGTTTGTAACCGACAGCAGAAATCGTGGGAGATTGCAAGATACTTGATGAGCTTGACTATATAAATCGATCTAGCTATGTAAATTCGTGTGTTCGTCTGCCTGTGAGTTCACGTCGTTCTTAGAACTCAATGATCAAAAATCATTCAAAAAATTGCTGTGAAAATTGCTCTCTGCATGTTCACTTTAAAGCTAAACGCTAACGCCCACTGGCGGAGTTAGTTCTCATATGCAGACATACTCCCTTTAATTATTAGAGTGCTGCATGAATTAATTGAAGCAAGCTGCTTTATGCATATGCATTCATGCACATTAAATTTATGAATGCCACACTTTCTAAATTGTCAACATTCATTTCATTCCATGCAGCATGAACTCCACTTCATGCACTTTGAATGAATGTATGTACTGTTAATTCATTTTCCCAATGAATGCATGAATATTCGAAACTTTCATTCAGTCATTCGAATATTTTGAATGTTTCGAATCAATTCATTTGTCGATCGCTTTTGATATCAACACGAATTGTTGTTCATTTCACTATGAATGCACGAACATTCGTAACATTCATACAGTCATTCGAATATTTTGAATGTTTCGAATCAATTCAGTTATCGCTTGCTTGTGATATCAACACGAATTGTTGTTCGGCTGCTAGCTAGCCACTAGTAGACTGAGAAGCAAAGAGGTGGAGCGTATTAAAGCTTCGGTTATCTCATATTTTTCTTGGCTTTTTGTCAGAGTTCACTCTGTTGCTTGTTGTGCTTAATGCTGTTGCTTCAGCTACTGTGTTGCTTTTGTAAATACACTATTTGTCTTGTTTGTGTATAGATTTGAAGCAATTTTTTTGTGGTAGTTTTTTTTTGTGGTAAAATTTTGGTCAAAGTTTTGGTCGCGTCAATGCTTTTATTGGTAAATGTAGCTGCTGGTCTAACTTATATTTTATACATTTTGTGGCTTGATTTAATAGCCAAGCACACACACTCACTCTCAGATACATAGTTTGCACTCATTTCTTATTGTCTTGCTTGATTGCCTTTTTGCCTTAGAGCATATATACATATATATACACACACACACACTCAAACACATGTTGCATATATGAGTAATATCTTTGATATTAGGTTAATAGCCAATTGAGTAAGTGAGCCGTAAAGATGAATGTTTGTATATGGTGGTTACATATTTGATGCCCTTCACTGTAATGTGGTGTAGTGTAGCGGGTCGCAGTAGCTGATAAATTAGTGATTAGCAAGTATAGCAAGTAGAGATGATAAAAAATTTAAGGGAAATTGCTTCTCTGTGTTTTAGATACATACACAAACACAAAAGGTTAGCTAGATTTTAGCATATGCTACTCTTGTAAAATTGGGAAAGAGATAGTGAGGGTGTGTAAATTGATACTCTTGCAGTCTCTAAAAGATGCCAATTTGAAAATGGAACATATAGAGCTTATTTAATTGAGTGGCCGATAGCGGTGAAGCAAAATGAAATGAGTACGCAAATGTTAATGAGGTGTTGCAGCTGTGGAAACTTTGTGTAGATAATATAGCATGCTAGTTAAGCATCATTTACGTTCGATTTTGCAACAAAGCAACAGATCGGCATGTTTTCTTTTATAACCGGCAAGTGAAGCAGACTACTTTCTACACCTAGAAAAGTTTTTCATATAAGCTACATAAATCATTTAAAAATCCAAAATTTGCTATGAGTGCGTGCGAAATGCAATGATTAATTTTCGGTTATATTTTAGAATGCAAAAACTAACTACAGAAAGAGCGGTATAACAAAACGTTGAGTGGCGAGGAAATTGAATATCACGGGTGCCACAGTAATCGCTTTCGCTTCAATTTCGCTTCTATTTAAATTTACCATGCCACAGAACTCATTTTCTAGTGAATTACAACTCGTTTGCAATTGAGCTGTTGATTTAACATGTAAAAATGAGTCCTACTGTTGCAAATAGGGTGTGTGTTCTTATTCTGATTAATCTATATTAAAATAATTAATCATTTCATAAGTTTTAATTAATAAATTAGCATCTAGTACATCGCTAGTTGAATTCGCCATTCACTGCCAAATGCCAATGCCTGCTGCATTTCACTGACGTCACTTTTTAAACTAGTTAGCATGCTGATGTTTGTGTTACAATAAAGCTAAAAATAATTTATTTTAATCGCAATTATTGTAACCTTAAGCAATCGTGCTTTTATTGTGCGTGTAACGAAACAATCGGCCACTTCTGAGTGCAATTCACTGTGATGCTTTTGTTTACGTTATGTGTTGCTGCCATTCACGTACCACCGTGAAAGTGCAAATAGCTGTTAGAGGTATCGGAGAAACTTTTTAGTTTGAGAGGCATAAAATAAGAGTGACTCTCTTTCCGGTTCGAACTATAAACCCAAATTGGTTTCGATGTTTTATGGTTTTTGGTAATGACAGTAAACTGAACAGGTTTTAAATATATTAAAAAATTGCATTTGAATTTATTAATATCTTTCTTGGTATTAAAAGTAAACTTACATTTTCTTGCTTTCATCGAATCTTTTTCTTAGTTAGAGAGAGAGTAAATATAAAAATATTGATAGTACAAGTATACGAGGTGTTTTAGAAGTTTAGTCTAAATTTTTTTTTAAGCTATATATATATATATATATATATATATATATATATATATATATATATATATATATATATATATATATATATATATATATATATATATATATATATATATATATATATATATATATATATATATAGAGAGAGCGTAGAGAGAGAGTATGTATATATAGAGAGTAGAGTCTAGATGTTTTTTTTAGAGCTAGAGAGAGAGAGAGAGAGAGAGAGAGAGAGAGAGAGAGAGAGAGAGAGAGAGAGAGAGAGAGAGAGAGAGAGAGAGAGAGAGAGAGAGAGAGAGAGAGAGAGAGAGAGAGAGAGAGAGAGAGAGAGAGAGAGAGAGAGAGAGAGAGAGAGAGAGAGAGAGAGAGAGAGAGAGAGAGAGAGAGAGAGAGAGAGAGAGAGAGAGAGAGAGAGAGAGAGAGAGAGAGAGAGAGAGAGAGAGAGAGAGAGAGAGAGAGAGAGAGAGAGAGAGAGAGAGAGAGAGAGAGAGAGAGAGAGAGAGAGAGAGAGAGAGAGAGAGAGAGAGAGAGAGAGAGAGAGAGAGAGAGAGAGAGAGAGAGAGAGAGACTCGCGCGCGCGCGCTCTCTCTCTCTCTCTCTCTCTCTCTCTCTCTCTCTCTCTCTCTCTCTCTCTCTCTCTCTCTCTCTCTCTCTCTCTAGAGAGAGAGAGAGAGAGAGAGAGAGAGAGAGAGAGAGAGAGAGAGAGAGAGAGAGAGAGAGAGAGAGAGAGATACGGTTCTTGAGTACCCTGTCATGTTGAGTACCATAGATGTTTCCTTAGTTTTAAAGTAGGTTTCCAACTTAACATTATACATTTTACGTATCTGGCCAGAGCTTTAGTTCCGTTTCCATTGTTTTGCTCTAATAAACACCAAACTAAACATGTCACTTGTCAGTTTTAGTTCCAGTTATAAGCGTTTGATTCGAAAACACATCTAAGAGAAAAATGTAAACAAGGTTTGATAAAATGCTTTAAAAATCAAAATTAACTCACGTCTCGTTTATTATGCCAAACGAAATTGAAAATCTTCAGAATTGGTCGACAATTATGGAGAGCAAATAGCTGCACAGCATAAGGAGCACACTACACTATTGGATTAAATGTAGAAATTGCTGAAAAATAAGCACCTATCGCCTGCCACTTTGCAACCATATTCCTTGCCTGATGTCATACAGTTATGTGACATCACTACGAACACTAACCTCTACGTAGGAATTTTCGAAATTTATGAAGAACTAGCTGGTACCCGGCGCATTGCTGTCTCTACTTCCCTCTGCCAACCCTTCCCCTGCCCCACCTTCCGCATGACCTTTTACTCTACTTCTAATTCTCCCACCTGTCCCTTCTTCTGTCCCTTCCACCCTTTCTCCAACCACCCCTTAGGCCCCCCCATTCCTCTTCCCCTACCTCTCATTACTTTTCCAACCCTTTTCTTCTGCCCCCTTCGATCCCATTAACACGTATACAACATTTCACGTATACAACATTTCCCTTTCCATGCTCTCCTCGACCCCATTAATATGTATATTCAATGTGGATGCCCTTTCGTGATTTGCATATAGCTTTGTTGCGTGAAAAGTAGCCAAAAAAATTGCTTCATACTTTCGATGTATGTTGATGAACTCGTTGCGGAGTTCGAAACACGTGTCTCACTTGCTAAAACAGAATTTTTGACAATAAAAAGTTTGTTCTTTCGCAAGAGGCTTCTTCATTAAATCAAAATATCTGATGGTGATTATAATGATGTCACCATGTCGGATAAAAATTTAAGCTTAAAGTGCATATAGCGCTCACTAGTTAGAAATAGTGCATAAAATTGTTTTTATTTATATTGGTTTAATAACTTAAGTGATTCTATGCAAACAAAAACCACATTTCTTGACGGAATTTTTTTATTTTTTTATTTTGTTGTTTTTTTTTTGTTTTATAAAAAATTTCTACGTTAAAAGCTGACTGGTGAAATATTAAAAGTTCAACGAAAAGTTTTTTGACACATATAAGAAGAAGAAGAAGAAGTAGAAGAAGAAGTTGTCGGTGACACCAAGTAGATAAGTATTTTGCTGATTAACAAGACGAGTCAATCTAGCAAATTTGGTCCGTCCGTCCGTCCGTCTATGTTTTTCTTTTGCATAAACTAAACTCTTTGTTTTGGGTATATCGAATTGAAATTGTTTTTTTTTTTGCTTTTTAGTTATAATATATTTATAACTAAAAAGTTGTTTCCTCATTTCCCCATTTTTCCATTCGGCTTTAATGCATTTTCATTTTAGCTTAAAAGTTTTGTAGAAAAAATGTCTAGTATATTTATAAACGTGTGGAACTAAAAAAGTTGTTATGCGCATTTAAATGTAATTAATATACTTTTGGATAATGTCAACTAATCCAGACTAATTAAGCTGAATTTTTGAGCATGATTAAAAAAAATCCTGATTAAAAACTGAAGTAGCGCATCGAATAGCAATATACTATACTCGTATATATACACTTGCTCTGCCTACACCACAAAAAACATTTGAAATTTTAACTTTAATCGCAAATATCTGCGCTAATGTATTTTGTATTGAATCAAACTTTGTTTTATTATAAATTTAGTTTATTAATTTCTCTTAACTAATAATATTGTTTGATTCATTTTATTACTTAAAATTATAGTTTTAATTCATTTTATGCTACAACATCTCCGAAACTCACTACCGCAAAAGTCTACGTACAGCTGCATACGAGATGCGTGCCATGAGCGAATATGCGATTACCGCTACCCAAAAATATTCTAAGAAATGCTTATCTCACTTTGATGTTTTAGTTCATTCATTTTCAATTAATTGGAGTGTCAAAAAATGTTAATAGTGCCAAGGACAGCAACGGAAATCAAATTGGTGCCGATGGGGAAAAATTATTTTAAAACTATATCTTGATGGTAAATCATAGAAAAATTGGAAAAGTAATTGGCAGCGCACACTCATCAATACAAAGAC
Organism: Leucophenga montana; assembly: GCA_035044765.1. Lineage (NCBI taxonomy): Eukaryota > Metazoa > Arthropoda > Insecta > Diptera > Drosophilidae > Leucophenga > Leucophenga montana. The sequence goes on along the minus strand of JAWNNQ010000124.1, from coordinate 404,295 downwards.
TTCTAATTAACTACACTTCAACGGTTTCCAACCTGTCAAAAACCCAATTGAGTCATCCATCTCTCTTAACAAAATGAGAGGAAAAATCGACATTGAGTTAGTGGGACAGAAACCAAGCTCCAAGCTCACCAACTGAAACTAGCAGTAGAAGAAAGATATTCAAAAGTAATTTCCGATGTTACAGCCCTGAAATTTAAACAAAAAACAAATACGGGTATCATGGTCGAGTTGCTCGTAAGTAGCCCCATATCTAAGCGTGTAAATAAGCAGAAGCGCATGGAGTTTGCAAATGAGTACGTTTCCAAGCACCCAGAGTTTTGGAACATAGTTTTTTTTTCGGATGAGAGTAAATTTTGTATTTTCGTGATTAAACGAAAAAAGCTGGTATGAAGAAAGAGGCCTTATAAAAAAAATAATATTATCTCCATTAGAGAATTAGTTGCGGCAAGATTTTTCGAAGTCGTGAACTCACGACTGCAGCATTATTTGTTGTTAAAATAGTCTTTGTAGCCGTAATGTTGTATGGGTCAGAAGTTTTGGGTGTCTGTACACAGACCTATCAAAATATGTATTACAAATTGCATAAAAGAAAATTTTAAAACCGATTCTTGATCTCCTCTTTCATTATTCAACTACACGTCTGCATCAAGCAGCCAATGTTAAAACAATTGATGACCACATACATTGCGTCTAGACCGGCTTAAGTATGGCTTTGTATAGTTTGACTTTGTTGTCCAGACTAAGCTTAGATTTTTGGCCTAATAGCCAATACATCCGACGCGTTTTTAGGTCTAACTGCTTCCTTTTCGCCACTATATGGTCTTTAAAAGTTAGCCTTTTGTCAAGCCAAAAGCCTAGATAATTGACTTTGTTTTGTTTAGGAATCACCACGCCATTAAAGCGGGCCCGATCGTTACCCTTATGTCGAAGTGCGAATAAGACATGAACAGACTTGGCTACGTTTACTGCGATATTCCTCTTGTTCATCCAGTCTTGGGTATTGTTCAGTTGGCATTGAAGTAATTGAGTTGCTGCTTTAGCACTGGAAGCTATATCAAGAATTGCTGTATCGTCAGCATATGTCGCTATAGCTACTTCATTGCAGGTAGAGTCGGGCATGTCAGCTGTGTATATGGTGTAAAGCAATGAGCCCAGTACGCTTCCTTGAGGCACTCCTGCCTGTATGCTCTTTAACTCAGATGTGTCGCTTTCGTGTCTCACGTAGAAGCTTCTGCCCTGTAAATATGATCGAAGAAAGCGGAACTCTGTGCAGGATAATGGCATTTTTATTTTGTATAACAACCCCTTGTGCCATACGCAATCAAAGGCTTGTTTCACATCACTGTTTCTCTTCAAAAGAATTTTGAATGACTTCAACGATTCTGTGAACTAGCTCTGGAGTTCCATGCCTTCGTCGAAACCCGAATTCATGGTCGGGGAGAATATCGCTTTCTAGTCTCGGTAGTACTCTACGAAGAAATATTCTTTCGAATATTTTTGAGAATACCGCCAGCAGACTGATAGGATTGAATTGACTAACTGCTAATTATATAGATAAAATACATATATTTAGATAGATAGATAGATAGATAGATAGATAGATAGATAGATAGATAGATAGATAGATAGATAGATAGATAGATAGATAGATAGATAGATAGTATAGATAGATAGATAGATAGATAGATAGATAGATAGATAGATAGATAGATAGATAGATAGATAGATAGATAGATAGATAGATAGATAGATAGATAGATAGATAGATAGATAGATAGATAGATAGATAGATAGATAGATAGATAGATAGATAGATAGATAGATAGATAGATAGATAGATAGATAGATAGATAGATAGATAGATAGATAGATAGATAGATAGATAGATAGATAGATAGATAGATATATAGATAGATAGATAGATAGATAGATAGATAGATAGATAGATAGATAGATAGATAGATAGATAGATAGATAGATAGATAGATAGATAGATAGATAGATAGATAGATAGATAGATAGATAGATAGATAGATAGATAGATAGATAGATAGATAGATAGATAGATAGATAGATAGATAGATAGATAGATAGATAGATAGATAGATAGATAGATAGATAGATAGATAGATAGATAGATAGATAGATAGATAGATAGATAGATAGATAGATAGATAGATAGATAGATAGATAGATAGATAGATAGATAGATAGATAGATAGATAGATAGATAGATAGATAGATAGATAGATAGATAGATAGATAGATAGATAGATAGATAGATAGATAGATAGATAGATAGATAGATAGATAGATAGATAGATAGATAGATAGATAGATAGATAGATAGATAGATAGATAGATAGATAGATAGATAGATAGATAGATAGATAGATAGATAGATAGATAGATAGATAGATAGATAGATAGATAGATAGATAGATAGATAGATAGATAGATAGATAGATAGATAGATAGATAGATAGATAGATAGATAGATAGATAGATAGATAGATAGATAGATAGATAGATAGATAGATAGATAGATAGATAGATAGATAGATAGATAGATAGATAGATAGATAGATAGATAGATAGATAGATAGATAGATAGATAGATAGATAGATAGATAGATAGATAGATAGATAGATAGATAGATAGATAGATAGATAGATAGATAGATAGATAGATAGATAGATAGATAGATAGATAGATAGATAGATAGATAGATAGATAGATAGATAGATAGATAGATAGAACATGGGACATAAAGTGCTTTATACTATATACTATTTATTGCACTTATTTACAATCTAACTATAAAAATTTTAAATTGCAATTTCAAATGGATGCATAAATTTAGACAATTATTGTACATAGCAAAAATTAATCTCATTAAAATGTCAAAACTAGAAACTATTGTTGTGCATTGTTGAATAAAATTGGTTGCCAAAATGGAAAATACAATTGCATTTTATAGTAGCAACATAGCGTAAAATTTTCAATTTACTAAAATTTGTAATTTTCCAGAAAAGAATATGTATACCTATATATACCTATATATACCAATATATAAATAGATACATTTGTGTTTTTCGCGTGTGTAAAACATTAGACGGAAAATGTTGGGAAATAGTCTTACAGCACATTAAATAATTGATCGTCACTGAGCCGTGAAGTAAATTTAATGTTGCACACTTTGTTGCACACAATGAAGAATTTATTGACGAGATACATTAAAATGAATGTAACGCAAAAAAAAAACAAAACAAAAATTAAATATACACAGCTACGAGATACACTATAGCTTTAATTGGAAGCAGTTATATCAATAATTTCAGCAGCAGTGTACGAGAGATACTTCATTTTCAGATTTGGCCAATTGTACAGCGAACTTCTAGAGAAAAGTGTATAATGAAAAGCTAAAAAAACATTAGAAAGCGCAAAAATGCGCAGGTTGTTTTTAAGCATATTTTTAGTTTAAGCTGTATAAAAACAAAAAAAAAAAAAAGAAAAAATGAAATAAACGCGGAATAGCAGAAGATAAACAATTTTATGCACATATATAAAAAAAATTAAAAAAATCGAAAAGAAACAAAAAATGTTTTTGTTTTTATATTAAATTAATGAAAAACATTGTAAAACAGTGTAAACTCTCTTGTGACAGTATTGAACAGCAAGCTGACAAGGAGACTCAATGTGAATGAAAGGGTGAAAAAGGCAACCAATGCGCTCCATGAGACTCTCACCTAGATTGATGCACTGCATCTTCATTTCAGTAGTACGACCGATACTGTTTCATGGAGTTCTGGTATGTTGGCCAGCCTTGAAGAAGTCCACATACCTAAAGCTTATAGAGTGGACCCAAAGAAGAACTGAAAACGATGGCTGGACATCTATGTGCGTCTACTCGCACAGAAGTTGGCGCAACCCCTCTGTGTGAAAAGCATATGGATACAGCTCAGTTGGCAGAAAGTACAGCAGTAGAACGGACTACATGACTGTCGAACACAACTTCGCACAGACACTAATTTCACTGGAACCTGGTGACTGGCACAAAGGACTGAGCCAGTGCGCAATTGAAATACTTACTCACGGCACCAAAATGGAGTCAGCAATTGGAGCGGCGGTGTACTGCGCAGAGCGCAACCTAAGGCTCTCGTAAAAACTACACGATTATTGCAGCATATTCTACACGGAAGTATTCGTCATAAGGTAAGCAGCAGCAGTAGCTCAACAGATGCATACCTCGCAAGAACGAATAAACATATTCTTCGACGCCTTGCAGACAGCCTCCATCACTTCCACAAATTGTCGGGCAAGCAGGGCTGCAGTTGATGCTCTCAGCACCTCAAAAAGTTGCACATCTGTTGGCATAGACGGTAATTTAATGGCAGATAGGCTAGCCAACGAAGACTTCGGGCTACCGCGAGAAGTAACAACAGATGAACAACTCTCTCTACAGACACTATATAGCAAACTGGAGGAGAATGCCTGAACCAAAGCTGGAGAGAGGCGAAAGAACACCCCCAACTGCACAATATATAAGATAATGTGCAAAGAACGTAACAAGAAACTCTCGCACTACATGCTGCAGCTCCAGAGAAGAGACTGCTGATTGTTGGTAGGCATTTTAACTGGGCATTGTGGACATGAACGGTTGCATTAAATGTAAGGAAGCTGAAGTCACGGAAACTCTGGAACACCTCATCTGCAGCTGTCCAGCAATCGCAAAAACAAGATTAAAATACTTTGACACCAACAGGTTCGCGTAACTGAAAGAGGCGGCCAGAACGACTCCAAACATGCTATTGGCATTCGCCAAACATGAAAGAAATTCGAAAGGATTTCAATAGCTTCTGAACGACCTCCATCATCGGTCTCACTAGGGACCATATTGGTCTTTAGTGTGAGCTCGTTGAAGGGGTCTGCCGACGTAACCTATTCTAACCTAATGCAAAATGTTGTTATGGATTGTTAGAGTCGATACTTGTGAAAGAGAGCGTAACTTTCAAAATTTCAAACTTCAATGCAACCTTTAAGGCGTTTCAAGCACATTAACAAAATTATATTAACTAAGCAAACAATGCATGATGAAGGGTATTTCAAATTGAAATCGGCGTAGCAAGTGTAGGAAATCAACAACAAATGACAAAAGTATCGATGCACATTTAGAGCTTGGTTCGCCAAGGATGCGCACCGAAGTTGAGAACAACAAATGATGACATTGATGGAGATAGAGTTCAACTACGATAGACATAAAACTCTGCATAAGTTAAAACGAGATAGTTAGAGTGTGCGGGCAAGAGGTAAGGAGAGGCAGCTATGCAGTGTATTCAATGGTATATAGTACGATATACAGAATGAACAAGCGAAATGACGAAATAGCATTAAAAATACATTTTGTTCAAATAAAATTCTTGCAACTTTTGCTACAAAGAGAAACTAAAATGTATGCGAATCAGTTAAAAAAAAAAAAGAAAAATTCAGCAGAAGCAACAGCAAACACAGTAGCAAGGATTAAATGAAAGAGCAATAAGGATATCAATTGTTTGTTGTTGTTGTAGTGGTTGTTGCAGTGGCAACATTTAACTTTCGTTTGAAATGCCATACTGCTTCACTACACTCCACTACACAAGTATGCCGCCGCACAGTTTGAAATTTATAGCTGCAACTTTGTAGGCAGTAAGGACAAAAAACCAAAAAAATCAAAAAAAAATAAAGGAATAAATAAAGGAATGCGAATCATTTTAGTTGTCAACTGCAATAATTCAAGTAATTCTATGGTCGAATTGCGATTATTTTCAGTGCAGATACAATGCCAATAATTTTGTTATTAAATGCAGCAAATGAAGCTTTGTTTTGATTGGTCATACTAGAAACCGAAGTGATGCAAATAACTGAGAACAACCAGCAAACAACAAGAGTCTTCGATTCATTATAACAGAAATCTTAGACAGAACGCTGCTTTGACTTATAGACATCTGTTAGTACTCCGAAAGACATATGATGACACGAGTTCTACAGAACAAATTAACAGTTCCATTTAATATGGAGCATTAATGGAATTTACGGTTTATCCACAGGCAAAACAGCAGTCAAACGAAGTGAACATAGTTTCTACAATAGATGGTTGGCAAATTCCATAGCTTTTTCTGCACTCAAACTAAACGTGGTTGGGCTTTGTTTGGGAGAGCTTCTTATATTGAGTTGGGCTTTTGAAGTACCTCGCAGCAATCCAGAGAATATGTTGCTCACTCCCAGCCTCAGCTTCAGTCAGGTAGCAACAACTGTTTCGATTTTTAGCTCAGTAAGCATCGTTTTCAGCTCAATCGACAGCTACTTGCATCTTTGGGGATCAAAGAATAAGGTCTGACTATAGGTTTGAAGTTATAGTTTTAATGCGAAGGTGTACTTAAAATTTGAAAATTCCTATTCAATTTTCTTGAATCAAGTACAGAATGGCATCGAGTTATAAATCAAGCGCAGAAATCCTTATAAAAATCCTTATAGTAAGTAATTCTTGAAATAAGTATAAAAAGTAAAAAAAACCTTAGAAAAAATCTGTACAAAAGTCTTCTAATAACATGGTTCGTTAACAGATCCCTCCACCAAAGAACATTTTTATAAACCGTGTAAGTACAAAAAAATTAAATTAAAATTTTCTAAAAATCTAAAAAAAAAAAAACAAACAAACAAAATCAATCCTATTTTTCCTTAAAATCAAGCACTTGAAGAGTATTAAATTTAAGAATTTCAACTTGAACCAAGAATTTGTACTTGGCTTAGGAAAATCCGTACATAGCACACTTTTGATACCGCTATGGTTCAACTCAAGTACGTAAATCCTGTTTTTTTTTGTATCAGTGTACTAGTAGTGGCCGGAGTCAAGATATTTGCAGCTTCATCAATGTTTCGCACTAGCTCCTCGCTGGTATGCTCAATATCTTTGCCAGTGGCTAATTAGATTCCAAATTAGTTTATAATTGCACAGCATGGAACTACATCAGGTAGTTTTGCCATTAAAGGCTCCGCCTGCAAGATGTCTAAAACCAAGAACTTCAAAGACCTGCTGGAACATAAGTTGCTTAATCCTATTTTCTGGAGGAACATAGAAAGCTGCAAGCGTTAAGTCCAGACCAGATTCAAGGGAGTAAAACTGGTGCTCATTCCTCAAAACATAGACCTGATTTAATTAGCTCTGCCACTTGGATGGTTGGAATTAAGCTGGTCATACTACTACATTCTGAAGTATGACAGTGCGGATTTTTGTGATTTTCGTACGCAAAGTGCATGTGTAGCATGCCTTTGGCAGCATAGACCATTAGCACTCTGTATAGAGTCTAATTTGCAGAATATTTGGTTGAAATTGAATGAATAGTGCATATCTGTGAGGCGTCGCATAATGTTTTCTTCGTTGAAATTTGTAGTCCCCTCCGATGCAACAGGGCAGTGTTTCCATGGCTATGGAGGATGAAGTTTGATTACATATCTGATGCAGCCTAGAGGTTCGCGTAATGCAACTTCGTATTTTGATTCTTCAGTGGAGCCAATTGAAGCTTTATGATGTCAAGATTGGCAGAGTGATGCAAGTTTTTAGACACCAATTTGCAGGCCCACGCTTACTTCGACTGATGTGGTCAATGGTGCACATTCTTAACTATAATTTGCACCTGTGGATCGCATCCGACTTTATAAATAAAGCTCTCAGCTTCTATTAAACTGTAAATTGCTTGAACCATTTATACAATACTTTTCGAGAATGGATTGAAAATTGGTGGATGTTTTTTTTTTTTTTTTTGCGGCGATATTGAAATACCCTTAGGCAATCTCACAGGACACTGCAATCTCAAATATCATCTTTGTCCTATCTGACACAAAAGTCTAAAAAAGCAGACTAACTAACTTTCCTTGCAATCAAGCAAATTCAATTCGAAGATTTTTAAAACCCAAAAACTTTTTCATCAGCCTTAACTTATGTTTATTAACCGTGGTTTTTCGTTTCTTCGACTAGCCCTAAGTGTGAAATTGAGCAAACGAAGTTTTACGTTGCACAAACGTCGAGGAACGTTGAACACATGAAATGCTATCCTAAAAATGAATCTACATTTCACATTTTTGGATGCCATTTTCTGTAACCAATAAATAACATTTGATATGGCAATTTCTTTCCTATAAACTTTTAGAGGATGGGCAAATGATGTTTTAGAATAACTTGGACATATCTGGTCTTGATAGTTGAAATTTCACACTTCGGAGTGCCAACTCTCAGTGGGCTTTCAATGTCATTTGTTAAGTTTGAGTTTCTTATTTTATACACATATAACTACAAATTTGATAGAGGAACAAAATAACCATTCAAACTTCTTTATCGTTTTATGCGAAGTGCATGAAATCATGCAAAAACAATTTATGACTGAACCGTGCGCAGCTTTAAAAAAAGCGGACATTTAGTAACTGTAAAAGTGGAAAAGAAAAACACAAATTGTATATGAGAAAGTAAGTAAGTGAAAAAACAAAAACAAAAACAAAAACAAAAATGAAGCAAAGAAATAAATAAAGAGAATAAAAAGTAAGTGAACTGCATAAGAATTTATGTCAGCCATGGCGTATTCTATGTACTCATATAGCAGTGATATTTATGAAGGCAGTTTTCATTTATGCAACGCGAATGTTTATGCATCTACAAGTCTGTGCATTTGTGTGTGTGTGTGTGTGTGTGTATTTTTGAACTTTTTACGTGGGGCAGTAAAGGCAAAGTTGCACGCAGAAAAGTTACTAAAAAAAAACAAAAATAGAAAAAAAAAAAAAAAGTGCAAGTGAAAGCCAAAAGCAAGCAAACACACAAACAAAAAAAAAAAGAAAAAAATAAACAAACATACACACACACACACACACACACACACACACAGTTACATTCAAAGAAATTGACAAACAAATGCACACCTGCTTCAAAGCGCCTTACTGAGATAGTAGTGAAAGAAAGAGAGGCACATAGTATGTGTACGAGAGATGCTAATATAAATATTAAAAAAAAAAAAAAAACAACATACCACAACACGTGGAACCACTGTTCGTATATAATATATACCTATATGCAATATATGCAACATGATACTCGTTTAAGAAAAGGGAAATTTTGTTTGTACGTTTATAAAAATTGGTTTTTTTTCGCAACATCCATATAGTCTTGAGATCCTTGGCATGCGATCCTTCTAAATATAAGCTTACAAACTGTTTCAATTAAAGAACTTCATATCTATCATTGCATGGAAATTAGATACCTATTAAAACGAAAAGACTTTTCACTGAATATACTATTTAAGCTAAAAAACAAACTAAAAGAATTATAGCCAGCTTCCAAAAACTTTAAACGCTATTGATTTCAGTACATATTGTAAATTTAGACTCACCAGTTGATAATTTCAGTTGTTGAACCTGCCTTTTGGGGTCTTATTGTTTTAACTAAAATCAAATGTTGCGATGTACACGGTGTGATCTAAAAATAACAGTACTTTTTAGTTATAAAATAAAGCAAGCATGGTATTATGTTTCCAAGTAAATATTTATTCAAAATACGATGCATTTTACTCAATACAACGTTTGGAACGCTCAACCAAGTTATCCATAGACTTTTTAAACTCTCTTTTTGGGATGTTCTTAAGCACCTGTGGCACGGCTGCTTGTATGGCTGGAACGTCATCGTGAAAAGCTCCTTTCATTGCAGTTTTTATTTTCGGGAAGAGAAAATACTCGCACAGTGATAGATCGGGCGAATACGCAGGGTGGTCGATGAGACAACTCTGTTTTTTTCATAAAAAATTCATAGACTTTTTTGGTCTTGTGAGGTTTTGCATTATCATGCAATAAAAACAGCTGCTTTCCTTTGGAATATTCGGGCCTAACACGTAGAAATCTCGACCACAAACGATGTAAAACTTTTAAATAATATTCTCCATTGACAGTTTGACCTTCTGGAACAAATTCATTCTGAACAATACCCTTGGAATCATAGTAAGTGATCAACATTGGCTTGAAACTTGACTTCTGAAAACGCATTTTTTTAGGTTTTGGCTTGTCTTTTGACTTCTCTTCTGCAGATTGTCGCCTAATTTCAGTATCATATTTAAAACACTATGTTTCATCACCAGCTATGATCGAATCAAGAAAATCTGGATCGTTTAAGCTGCTGAAATGATGTCTTTGCAATGCCAGCATTCGGACAGTGAAATTTGCATCGTTAGCGATTATTTCACTTACATTTTCCACTAACACAGGAACCAGGTCTTGGATCATCATTTAAATCATCACGTCCGTTTTTCAATCGTGTAAACCAAGTGTAAACATGAGTACAACTCATACAATCATCATCATAAACTTTTTGTAACCGTTCGTAAGTCTCAGCAAATTTTTTACCGAGTTTAAAATAAATGTTAATATTTGCTCTTTTGTTTTTTACGACTTTACAACTACAAAAACTGCTGTTATTGAAATGTGTGTCATTTTGTAACCCGTCAAACGATTAACATGAACTTAGCTGCTTTCGAAAGAAGAAAAATGTACCATTCTAGCATTGCAAGCATTTAATAGATGGCACTACATGTTCTATGATTTAAATTAAACGTTCGGTTATTTGTAGATCATACCTTGTAAGACCGCATTCAATTTTTTTTATAAGTACTCCGACAAAAGTGAACTATTGAAATATGGTTTAGCGCCAAAGTTTACAATCAAAATTTAGCTTATGAGAATTTTTTTCTGCAGCACAATGTCTAATTTTTCCCGTGCTAATATACAAATTATAGGCGCTTTCATTACATTTCCGTGAAAAGTCTGACAAGCTGCAGTAATAGATTTTCCAATGAAAAAGATATACGTGGTATTTATGACTTTTTTCCGTTTCGTCAGATTGGAGTACCCGTAGGCTTTGTTTTTTCTTATAATTCCACGCTGCGTTGGAACAATAAAAGTTCTTGGTATTAATTAACAATAAATTAATGCTTTTTCATTTTCATCAAAAAGCGGCAAACAAAACAAAACAAAAAAAAAAGAATAGAACAGAACAGAACAGAACAGAAACAAAAAAAATTATATATAAAATGTGAATTTAATAGAATAAAAATAGGAGAGAGGTGCTACAGACCTAGTATACGACTATATAATACGCTTATATACTTTTATGGTGAGGAATAAATATATTAAAATGGGACATATGAACAATGAACTAGCGAGATGTATGCTTTGTACCTAAATAATGGAATTAAGTTTTGAAACTACATTAAATTTGGTTCCGAAACATTCATACAAATAGAACTCAGAGATACTATGTGCCCGAAGCATATAAAAAGACAAGCAATAATAGTACTATTGTCCTTCTGCATACATAAAAATCATAAACGCTTAATTTGTACAACAAAACTCCACTGTCTAGCGAGCCCTGCAAGATTCAAAATATCTTTAAAATCTCAATTCACACACCTTATATAATCAAAAACAGCTTAGTCTCAATCGGGGAACTTTCTGAAGAAGCTGCAGAGGCAAGAAATATAGATATAAAAATGTTTAGACTGCACCACACACGCAAAATTTGACGCATCTCGCAAAGAAAACTGCCATGCAAACCGAAGTCAACGCTATTAAAAGCAGTAATCGATTTGATTGACGATTCAATATAAACATTTCAAATATGGATATCTTTCTCTTTATTTTTGTTTCTTATGAATTTTGTTCTTTGATTATTATTATTATTATTATTATTATTATTGTTATTGTTATTATATTTGTTTATCTTCAATTTTGTTCAATAAGTTTACACGTTGTAAATTAAATACATATAAACTAAGAACAAATTATGAACAAAATTATTCTATTGGTGGTGGTGGGCGTTCGACCACGCCCATTTTCGCATATTACAGTTTCGCATATCACTTCATAGATATGTCTACTAGAAGTATTTTTGGCCGCTCTCTACATAGAAATGCAACCACTGTGCAGTGTTTCCATCTTGCTACGATTTATTAGAATTCATAATTCGCAAGTGGTTTAAGGACCAATAGTTTTGAGTGTAGCTGTGCAGACATATTTTGTTATGTATTTTTGTTATAATTTTTCTTTATCTCTCTATTTTATTATAAGTGTTTTGTTTATATCCAATTTATTGTTGATTGCTGGTTATCAACGATGATCTGGGCTCCAGTGCGTTATTTGATTGAACTGGTCTACATCGTTCTAGTCGCCTCGTAGACATCCTATATTGCCATATACTCGTACCTTTGCACTATTTAATATTATGATTATAATTACTCTATTGTACTAAAAAAAATCAATTATTTTATGAATATGAAACAACAAAAATGCTGTTCAACGTTACCCATCCTCTCGCCCACACATAGATCCACCAATTTTATATACAGGTCTGTCGCAAAATAAACAGGACTTTTTAAAAATAGTTGTTTCTGGTGGCGCCACTTATTGGTAGGTACATGCGTTGGAAAGGTACATCCTTCGCTGATATCTTGTAAAAAAGTGACAGTACCTTTTGGGCATCGGTCAAGTTTATGGTGACAATTGCCTATCCCGTGTTAATGTTCACGAGTGGCTGAAGCGTTTTCAAGAGGGTCGTGAAGACGTCTGTGACGATGAAAAGTCGGGCCGGCCAAAATCAGTGGTGATCGAAAAGAACATTGAAAAAGTGCGTGAATTCATGCAAACTGAGCCGAAATCTTCGTTGCGTTATATGGAAATGGATTTAAATATTCCCAACGATTCGACTCATCGCATTTTGACGGAGAAATTGGCTCCGTATGACTTTTATCTATTTGAAAAACTCCATTTGCCTTTGGCCTCCTACATCTAGATATAATTCTCCATCGCCACTTGTGTCGTTTGCTGTTTTGTCTCAGCTGACGTTTGCGCTATTTTTATGCGTTTAGCTCAAAAAGTATTTTCGCGCGTTCTGTATGCTCGTCGTCGTCGCCTCCATCATCGTCGCCACCATCGTCGTCGTACACGTCGTTAGTGTAGTAGTCGCTGCCACAAAGTATCTCATAGATACTATTTATTTGACTATGAAATTTTAAGTGTAAAAGATATTGAACGATTTTTGCTCATTTTTCTTCTATTTTTCATAATTTTGTATTAATGTTTTCGTAGACTTTTTTCTGCATTTTGTTTTTCGCAGCATGATTTTTAAATAAAATATATTTTTCTGCTGCTTTTTTTTTCTTGCTTTGCTTGTAATTGAATTTTACAAGTAGCCGACAAATTATCATCATCATGATCATCACCGTGATCAACCTAATCAGCTTCTTTGTGCTCTACTAAGTGTCACCTTAGTGCGTCTTCAGCAGCCGTTTATCCCATGATGTTTTCTACGCTGTTCATTTTATTGCGCATATTTTCGCTCACGTGTGGAAACTTGGAAATTTGTTTGAAATTTTTTAAGATTTCTAGAATGCGAAGTAGGACCTGAAGTCTAATAATTTTGTTCAATATACTTAAATGTTTTGCTAGAATTAGTTTTGATTTGTTGCTTTTTCTGGATGGATGCTTTTTTTTTGTTTTCTTTCAATTTGTTCAAATTTGGGTTGCACATTTTGGGTATATAGTAATATATAGTCTATAGGTTGTATTTTAATGTTAAGTTCTATAGTTTTGTTATATATGGAAGTGCACTGCTATCAAAGTTTACTAGGTCAACGCAATATTTACCCACAAATCGGTGAGGAAAGTAGTCAGCAATATTTGATACTTGGCTCATACGGAAAATGTTTTATTGACAATGTTTTTTGGTGATAGATAAGCCATACGCGTAGACAATCAAACAAAAATGTTTTATTATCGGCATAAACTGTACGACTCAACAAAACCAAGAGTATACAAAAAGCATGCAATTAGTTATGAATGTACAACTATGTTGTTAATTATGTTAACTTAGAATATGACAGAATCTCCATTTACTACAAACGTTCCATACGAATATTTGCTGCAGTATATGGAGTTTGAAGATGCACCGTTGGCCGACCCAGTAAATCCTAATCAATATTTCTAGACGAGTAAAAGAAAAAAAAAACGAGTGTGTGTAACCTTTAAAGTAGAACTTCTTTGACTGTTGTGGCAGGTATTACTAAACATATTTAACTTAAAATAAAAATATAGAGGTGTCGTAGGACACCCGATTGGAACGAAGTTTATTTCGCTATATATTATGTACTAAAAAACAGGTCCAATAAAATAAATTAACAATGAGTGAGAGTAATTAAATAAATGAATGACATATAAAAAGTTATGAGAAAATAAACTTCGCCCCCAACTGGTTACCAAACGTCACCGTTTTTTTTTTTTTTTTTTTTTATAATTTTCAAGCTTTAAAATTTTTAGCTTAGCCTTAATACGTGTCCGTCCGAAAACGTTACTCCCGTTAGAAAAGTTCTGAGTTACGTTACTCGTCATACCACGCCTAAAGAAGTTTTACTTCAAAAAATCATGTGATATTATGGCGGTTACTGTATAAAGTCACACCAGACTACAAATTGCTGTCGTCAGTTCTTGCAAGCTAAACTAAACTAAACTAAACTAAAAGAATTTGTTAAAACATTAGAGAACAAGAGCATAAATTTAAAACGCTTACTGAAATAAAAGAAGAAAAATCAGTGTAGTCAAAGTTTTAAGCTCAATATGCAAGCACTGGATGCAACATAAAACAATATAAAAGCAAAGCGGGCCGTAGTAAAGCACGCCGGTTTCGCTAGAATATATAAATATATAGTAAACATATGCCCGTATTTTCTTGTTCAGAATATAGCTATGTCCGTCTGGCCGTTTGTCCGTCCTTTGGTGCCTAATAATAATTTTCAACAATTTTTCTATATTTTTTATATTTAGCAGTCCGTGCCTTGTATATAATGCCGTTTTTCAATCTAAGACAGATATATTGCATTCAGATATAATGCAAAACATAAGCAAATATTGACAATCAATGTGCGACGCTAACGACTTTTTTGGCGTCGCAATTCATTTCCATGCTTTTGTATCCACTGAAATCTTCTTTGATTGCTTGTGTAAAACTTTAAAACTACACTTTTATGATGCACTACACGCTGTGATCTAAAAATAAGCGAACTTTTTAATTATAAAATAAAACAAGCATGGTTTATTATGTTTCATAGCTAATATTTATTCAAAATACGATCGATTTAACTCAATACAATGTTTGGTATGCTGTACCAATTTATCCATAGACTATTTAAACTCGCTATTTGGGATGTTCTTTAGCACCTGTGTCACCGCTGCTTGTATGGCTGGAATGTCATCATAAAAAGCTCCTTTCATTGCACTTTTCATTTTTGGAAAGAGAAAATAATCGCACGGTGATAGATCAGGCGAATACGCAGGGTGGTCGATGCGAAAAATCTGTTTTTTCATCGAGAATTCATTTTTTCGTTTTGAGAGGTGATGCATTTTCATGCAATAACAGTTTGACCTTCTGGAACAAATTCATTCTGAACAATACCCTTGGAATCATAGTAAGTGATCAACATTGGCTTGAAACTTGACTTCTGAAAACGCATTTTTTTAGGTTTTGGCTTGTCTTTTGACTTCTCTTCTGCAGATTGTCGCTTAATTTCAGTATCATATTTAAAACACGATGTTTCATCACCAACTATGATCGAATCAAGAAAATCTGGATCGTTTTAAGCTGTTGAAATGGTGTCTTTGCAATGCTCTACACGATCGATTTTTTGATCATCATTTAGCTGATGTGCAACAAACCGTGCACACACCTTTCTTTTACCCAAATCTTCAGTTAATGTTTTGTAGATACAGTACAGTAAGTTGAATTTAATTCTGATGCCAGCATTTTCACAGTGAAACTTGCATCGATAGCGACTATTTCACTTACTTTTTCCACTAACTCAGCACGATTAGATGCTTCGGGTCTTATAGATCTTGGATCATCATTTAAATCATTACGACCGTTTTTAAGTCGTGTAAACCACTTGTAAACTTGAGTACGACTCATACAATCATCATGCCCACTTCTGACGTTCCGTCTGAACAAGCGATAGACAGGCAGGACCGCCCTAATCGTTCTGCTTGTATTGGCTTGTGAAAGCTATAGTTATGTGTGTGCGTGTGTGTGTGTGTGTGTTTGCATATTAGTGTTATCTAGCGCGGTTGAAAAAAAATGTAATTTTCAATTAACTCCTTCTTTGTATTATACAAAATAATGATAATTCAGTGATAATAATTCAATTCAATTCATAAAAGCTTAGCTTTGAAACATAATATAAAGCTTGTTTTATTTTATAACTAAAAAGTTCGGTTAGTTTTAGATCATACCGTGTATATATGCAGCAAAGTTCCCGTACAGTGCCGAGTTTTACTATTATTATGTTGATTTATGTTTAATACATAGAGGAAGAGACACCGAAACAGAGCATGTGAATGATATTCTGCAGCATTCATGCAACTGATTGACTTTGTGCGAGTGCATGTGTGTGCGAGTGTGTGTGTGTGTGTGTGTGTGTGTGTGTTTGTTGGTGTGTGTACATACGATACATATATGTAAGCATTGATTATGTATGCATTTCAAAGTCGCTTTAATGCATTTGCATTTACCTGCGCTGAACTTTAACTACCACAAGTATATGTATACACAATATTTGAGCATATTGAAAATTTCTAGCATTTTTAATTTCCTAAAATTACTTATAGGTATCTACCATATAGTATGTACATACATAGAATTATGTATATAAATATTATGCTTTGTTTTTTTTTTTTGGTACCAACATATATTATTTGAGGCATCGAGTTAGCAGCTGAAGACAGACGGACGGACAGATCTAACGACTACTGCCTGAAGTCAATACTGCGCAATGTATTAAATGCTGCGAAATTTTTTGAATATTTGCTGCTGTCATTTTAAAGCAATGAAGCAAAAAGAAATAGCAGCGTAAAAATTTACGAAGATGCCTGCAAGGCTTTATTTTACATATAATATTTATGAGCAGCATCAGCGTCAGCGTCGTAGGCAGCGGCAGTGGCAGCGGCAGTGGCAGCGGCAGCGGCAGGAGCAACATCAGCGATGAAGTTAAACAAGCGACAACGTTCACGGAAAAATGCTGCTGCTTATCTTGTATTATGACAGTCGATGTCCTTATTCAATACCAACAACAACAACAACAACAGCAACATCGACAACAAGGATAATAATATTCGTTGTTAGTCATATACTCGTATATTATATATATATACTATATATATACATAGTGAGACGTGATGAAAGGGAAACGCAGCTGCTGATTTCCTGCTTCGTTCTGATGCTTGTTGATGGTTTGGCCGAAAAAAGGATCAACTGCCTGTAGTTGCTTTTGTCTCTATGAAATGGGGCTGTAGCAAAAGTTCTTGCGTATTCGGTTCGGAGGCATACTGAAGCATTAGAGATCTTGAAATACAGCTGGAATTTTAGTTCATGCGGAGTATGCACAGCATGAAGCATTTAATATGTATAGACGTACAGAAAAATAAATTTTATGGCAAAAAAAGTTAACCAGCATTGCTTTCATTGCATGTCATCCAGTGCCGTTCACGACTTCGAAATATGCTGATCTTTGAAGAATAGTAAGATTCCTATTATTGGGCACGCACTCATCGGAACATTTCTTGCATAAGACTTGGTGCATAAGCATTCGCCACCGGTCTTACATAAATCAGCTGGCAATTACTGAGTCGACCGATCTGCGACGTCCGATGGCTCTACAAGAAAACTATCATTTTCTATTGGCGCTATTATACCCTTTATCAGGCAATGTGGGTTAGAGAAGTGACTTTTCTCAGTGATTCTTGTTTATTTATGTTCAGCCATCCATTTTCGTCCTTGCAGAAATGAACTCCGTGCTTAAAACCTGCGGTCAGATGCTTGACCTTTTCATAAAGATTTCATTTCAATCACATAACACCTTAACACACTCAAGCTGAAGCCTTTCATGCTCTATTTTTTTGCGTCTGAGAACCCGTTTCTACTCTCTCCCTTTCTCTCAATATCACTCTCTAATAGCTCGCTTTGTAGCCGACTAAAGCAATGTTTTGTAGGCAACGTTTTTCTCTGCAATAACGAAACTGCTCGTCATACCATGAGTTCATCCAACGTCTGTAACCAATGACTTCCTTGACAGCCGTATCCACGGAGTGAAAGTTATATCTCCACTACTCACATATATCTTCAGAAGACGAAGCGGATTCCCGGAACAGTTGGAAGACTCTGTCTAAAAAAGCTTCGGGGGTCTTTTGTGATTACAGCTTTCCAATTTTCAATATTTTAATATTTCAGATGCTCGTAATCATTTTTAGTTGCATCTCCTTTTTCGTCGAGGCTTGTGTACAAATTCGGCTAATGTTAAGATACTTACCATTGATATGCAACTGGAGACAAGACCGCTTAGTTTCCTATTTACCATGAAACCGTATCCGAATTTGTGCTTACTT
The DNA here is from genome assembly GCA_035044765.1 of Leucophenga montana. Taxonomy (NCBI): domain Eukaryota; kingdom Metazoa; phylum Arthropoda; class Insecta; order Diptera; family Drosophilidae; genus Leucophenga; species Leucophenga montana. Next base: position 385,805 of record JAWNNQ010000124.1, on the reverse strand, counting down.
ACATGTCAACCATAATAGATGTCGGAGTATGATTTTTTTTAGAACAACCCTATCCTATCCATTCCATTTACTGTACTGCCTTGTATTGGTCGTGGACATCAGTCAGCTATAAAGTTACGCCTTCCCTTGAGAAAAATGTCCTTATAAAGGAAAAAACATAAAAACATAAAACTTCGTAGACTTGATCTGCGTATGGATAAGTCAAAATACAGAATTTGAGTTAATTTTTTCTAAACTATAGTACTGGTAAAAACTATGGAAAGTCTTCCAGCATCTGTAGAACCTATAAGCAAATAGTATAATAACTTTTAATTTAGCTAAATTCAAGAGACAACTAAAGCGTCTACCCAATATTGTTCCATCTCGGTTTTTATCCAACACTGACGAGGACAATAAACGAAACAGCGGCAAATAAAAAATAAATAAACATAAAATCTATAGGACGTCAAGCGAATAGAAGACAAAGTAAGCATAGAGGCTGAGATACAGCAGCAGTAGCAGCAGCTGCAGTTAAGTGAAGCGTTTGGTAATGGAATGGAAAAGGAGGTGAATGCCAGTAAAGAGCATATTATGGGATGGGATGGTATGGTATGGTATGGCAGGCAGGCAGGCAGTTACAGTAAAGTTTGCAAAATTTTTTAGGCAACAGTGCAAAAATTTCTTTTATTGCTAAAAATGTAGAGAGCCAACATCAAACAAACACACAAAACCTCTATTTACAGAATGAGTAAGAGAAGGACATATTACATACCTACTACATACATATATACACAAAAGGAAATCTTCACAAGCAACATACAAAAAAAAGTGGTGAAGAAGCAGCCTAAGCTTATGAAAATATAACGAAGTGAGGCACATACAAGCGTTAAAGGAGCGTGCAAAAAAAAAAAAACAAAAAAAAAAGGACGTAAGGATATTTTAGTGCTTAAAGGGCTTGATTCGGTGAGAAGGTGAGAAGCAGCAAGCGAAGCAACTGTGAGCTGTGAGCACGAAGTGCAACACAGAATGCCGCAGAATGCCAAAGTTAAGTGCGAATTTTTTCGGCATTTTTATTTTGCTTTATTTTTGTTTGTTTTCGTTTCGTTTCGTTTCGGTTTCGTTTTCCAAAGGACTCTGGCAAATGCCGTGCCGAGCCGAGCACGATACATTGTATATAGAGGACGACGCCGACGTTGACGCTGAATAGCACGTGCTCATGCTTAAACAGCGGCGCCGTATCTAGATACGAAGAGCATAGAGATGAGATATCGTTTGCCGCAGCGCAACAAATGATGGGAAAAGCTAAAAATCCAAAAAAGAAAAGAAGCGGATGCGGATGTATGTGGAACCATTTTGGAGATGTGAATGAGAATGCGATGCGAATATAAACGAACGCTAAACTTGTTGAAATTTCGAAAAAGCTGTGGAAGTTTGAAATTCCAGAAAGAGACAGAGAGAAAGAGCGCGCAAAAGAGAGCGAGTGTGTTAAAGAGCGTTAATGTGAAAAAGCGCCAAAGCGCATACTATGCGAAAAAGCATGCGGCTTTGAAGCTTTTGAGATTTTTTGTGTTTAGCTTTAAAACGGAAGTAAGTGCAGCGTAGCACCATTTTTTTTTTGCGAAACACAGATGGCGCTTCTGATTTGTCAACCACTTTTTTGTAGTAATTCATGAGGTAGGCCTATTTCACTTAATTTCGATACGCTGAATTCACTGGTGATAACCGTTTTGCTAGGTTAGCAGATGTTTCAAAACAAAATTTTAAACATTTTGGCCTGCATCTCCGAAACTAGCAGATATACGGAAAATGTAGCTATGTATATTAAATTAAAGTAAATTCAATTCGCAATGTGAGAGTTTCCGAGATATAGGGCCGGGAACACGGGTTGCTCCAAAAAAGTTCCAAAAACCGGAACTTTTTACATTTTGGTCTGTATCTTCGAAATTGACAGAGATGAGGAAAACGTACCCGTTGCAATTTGGCAAATCACTTGAAAGCCGTTGTTAATGGTGTCCTGGGTATTAATCGCGAGGATGAGTTTGAAAATTTCGGGCGAAATCAATCCTTCGATGGCATTAGAAAATGAATTTACTTTAATTTTGCATATGAGTACATTTTCCGTATCTCTGTTAGTTTCGGAGATACAGGCCAAAATGTTTAAAATTTCCGGCTTTTTGGCAAAAGAAAACTTTCAAATTAAAGGTTATATCCGCTAATCTAACAACTGTTGTCACCACCGAATTCAGCGCACCCAAATTAAGTAAAATAGACCTGTCTCCTGAACTTAAAGCAAGTTGACTACAACAGTGTAATTAAAGACCTGTTTAGTTGATTTTGGAAGTGGGAAAATGGTGGTAAAATTTATATTTATATTTTCTTCTAATTCATTTTGTGTACCGATATTTCTAACCCGGGCTAGTATTATATAACTTTTGAAGAACAAATATAAACGGTGGATGGCCAAAATGAAAAATAAAAAAATAAATTTCATAAGCAATCATAGAAACTATTTCAAGCAAATATGGATCGTTTTAGTTTATAAAAATGAAAGTTTGAAAATCTCTATACCCTGTATTTATGGCGGTATACAATATTTGTGCAAATATATGTCACAGCTTGCTGGAAGCGTGGAGGACCCCATATATGTATATATTTTTGATTAGCATCAAAAATAGAGTTGATATGACCCTGGTTTTGTACTGCTCTTCAATATAGGCTGAACATGGTTGTAAACTCACGCAGCTCTTTACATTAACCAGTATGAATTACACAAACAATTTTATTGTTCTTTGTTACTAAAGAGCAAAAAAGTAAATATTTCGCATGGTACAGAGTTTTGTTTTACTATGGAAAGAACACACACACACACACACACACACACACACACGCAGCGCTTTACATTAACCAGCGAAAATTATAAAAATAAAATTTCGCATTACTGTGTGCTCTGGCATTTTGGGCACCCCATTTTTAATTTAAAATAGCAATTTTTTAGCACAATTAATTTAGAGCATGCATTTCATACATTAATAATCCCTTCATCTACGCCACTGTGAAGCCCAATATGAAGCAATGACGCCAGATTTAAGTTGATGCTTAGTAAATATAAAAAAAAAAACGTAAAAAATAGCTTTGATACTTTGGTGTTGCTGCATTTTTGGTGCACTTAAATTATGTGCAAAGCGCTGTGCAGCATTTTTCCAACAAATAAACCGAAATTTTGACCCTGACTGACTGATTCAGTGGCTCAGTGACTGCCTGACTGACTGACTGACCAAAATACAAAACGCCATTGACGTCATTGTTGCACTTCTGTCCTATGCTATTCTATGCAAAATACCCAGTTTCCCTATCACCAGACGCGAAGCAGCATTGCATCGAGTCGATTCGAGTACGCTTGAAGTGCTAGCTCAACTAGCAACAACAACTGTAGGTCATGAGGTCGCCGTTGCAGTTGGTGTCATCGTTTACTCGGCCATTGCTCGTAAGTGTGAGCATTGTGTTATGTGTCTCCTTGTGTCCTTAAACAAGAGTATGCAAGAGTATTTGATGGAATAGTTTTGATAGAGGGTTATTTTTCGAACTACAACAATAAACCAGCAGTGATATGCTGGTGTACAGATGCTAAGGAAATTTACTAGTGTCTTTCAAGCACAGCTCTATGCAATTGGAAGATGTGTCCAATTCAATTTAATTAGGGGGTACAGGAACCACTACATTGCGATATTTCTTGATAGTCAGGCGTGATCAAATCTGAGTTAGTCTCGGACTTAATATTAGAGGAACACTAAACAAGCTTACTCTGTGCTGAATACCTTCTTAATAATCCTCCCTCAATGATCCTCCCTGAACGTCTTCATAGCGGAGTCCTATCATCGGCAAATTAAGTTTTCCAAATAGATAAATGTCACACGGAGCCAAATCTGGCGAGTACGGTGAAGGATGTACCTTTCCAACGCATGTAGGAACGGTACCAATAGGTAGCGCCACCAGAAACAGCTATTTTTAAAAAGTCCTTTTTCTTTTGCGAAAGACCTTGTAATTATATAAATATGTATTGTGGAATTATAGCTCTGTCCGAATCTTTATAAATTTTTAATATATGTACGAAATGAAAGAAAATCAGGATGAAATGAACAAAAAAGTTGCTGTAAGATGAAGTATATCATTTTTTCTTTAAGATCTCATTTAAGATTTTATAGATGGTCAAATTATACCGAAAACGATATTTTTGGGTTACAGTATCTTAAAATTGTAATGGAGCAATATAGTCCAGCCAGTTTTGGATTCGCGAGAAATGACCGCTTAAACAACATATCGAGCTGCTGAATCAAAAACACTTGCTTTCTCGTTGATACTTAAACTGGCTACCGGCTGCAACTAGCGAACTGGCAGGTACTATTCCTGATGCCTCACTTTTGCAGGATGCGTTACGATGACGCACGAAGTGTAATGAACGATTTGTGGTAATATAATGTTGGTGTTGTTTGTTATATTACTATTTTAGATGTTGCGGCTCTGCAGACCTTTTCGCTAGCTAAGGGCTTACGCACAGTAGTTAGTTAATTCGTTGAAACTAACGACCAGTAGTTAGCGAATCGCTAGTGCATTGGAACCTCGTGTCAAAGGCCGATATATAGAGCAGTGTACAGTGTAGGGCACAGTAACACTTAAGCATTTAGTATATGTTATAGAGCTTACTTGTTTCGCTGCTAACTGACTTATCTCGTCCTGTAAGTATGTAAAAATGAGAGACTTGATCTGATTTGCTTGTGTGCGATTCCATGTGCAACGCTGTTTTAAAGAAATTAACGAAGATCGCAGGAGCCAAAGCAGTTTAACAACTTCGCATTTTTGTTATAGCCTATTTATCATGCACATGTTTGTGCAAATTTAAGAGTTACATGATTGTCTCCTTGATCTTATCAACAAAACTGGACTGAATTATTGTGGGATCACCACTTAGGAAGCTCCTTTCCAATGAAAAAGAATCGATACCGAAAAAAAAATAAACAAAAAAGAAAACTTTCTTTGCGCTACTTAAAATATGTACATTTTATTACATATTTTTTTATAAGAACTAAAAATTTGATGCATTATTTAACTTATCTCTCTTTCTCTCTCCCTCTTTCTTTCTAGGTAAGTGTCTTCAAAATTCTTTATTGCTACAACATAAATAATCGAAAGGTTTGTCAATTATTTGCTTTTAAAGTATGTACTGCTCTAGTATATAGACTTTATTTTTAGAAGTAGTTTTTCTTGTTAGCTTTGAACATTTAATTTTCTAACGGTTCTGTGCATCGCTTTTAAATTTACTGTAAACTAACTGTAAATTATTATGTTGAAAGCTTTGCGAAGCGCTTTCACAAAAGCACACATGCTGTTTACATTAACATAACTGTTATTAACAGTACTGTTAAACTAAATACTGTTTAAATGTCATTGTATGTTGTTGGATTTGCTTCTGCTTCTATTTAGTTACCTTTTTAGGTTATTGTGTCACTGTTGACGTCAGAAAGCTTGAGTGCAAAGAACAAAACAAAACAAAATATTACAAAGCAAAATTTCAAAATCACAAAATCACAAAATCACAAAATCACAAAAAGCAAAGTAAATGCAAAAACAAAGTAATAGCAAAGACGCAAAAAGCAATGACAACAACAATAACAAAAATACTTATAATTGACTTTGATTTGTGGTGGCTTTGCATTTACTTTATGCCTATTTCTGCTTTTCATGTAAGCATTTCCGCCTTTACACAATATTTTATTTATTGGGCGCCAACATTCATCTTCATGGTTAACTAGGCAAAAATAAATCACACGTTCCTATATAAAGAGGCAAGCAAACGTAAACCACTCCAACTGTCAATCAATCAATCAATCAATCATGCAAGCAAAAAATGCATATATTTCGAAAAAAAAAAAAAAACTAAATTCGCATATGTCTTATATACTCTTTTGCGCATATTATGCATGGTATATAAATTTTGTCACAAAGTTTGTAACACACACAAAGGAGATGTCCATGATCGTATGAAGTGTATATATACTCGCCTATATATTCTTGATCAGCTTGGTGCGACAAACCGAGCGTTTATTTTCACTCTAAAGCAGGGAATAAAACCAATTCAATTTGAGAACCAAAACCGGAAGTGAAATTTTGAATTTTGGTTAAACCGGAAACTTTTATACCGAAATTAAATAAAATCAAAGAACCATACCGGAATCAAAACATTTGTACCGGTATAGTTTCGATTGTCATATTTATTCTTTTCGAAGAAAAAGGTTTGCTTATGCATAGTGTACTTATGCATAATGTTCAAGGGAAACCAAAAAAACAACTGATACCATATATCGACAATAAGCGTAGTGGCAATATTTGCGCAGTTTTTCAAAAAGCCATTTTAGCTGCCAGAGCCTTATGCTAGATAAGGAGTTAATGAAGCCGCCAATTAATTGATTATACAGCAGTTATGACATATTTATATTCCAGAGTTTGCTCCGTAGCTGAAAAAGTGCAACTAGTGGAAGAAAGTAGTGCTAGCTCAACTAAGGATTTTTCGAAAATCCATTCAATTGACTTGAAATTTTCGGACTGAAACGATTAAACATTAAAGAAAATGTACCGAAATGGTGGTTAGAAAACCGGAACCAAAACCAATATACATTTCGGTTTTATTACCTGCTCTAAACTAAATGCATTTATACTTGCAGATGGCAAAAGACAACATTATCTAATAATAATAATCAAATTTATCTAAATGGCGCAAATTTGCGCAAAAGTTATGAATAACACAATATAATAGACCAATTAATATATACATAAACGTTAATGGTTTAAGTAATACGATGGAATATAGACAGATCTGCTGTAAAATAGTAAACAGTTTACGATAAAGACAAACAAAAAATATGTGAGTACAATAATCATGCAACAGAAACATTTTCGGACGAATTTCGACAAACAACTATACAAATTTATTGTGCTCTTGCGCCGAATTGAAATCGACGGTCCGGCACTTTTCGTGCGAATGCTTCGTCTTTTTCCGAAGCGCTTTATTACTCGTCTTTGTATGCAGCGGCCATGGCTGTGCAAAAGCGATTGGAAAACTTCAATTTTTTTTTCAACTTTTTCATGTAGAAAGAACGCTGCGAGAAGGAGAAGTAAACTTGGGAACCACCCAGAGCAGAGCTAACGTTTTTCTCGTGTTTTGTTTGAAGTTTTTCTGTACATGTGCATTTCTTGCTAAGTCCGTCAAGGGCTTTGAACACTGTGTACTAACAAACTGTAAATGACATGCTGTAAATAAAAAAATCGAAATCACCAACATAACAACGCGTCTTCTTTGGAAAAAAATGGCGATAAATTTGGTATATAATGATGCGTCAACTTTGTAACGCCAGCATTTTCTTTTAAAGCGAATGTAGCAGAGGAAACTAGTTCCACTAACAACTGCGCGTTGGCACGACTACAAGCTAAAATCATCATCTAACAGGAACTACTATACAAGGCAGAACGCGGATAAGCTAGCTGTATGTACAATCAAATACAAAACCTTTTGACGAAGTACTATAAACCTAACTGCAAAAATTCTTTTATAAATTATGTAATGAAAGATATTTATTTAAAACTTGTATTGCAACCTCTGATGCAAATGATGATATTGCTCTGCAACGAAATGTATTACAATGATGTATTCTATATCAAAATTTGTCAAATCTCACAAGACGTTATTATACGGAATGTGAGCACGAAGTTTTGGACTCAGTTTTTGACAAATCGCCAAAATGTGTTCATTGAAATTTAGTTTGTCTATAACTGTTTAATTGTTTATATTGGTACGACAACTGAGACTTTGTTTGAAAGTTATTTGAAAGCTTTGCACCTTTTCAGTAATAAATATGAAGAGTTACTTATGTTTCCTGGCTTTTTCGTCGTCAAATTTGAGCCTTTTTAGAAAAGTCGTTGAACAAAAGTTTATTTGGTTTTTTTTTTGCTTTTCTTTTTTATTATACAAGTATTTCCTGGCTTCGTTTGTTATGTGTTACAAACTTCTTGCATAAACTAATGTAAGCAAAATTTGCGCGTGTAGGGCTTATGAATAAATATCGACATTAAGCAAACGACTCCATTAAGTGCTACAAAAATTCGAATTCGAAAAAAAATCTATTCACTGCAAAACAAAAGTAATTCGTACAAAACATATTTCCGAAAAACAAAAACAAAAAAAAAAAAAAACAAAAGCAAAAAATATCTTTTAGTACGTAATTCTAAACTGGAATTTGATTTTGGCGCATTCACACGCCCACAATGCCTCCGCACTGCGCCACCATTGCAGAAGCATCGCATCGCGTGCATTTGACTTGAATTGAGATGAGTTGAGTTCTATGCTAAGTATGCAAAAGGCCATTTGTTTGAAAGGCAGTTAGAAAGAAAGCACAAAGCAAAAATAAGCAGAACAACGCTTTTCTTTTCATTATCGCAAACCCAAACGCAAAAAAAAAAAACAAAAAATGGAAAATCTTCTGAAAAATAATCAATCGACAAAGCGAAATAAATAGATGCATTAAAATTGTTCGTATTGCTGTTTTTTCTCTAAACAAATAAAAGCCAAAATGAAATCACTAAAAAAGATATTATCGACAATTAACAAGTGAGATACAAAAAAAAAAAAAAAAAAAAATATTGAAACAATTTAAAAAATTTAAAAAAGTATTTGTGAAATTAAAATTCTACACAAAAATAGCGTAAATATTTTTTACGCAATTTTATCTTCCGTACAAATTGAGATGAAAGCACAGATGTGAACATGGTTGAATGCGTAGAAATTTCGTTAAAAAAAAAAAAGAAAAAATGAAAATGTATCTCAAACCTTATACACGCTCGATACTCTGAAAGAAAAAGGAAGATACTTGAACTCATTGTTCACCTTAGGTCGCGCAATTTGTTGAGGCCTTCTGCATTACAATGACCTTAGACACTAAAATGGTATAGCATCGCATCACACTCACGGCACATACGCAGCAGCGAAAGTATCTTAGCTGTCAAAGTAACTCAGCTGCTTAACGCGTCTAAGATATATAACTTATTTGTCTCATTTTGGCACATATTTATATATATACGAGTATATATATATATATATATATATATATATATATATATATATATATATATATATATATATATATATATATATATATATATATATATATATATATATATATATATATATATATATATATATATATATATATATATATATATATATATATATATATATATATATATATATATATATATATATATATATATATATATATATATATATATATATATATATATATATATATATAATATTTCACGCATAGACAGTCCAAGAGCACAGTTCTATATAGTCAGACAGGCAGATAGTCATACAGACAGACAGACAGACAGACAGACATCCACTCTAGTCTGGCTGTTGCTTCATGCCACCACACGCCTCCACGCTTTTGTATCTGTTCCTTCATTTATGTTATGTTGCTGGTTGCTGGTTGCTGATTGCTGGTTTTTGTCTTCTTCGTCGGCTAGCTTTAATGTATTCATGCCTTTGGCCTCCTACATCTAGATACAATTCTCCATCGCCACTTGTGTCGTTTGCTGTTTTGTCTCAGCTGACGTTTGCGCTATTTTTATGCGTTTAGCTCAAAAAGTATTTTCGCGCGTTCTGTATGCTCGTCGTCGTCGCCTCCATCATCGTCGCCACCATCGTCGTCGTACACGTCGTTAGTGTAGTAGTCGCTGCCACAAAGTATCTCATAGATACTATTTATTTGACTATGAAATTTTAAGTGTAAAAGATATTGAACGATTTTTGCTCATTTTTCTTCTATTTTTCATAATTTTGTATTAATGTTTTCGTAGACTTTTTTCTGCATTTTGTTTTTCGCAGCATGATTTTTAAATAAAATATATTTTTCTGCTGCTTTTTTTTTCTTGCTTTGCTTGTAATTGAATTTTACAAGTAGCCGACAAATTATCATCATCATGATCAACACCGTGATCAACCTAATCAGCTTCTTTGTGCTCTACTAAGTGTCACCTTAGTGCGTCTTCAGCAGCCGTTTATCCCATGATGTTTTCTACGCTGTTCATTTTATTGCGCATATTTTCGCTCACGTGTGGAAACTTGGAAATTTGTTTGAAATTTTTTAAGATTTCTAGAATGCGAAGTAGGACCTGAAGTCTAATAATTTTGTTCAATATACTTAAATGTTTTGCTAGAATAAGTTTTGATTTGTTGCTTTTTCTGGATGGATGCTTTTTTTTTTTTTTCTTTCAATTTGTGCAAATTTGGGTTGCACATTTTGGGTATATAGTAGTCTATAGGTTGTATTTTAATGTTAAGTTCTATAGTTTTGTTATATATGGAAGTGCACTGCTATCAAAGTTTACTAGGTCAACGCAATATTTACCCACAAATCGGTGAGGAAAGTAGTCAGCAATATTTGATACTTGGCTCATACGGAAAATGTTTTATTGACAATGTTTTTTGGTGATAGATAAGCCATACGCGTAGACAATCAAACAAAAATGTTTTATTATCGGCATAAACTGTACGACTCAACAAAACCAAGAGTATACAAAAAGCATGCAATTAGTTTTGAATGTACAACTATGTTGTTAATTATGTTAACTTATAATATGACAGAATCTCCATTTACTACAAACGTTCCATACGAATATTTGCTGCAGTATATGGAGTTTGAAGATGCACCGTCGGCCGACCCAGTAAATCCTAATCAATATTTCTAGACGAGTAAAAGAAAAAAAAAAACGAGTGTGTGTAACCTTTAAAGTAGAACTTCTTTGACTGTTGTGGCAGGTATTACTAAACATATTTAACTTAAAATAAAAATATAGAGGTGTCGTAGGACACCCGATTGGAACGAAGTTTATTTCGCTATATATTATGTACTAAAAAACAGGTCCAATGAAATAAATTAACAATGTTTCAGAGTAATTAAATAAATGAATGACATATAAAAAGTTATGAGAAAATAAACTTCGCCCCCAACTGGTTACCAAACGTCACCGTTTTTTTTTTTTTTTTTTTTTTTATAATTTTCAAGCTTTAAAATTTTTAGCTTAGCCTTAATACGTGTCCGTCCGAAAACGTTACTCCCGTTAGAAAAGTTCTGAGTTACGTTACTCGTCATACCACGCCTAAAGAAGTTTTACTTCAAAAAATCATGTGATATTATGGCGGTTACTGTAGAAAGTCACACCAGACTACAAATTGCTGTCGTCAGTTCTTGCAAGCTAAACTAAACTAAAAGAATTTGTTAAAACATTAGAGAACAAGAGCATAAATTTAAAACGCTTACTGAAATAAAAGAAGAAAAATCAGTGTAGTCAAAGTTTTAAGCTCAATATGCAAGCACTGGATGCAACATAAAACAATATAAAAGCAAAGCGGGCCGTAGTAACGCACGCCGGTTTCGCTAGAATATATAAATATATAGTAAACATATGCCCGTATTTTCTTGTTCAGAATATAGCTATGTCCGTCTGGCCGTTTGTCCGTCCTTTGGTGCCTAATAATAATTTTCAACAATTTTTCTATATTTTTTATATTTAGCAGTCCGTGCCTTGTATATAATGCCGTTTTTCAATCTAAGACAGATATATTGCATTCAGATATAATGCAAAACATAAGCAAATATTGACAATCAATGTGCGACGCTAACGACTTTTTTGGCGTCGCAATTCATTTCCATGCTTTTGTGTCCACTGAAATCTTCTTTGATTGATTGTGTAAAACTTTAAAACTACACTTTTATGATGCACTACACGCTGTGATCTAAAAATAAGCGAACTTTTTAATTATAAAATAAAACAAGCATGGTTTATTATGTTTCATAGCTAATATTTATTCAAAATACGATCGATTTAACTCAATACAATGTTTGGTATGCTGTACCAATTTATCCATAGACTATTTAAACTCGCTATTTGGGATGTTCTTTAGCACCTGTGTCACCGCTGTTTGTATGGCTGGAATGTCATCATAAAAAGCTCCTTTCATTGCGCTTTTCATTTTTGGAAAGAGAAAATAATCGCACGGTGATAGATCAGGCGAATACGCAGGGTGGTCGATGCGAAAAATCTGTTTTTCATCGAGAATTCATTTTTTCGTTTTGAGAGGTGGTGCGTTTTCATGCAATAACAGTTTGACCTTCTGGAACAAATTCATTCTGAACAATACCCTTGGAATCATAGTAAGTGATCAACATTGGCTTGAAACTTGACTTCTGAAAACGCATTTTTTTAGGTTTTGGCTTGTCTTTTGACTTCTCTTCTGCAGATTGTCGCTTAATTTCAGTATCATATTTAAAACACGATGTTTCATCACCAACTATGATCGAATCAAGAAAATCTGGATCGTTTTAAGCTGTTGAAATGGTGTCTTTGCAATGCTCTACACGATCGATTTTTTGATCATCATTTAGCTGATGTGCAACAAACCGTGCACACACCTTTCTTTTACCCAAATCTTCAGTTAATGTTTTGTAGAAACAGTACAGTAAGTTGAATTTAATTCTGATGCCAGCATTTTCACAGTGAAACTTGCATCGATAGCGATTATTTCACTTACATTTTCCACTAACACAGGATCCAGGTCTTGGATCATCATTTAAATCATCACGTCCGTTTTTCAATCGTGTTAACCAAGTGTAAACTTGAGTACAACTCATACAATCATCATCATAAACTTTTTGTAACCGTTCGTAAGTCTCAGCAAATTTTTTACCGAGTTTAAAATAAATGTTAATATTTGCTCTTTTGTTTTTTACGACTTTACAACTACAAAAACTGCTGTTATTGAAATGTGTGTCATTTTGTAACCCGTCAAACGATTAACATGAACTTAGCTGCTTTCGAAAGAAGAAAAATGTACCATTCTAGCATTGCAAGCATTTAATAGATGGCACTACATGTTCTATGATTTAAATTAAACGTTCGGTTATTTGTAGATCATACCTTGTAAGACCGCATTCAATTTTTTTTATAAGTACTCCGAAAAAAGTGAACTATTGAAATATGGTTTAGCGCCAAAGTTTACAATCAAAATTTAGCTTATGAGAATTTTTTTCTGCAGCACAATGTCTAATTTTTCCCGTGCTAATATACAAATTATAGGCGCTTTCATTACATTTCCGTGAAAAGTCTGACAAGCTGCAGTAATAGATTTTCCAATGAAAAAGATATACGTGGTATTTATGACTTTTTTCCGTTTCGTCAGATTGGAGTACCCGTAGGCTTTGTTTTTTCTTATAATTCCACGCTGCGTTGGAACAATAAAAGTTCTTGGTATTAATTAACAATAAATTAATGCTTTTTCATTTTCATCAAAAAGCGGCAAACAAAACAAAACAAAAAAAAAAAAAAAAAAAAGAATAGAACAGAACAGAACAGAAACAAAAAAAATTATATATAAAATGTGAATTTAATAGAATAAAAATAGGAGAGAGGTGCTACAGACCTAGTATACGACTATATAATACGCTTATATACTTTTATGGTGAGGAATAAATATATTAAAATGGGACATATGAACAATGAACTAGCGAGATGTATGCTTTGTACCTAAATAATGGAATTAAGTTTTGAAACTACATTAAATTTGGTTCCGAAACATTCATACAAATAGAACTCAGAGATACTATGTGCCCGAAGCATATAAAAAGACAAGCAATAATAGTACTATTGTCCTTCTGCATACATAAAAATCATAAACGCTTAATTTGTACAACAAAACTCCACTGTCTAGCGAGCCCTGCAAGATTCAAAATATCTTTAAAATCTCAATTCACACACCTTATATAATCAAAAACAGCTTAGTCTCAATCGGGGAACTTTCTGAAGAAGCTGCAGAGGCAAGAAATATAGATATAAAAATGTTTAGACTGCACCACACACGCAAAATTTGACGCATCTCGCAAAGAAAACTGCCATGCAAACCGAAGTCAACGCTATTAAAAGCAGTAATCGATTTGATTGACGATTCAATATAAACATTTCAAATATGGATATCTTTCTCTTTATTTTTGTTTCTTATGAATTTTGTTCTTTGATTATTATTATTATTATTATTATTATTGTTATTGTTATTATATTTGTTTATCTTCAATTTTGTTCAATAAGTTTACACGTTGTAAATTAAATACATATAAACTAAGAACAAATTATGAACAAAATTATTCTATTGGTGGTGGTGGGCGTTCGACCACGCCCATTTTCGCATATTACAGTTTCGCATATCACTTCATAGATATGTCTACTAGAAGTATTTTTGGCCGCTCTCTACATAGAAATGCAACCACTGTGCAGTGTTTCCATCTTGCTACGATTTATTAGAATTCATAATTCGCAAGTGGTTTAAGGACCAATAGTTTTGAGTGTAGCTGTGCAGACATATTTTGTTATGTATTTTTGTTATAATTTTTGTTTATCTCTCTATTTTATTATAAGTGTTTTGTTTATATCCAATTTATTGTTGATTGCTGGTTATCAACGATGATCTGGGCTCCAGTGCGTTATTTGATTGAACTGGTCTACATCGTTCTAGTCGCCTCGTAGACATCCTATATTGCCATATACTCGTACCTTTGCACTATTTAATATTATGATTATAATTACTCTATTGTACTAAAAAAAATCAATTATTTTATGAATATGAAACAACAAAAATGCTGTTCAACGTTACCCATCCTCTCGCCCACACATAGATCCACCAATTTTATATACAGGTCTGTCGCAAAATAAACAGGACTTTTTAAAAATAGTTGTTTCTGGAAGAAAAGAACATTGAAAAAGTGCGTGAATTCATGCAAACTGAGCCGAAATCTTCGTTGCGTTATATGGAAATGGAATTAAATATTCCCAACGATTCGATTCATCGCATTTTGACGGAGAAATTGGCTCCGTATGACTTTTATCTATTTGAAAAACTCCATTTGCCGATGAAACGACACCGCTATGAGGCCATTGAAGCCATCCAAAAGGCGTCGACCGGCATTCTCAAAGGACATTCCGAAAAATTGACTATTGACCGTGCAAAACGATGTACCGAGGCACAAGGAAACTATTTTGAATAAAAAAAAAAAAATCACTTTTGCAAAATATTAAATTTTTGTTGTTTTCTTCAAACAGTCCTGTTTCTTTTCCGACACACCTGGTATAACAAGTCTGGATAGGACCTAGCAGTACAATTTTCGTTATTGTGCGAGCTTTTGCTGTAGCCACACTGATATGGAATTTCATCACTTGCGTGCACTACCGTTCACAGTGACAAGTTAGCGTTTCTTCAATGCTGAGAGCGTAATTGCGCGACAGAGATAGAGCATATTTTCTTCTCTATGCCGCCAAATCAAAACAAAGGAACCGTGTGGATGGAATGGAATACGTGGTTTTATTTATTGAATTTATCTTCCAATGTAATCGCAACTGCTAAATTTATAAGTGACAGACTTTTATTTCGGCACTGTTTTCGCTTTCGCTTGCAACCAATTGTGTTTATCTGAGGAGCAAAGTATCAGAGATCGATCATGGCTGAAATGTTATTATAGCATTCTCTTGAAAATAATAAAAAAAAAGAAGAAAAGATATGATCGCTATCTATTCACATAGCACGGCGTCAACGTCATCAAAAACGCCTTCGACGACCACTTCGTTGGCCGCCATTGCCTTGATTGCCGCTGTCTGCTGTATGCTGCTGGACCGCTCAAATGCCACCGGTCACCGGCGCCGGCGCCGACGCCCGCCTTCCGTTCATAGAGTCTACAGCGTCTTCTTTGTTGGCAGCGTCGCATTTCGATGGCGAGCATCAGTTGAATCTATATCGGTGAGCGATAAGCACTTCTACCGCCGCCGTCGCAGCAAGCAAAAAAGAATTTTTTTTTTTTTTTTTTTGTAAAGTGCTGCACGTGTAAAACACAAAATTTAATATGAAATTTCAATTTTCCAAAGATAATTTCTGCAAATAATACTAATAAATTACGGCTTTATCGGCAATATACATGTGTGTGTGTGTGTGTGTGTGTGTTCATACATTATTTTACATTAATTTGTCTAAATTTGTAAAGTTTTGCATATAAAAAAATGTCATATTTTGTTTTAATTTTTTTTTTTTTTGTATTTTAAAAGTGAAAAATCAGCAAAAATATTTCGTGCTGCTTCGTGTGAAAAAAAAAATAAATAAATAAATAGAAGAAAAAATTTTATTTATGAAAATTTTTCATGAAAAGTGTCTCAATGACGTCGCTATAACTAAAACAACAAAAACAAACAAAAACAACAACAACAAAAACAAAAGAATAAAACATTTGTCGCTGCTCCGGCGGCAATTGTTTTTGCTTTGCTTTTGCTTTTGTTGTTGTTTTAGTATTCTTTGCAAGTTGTTGCTGTTGTTGTTGTTTATGCGGCACAATTTTTTTTTGGTTTTCTTTTTTTTAAATTTTGTTTTTTTTTTTTAAATTGTTTGCGATAAAAGCTGCGAGTTGTGAAAAAAGAAGAGAAAATCCGTTATTTAACGAATTGAAATGTGAAGCATAACAGTAAAACAAAAAATTATGTGAAAGAAGACATTAAGAGCAGAAAAGAGACACAGAAAACCAAGCAGAAGCCAAGAGAGAGAGAGAGAGAGAGAGAGATAATGATAAATGAATAACTGTTTGTTTTGAATTCTTTTGTCACCAAAAATTAAAAAAACAAAATTCAAAAAACTTTTCATAAATAATTTAAAAAAAAAAAACTAACGTTCGCTGGAAACGAAATTTTACTGCCATTCACACGAATCTACTGTAGTCGGTGGAGCTTTATAGTTGCAGTACCTGCAACTGCGTCAGACACGCCTATTTATATATGGTAGTGTACAGCTTCTGTTCCTAAGAAACCGCTTTCAAATTGATATTGACAATAATTTTTTTTTTTTTGAATTTTTCATACAAAAACGCAATAGTGGGTTTGTATGTGGGCTATCCCTAAAAAAAGGCGGGCGGGACACACTGTTTATATGTATGACTAGTTGGTACCCGGCGCGTTGCTGCCCCCTATGCCAGCCACCCTAAGCTGGTACCCGGCGCGTTGATGCTCCTCCACCTGGCGCCCTTTCCCTGCCCCATAATTATATCTTATATATTATATCCTTGTTCTATTCTATAACACATTGTTAAGTTTTTATCAAAATGCGTCCAGTAGTTATTGCATGAAAGAGTAAGAAACATACATCGTCACAAACTTTCGCATTTATAATATTAGTAAGATTTATAATATTCTTAAGAATCCACCATCTAAAATTTCAATTTGATATAAACTGTAGTAAATAAGTTTTTCGAACATAACTTCAAAAGTGTGTGGTGGGTTTGAATGGGTACCTTTCCTTAAATGGATTTCTTTTTGTTCGCGTACATCAATAATACAGAGATCGGCGCTCGAAGTGTTACCAATTAAAAATTCTGTAATTTTGTCAATTTTTATTTTTTGTTTGTTTGTTTGTTTACATGTTGCTGAACTGTAAAACATTTTTCATCAGAAACGACCTCATTTTCAAGCTCGTCACTAACGTGCAAGTGTTTTAACACCTTTTGCTCTTGGTTCAATCGTAGTGCATTTTTTAATATATGCCCCATGCTACAAGCAGACACTTTGAGTTTTTTTCGCCAATTGTGAACTGCCCTTTTCCATGGATTACGTTGAACTTTGGCCTTCAGCTTTCTAACCATTTCTGCCAATGTTGCTGTTTTTGGCTGTACACCTCCATGGCGTTTTTTGATGCTACCGGTATCATTGTAACGTGTAACGGTTCGATACACAAACATTTTGATCACACGTAAATGACGTAGCTCATTAACAATGGCTGGTTGCGATTTTACAGTCAAGTACAAAGCATTAACACTGTTACATTTGAATGCCATATCGATAACTTTAAGTTTTGATGTAAAACTATATGCTTTCGTAAGCTTGTAAGCAACATAACAGACTGACACCTGACAAAACGAGAGCTTGCTGTCATTTGCCGTTTGATTGCTACAGCAGCGTGAAGTTGGTAACACTTCGAGCGCCGTCCTCTGTAAATTACGAGTTTAACGTTCTTTGACGCTTGGAGTAGCTGATGAAACCTTTAAACAGCAGGCTTTGGTGGTATCTACTTCTGAGTGTTAAAATTGCTTCGAAAATTGGTTCAAACTCATGCAAGAGCATATTGATCTTCATGGAGTATAATTTGATAACTAAAGGTTTCTTCATTATTAGGCAAACAATATCAAAAGCAACCCTCGTATATACTAAAATGCATTAGAATACTTTCCCCATTGAAAAAACTTTCAGCTTGATTTTGCGATTTGATTTCCCTTCACGTTGTGAATATGAATTTCATGACACCAATTTGCAATGTAATCAAATCGGAACATACTTTTGAAAGAGGCAAAACTGAGGACTTTGAGGAGAACGATACGGAAGATAATTTAGAATATTGTGGAATATCTTTATTTTAATTATCATTGTGAAATGTAGCAACAGAGGTAGGGCGAAGGAGCATTGCTTCGAGAGCTGACCGAAAAGTACGCAAGATTTTTATGAGTACTGCAAATTACCAAAAAAATTTAAAAAATCTTAACCGAATCTTTTCAAAGATTTACTTTTATTCATTACTAGCAGAATAACCCGGCGTTACCGGAGTAGAATGATAAAAGTGGCAAATATAATTTTTAACCTCAAATGAATTCAAATGAATCACCCGTTATAAATGAAGCGATTACGTCAGAATCCATTAAGTATATATATATTTATATTCTTGGTCAGCTTTCTGTTCGTCCTTCGTAAGTATAAACACCGATATCTCGAAGACTTTAAAAGATGGAGCCAACAGAGCAGATGAAGTTCATAAATAATTTTGTATGTCATGTCCACTAACTAAAGCGCAATATGAACACTTATTTCTCTTCAAAAGCGTATATCAATATACCACGCCCACTTTTAGAGGTAACTCCATTGTCTACTTTTAGGTTTTTCTATGAAAAACTTCTTTGTTATTTATATTTATTGATTTATTGAAATTTTTTATACTGGCAACTTGTGGATGAATTATTCACGTATACACGTTGTAATCTAAAAATAACCGAACTTTTCAGTTATAAAATAAAGCAAGCATGGTATTATGTTTCCAAGCAAATATTTATTCAAAATACGATCCATTTAACTCAACGCTCAACCAATTCACATAGAGTTTTTAAACTCGCTTTTTGGGATGTTCCTTAGCAAATGTTTTATGGGCTGCTTGTATGGCTGGAATGAAATCGTAAAAAGCTCCTTTCATTGCAATTTTCATTTGTGGAAAGAGAAAATAATCACACGGTGATAGATCAGTCGAATACAGAGGGAGTGTTTGCGTGGTCGATGAGACAAATTAGTTGTTTCATCAAAAATTCATTGACGTTTTTGGTCTTGCGCTATCATGCAATAGAAACAGCTACATTCCTTTGGAATATTCGGGGCTAATATGTAGAACCCTCGACCAAAAACGATCTGAAACTTATAAATAATATTCTCCATTGACAGTTTGAGCTTCTGGAACAAATTCCTTGTGAACAATACCCTTGGAATCATAGAAAGTTATCAACATTTTCTCGATTATTGACTTCGGAAAACGCAATTTTTTAGGTTTTGGCTTTTCTTTTGACTGCCATTCTGCAGATTGTCGCTTAGTTTCAGTATTATATTTAAAACACAATTTTTGTTTGCTGTTGAAATGATGTTTTTGCAATGCGCTACACGAGCGATTTGTTGATCATGTTTTGATTTAACAGATGTGGAACAAAACGTGCACAGACCTTTCTTTTACCCAAATTGAAATGAAATTTGCATCGATAGCGTTTATTTTGCTTACCTTCTTCACTAACTCAGCACGATTAGATGCTTCGCATCGTGCACGTCTTGGATCATCATTTGAACCGACACGACCGTTTTTAAATCGTGTTAGCGACGTGTAAACTTGAGTACGACTCATACAATCATCGTCATAAACTTTTTTTTTTAACAATTCGTAAGTCTCCGCAAATTTTTACCGTACAAACCCAACGCCTACGTTTAGATTTTTAACGTAAAGCTTTTTATTTTGCTCACATTCAATATTTGATACATATTTCAATAAATTAATAAAGCAGTCGCCATAAGTTGAGGCACTTTTGAAACAGGCCTCGTATGCACTAACTCAAAAATTCAGCTTGACTAGTACTCGTAAAGCATATTTTTAATTGTTTATGTATCTTTCACATAATTTATACAATATGATTTCAATGTACTCTACTTATGTATATATACTAAAATATATCTAAATATATATATAAATGTACACATTATAAATAATAGATCAATGTACGCTATATGCGTGTGTGTTTGCGTGTATATACATACATACATACATACAAGTATAATGAAAATATATAAACACATAAAATAGCAAGAATAAAACCAAAGAAAAACAACAACAACAACAAGAACAAGAACAAGAACAACAAAATTTATACAAAATATTTTCAAAAGTTTCATAAATCATTAAAAATACACAATAATTAAAAAGTATCTACAAACCGTCGTCGTCGTCGTCATCATCGTCTCGTCTGTCGTCATTGTGTCTCTGTTCTGCAGCGTGTATCTCACTGTGTATGTGTGGGTGTGTGATAATTATACGATACATACGTGTATGTATGTATTTAGAAGCGTGCTACGTAATATAAACAAATCTTATTTCTATACAAACTATTACACAAGCAGATGTGTGTGTGTTTGTGTGTGTAGTAGTAGTTTCGGACGCATCTTAATTGACTGGATTAGCCGAAAACGAAGTTTTTGCCACTTACGTTTCCGTTTCCGGTTCCGCTGACAACTTTAGCGTACATTTTTTCTATTTTGCGTCGGATCAATGTAAATGGATTGCATGCATGGCCTACGTCTCGACACACGGTAGCTTGACGCAAGCTCCAAGGTAAGCAAACTACAGCTACAGATATAATTATAGTTTAGTATGCTTTAAGTTACTTTGCTTTTAGATACTTTGTATGCAGCATATCTGCAGCGTATCTAATGTCTCATATACAAGATACTTAAGTAAATTCACTTAGAAATTAGAAATTTTATTGAAACTAATCCGAGCTGTCATTTGCTTAAATTACAATAGAATTTTTGAATATGTTTTGTAATTAAACTAAGTAAGTATATTATTATTGCTGCTGCTGCATAAGAATTAAGATTCAAATTCATAGAAATTTGTTGCCATTTTTATGCTAAACGAATCGTATACAATAGAATTCAATCTGTCTACTTTTACCAATGAGTGTATGCATAATACACACAGCCACATTGTAGATTTATTTAGTGTTTTTGCAATAAAAATAAAAGCTTTCGAAGATTTTTCATGTTTGGATAATTTAATTTTATTATTTTCTAAATATTTACGTTGAAAATAGTAAAATATATAAACCGTGTTTATAGACTTTTTCGATAGTCTGTATAGCTAAAAGTGTCGAGAGTGTGCTAGACAGACAGACATACGGACAGACAGACAGACGGACAAACTTATGGAGAATAAAGTTGAAATAAATTAAATTTGTTCAAAGCAGTTTTTGCTAAACTGCAGTTTCTTTTTTAGTGAATTTGAATAGTAAATTTGTATCTCATAGACTATAAAAATTTGTATCATATGCAAAACATGTGAAAAACCATGTGCTCTTCGGCACTCTCTGGCTGAATACTTCGTTTTTTTGCTGCACAACTGCTTCTTTCTCACGTGCGAGACTGTTGACATGAAACATTTGATCTCAGAAACTGAAAGTGCTAAAGACTTTGAACTTGAACTAGAAAATTCATCTTGACCAAACGCTGAGCGAATTTAGTATTAAGTAACATTTTAAGTATTAAGTAACTATATCAAAAATGACACGCACAAATAATTGAAGAAAAGGCTCGCTAACGATAGATTTTGCGAGCTATCGTAAACGCTACTGCCATACACTGAACGGCAGATGATTCATTTTCTGTACAATTCAGTTTTCGAATGCTTTTGCATGTTAAAGTTTCGCGCAACTCTCGCAACAATCGATATACTTTGCGAAGATTTTGGCCGCTGGGTAGTAGAAACTGTGTTTAAGCTTTCTGATTGTATCATACAAATTACAGAGAGCTAAAATAGTACCAAAAGTTAAAATTTTCGTTTTACAGCTTAAAAGCGTTTATAATTCGTAAGGCGTTTAAACAACAAATTTGGATTTTATACTATTCCCATAGAGGTTTGAATAGTATTATTAGTTTGTCTGAAAGTTTGTAATGCATTAAAGTAGGCTTCGCAGACCCATTAACTATACATGTTCTTGATCAGCTCGACGAGACGAGACTAGTCGCTCTAGCCATCTAATCCGTCTGTATGTTGCGTACAATCGCAAGATATTTGTTTCATAACTATATCACAACAAACTGTTTTTTCAGTAATTTGAATCGAAATAACCCTTTGAAAAGCATTTAAGAAGGGCAACAAACTGCATTGCATTCAATGCATTCAAAGTTACTTGTGTCCGATTTGTGTGCAAATTTTGTTTGCCTTATTTTGTTGTTGAAGCCCTGCCTTTTTTGATTCTGCGTCGAGTAATATTCGTTGTAACTTAAAACACGCCAAACGGTGCCGCCCTCCATTTCCACCAATTGCTTACAACTTAGGCTAGATTAGCTAGCCTTACTTATAATTTTTCTTTGCTGGCGCGCATTTCTATTTTTAGTATGTTCATCACGGTTCGCAAGAAATTTATAAACAACTTTCTGGCTCCCCTCCACCCTCCACTTCAAGGGCCAATATTTTACCTCTTTCCACTTCGCCTAACAAAGATGCACGTGGCATAATTACTTTCTTTAACTTTTTATAATCAAAACAGTTTAACAAATTGTCACGTATTATCGATGAAATGACATAAATCTATGATTGTGCTATAGATATGGAACGCGAATTTGTTAAGGTTAAATACAATAGAGAAGGAAAACGTGTGCAAAAATTGAAGAAAATCAAAAGAAAATTAACAAATAAACATTTCTACTTTAAAATATTAGTCATTCACTGAGCACAATTGAAATTGTAGAGTAAATATTCGAAAGCATCGACTTGTGCTATAGTTATGAAACGCATCTTAGCTAAGCTTAACTAAAGCAAACGTTGAAGACGTGAACAAGCAAGAGATGAGTTTTGATTGGGAGCGCTTTTATAGTTGTAGCATTATATCCTTTCGATTTGTATGCATCAATTGATTTAATTTAATAAATTTGCACAATTTGTAAGCGTTGTGTTAGCGTTACATGGTAAAAGTCAAACCAAACTGAACATAAATGACAACATAGCTGACTAATTTCTGACAGTTTAATCGCTGTCGGAAAATGGCATCTCTAAAATAATACACTATGCAAGCAAAATATCGATACTTTCCAAAATATCGATGACTGCAGTTATTAGCACATCTCTAGTAGTGTGATCGCTTGATCATCTTTCACAGCTTTACAGTGGTTTAAGACACTGCGAAATATGTATGTGAATATTTTGTGTTTATCAATAAGTGTAGCAGCCTTCTAGGCGACTTAGAGTGCAAAAGCGCAAAAACGTACAAAAAGTCAATAGTCATTAACGCAAAAATATGAAAATAAACAATGAAAAAAAAAAGAAAAGAATTCAAAAGAAAATAGCGCAAGGATTATGATAATAAAATATTAAAAGAAAATACATACGTTGTGAAAACAAAAAAAAAAAAAAAAAAACATCATGTTTGTGTGTATTTGAAGTGTGCTGCTGCTGTTGTTGTTAAGCAGAGAGATTACAAGTGCCACACTTACGACAAGTGCAATGATAAACAGCGAGCGGGCGACCGTGCGAGCAAGCGAAAACAAGGGACAGATAAAATAGAAAGCAGCATAAAAAACAGCTGGCAACTGACTGTTAAAGAAGAAGAAGAACAAAAATGAAAATGGGTGGAATAAAAAAAAAAAAAAATGAAACCAAAATGGAGGCGAGCGCATTTCTTGCTTTGTTGTGTGTAATGCAATACTTTGGCGTCTTTCGTTCAATGCCAAGGTTGAAAATGGTGCACGTGTCGCTGTTAATGTGCATGTGCATGTGCATGTGTGGGTGTGTGTGTGTGTGTTTGTGTGCGTTTTGTGGAGGGTGTATGTCTGTCTGTCTGCGCTTTTGAAAATTAAATTAAATACTTGCCAGCAGCAATGCTTTTCTCCCATTTCTTTTTTTACACTTTTCACATTGGCATTCGCAAATTGCTTTGGCTGCGCTCTTTGACCACTGTAGGGTAATCGCTTTGTTAATTTTTTTTCTATTTTTCTATTTATTTATTTATTTTTTATGTTTTTTTTTTGTTTGTTTTTTTTTTTTGAGCTTTCAAAACGCTTGTCACATATACATATGTACTTGGTTTAGAGATACGCTCAGTCCGCCATTTACTCATTCATATCGTTGCAATCGTTTGTTCAAGCTGCCGTTGTCGTTTGTCCGCTAACGCTAACGCTGTTGCGGTCGCTTTCGATGTTCAGTCGAGCGGCAACATTTCAAATAAGTTTTTTAATTTTTCGTGTCTGAAACCGGTGCGAATTAATCTACAAAACTGGTGTCTGGAATTATGCACGCAGCGCAACAAGTGCGCTCCCCAGCAGAGATGCGGCATAAAAAGAAGAGGTGCGTTGCGTGATGTAGCAAATTGTATGAGTTAAACTCTGTGCTTGCAGGCACAGACGTCAAACAAAATGCCACGCCCATACTACTATACTATATAAATTCGGTGTGGGCGTAAGGATTTTCTTTGTTTTTTGTTTGTTGGTATTTTTGTTGTTGGCGTTTGTCAATTTGGCAGCATAGAGCGAGCTCATTGCGTCCAGTTTGTAATACTGCAAGACTGACATAGTACGCAATTTAGCTTTAAATGCGTACAATGTTCTTGTTGTTGTTGTTGCTGTTGCTGTTGTTGTTGTTTTTGCAAAACAATCTTATCAAAATACACTACAAACCACTCTTCTGTGCTGCATTGTGCTGAAAAATATATTTTTTATATATATTCAAATTGCAAAAAAAAAAAAAAAAATTTTTTTTAAATATATAAACGCATTCTGTTGCGCTGCGTGTTTTTTATGTGCATTTTGTGTTTGTGTGTGTGTGTGCTTTTTTTGGTTTTTTATGCAAACTACCAAATCAAATCTTTAACGGAAATTGCATCAAAATCAATTGAATTAAATATGTGCAATAAATGCGGCTTGAATCTTCTTGGATAAACATCATATTGCTGCATCAGTAGCAGACAAAAGCAGTTCGTCATGCAGGATAATTTTCAAATGATGTAACTATGTATAACCCCCGTGTGTAAATTGTATGCTATGCTAACCGTTTCCATTTTCAAAATGCTAACCGTTTCCATTTTCCAGTTTTCTTTTCGTTTTTTATTTAATTTAGAATTTCTTTTTTTTTATATTTTTTTAGCATTTTTAGGGAACTTAAAGTCAAGCTTTTGATTTCTATATACTCTTCAGAAAGCGTGTGAAAAATAATATTATAATTTAGTCATATACATTGTTACGCTTTAGAACAAGCATCGAAGTTATATTCGGACGAGTGGATGTAGACATGTCCGTCTGTCTGTGCGTACCTCCTCACGCTATACCCTCTATCTTGGATATATTGGTTTGCAAATTAGTATGGATACATTTTATAACCAGACGCAGCTTAAATTTGAAAATGAGCGCGATTTATCCACTAGAAGTTAAAGCGCGCATATAAAAACACTTTGTATTTATTTTGTTGCATCGAACATGTTTGAATTAAATTAATTGTTAATGTTAAATTAAATTTTGAAATTGATCAACTACATACAAAAGGTGAATCTTATAAATAATATTGGGACTGTATAAATTGTACTTTTGTATTAGCAAACAATTGAGTACTCAACTGTCTAGCATGCTACTCAACATTCCAGATGTTCTGGGTTCAACTTCCGCTCGATTCAAAATTTTTCTAATAATTTCATGCGCAACAAAAATATTCAAAAGTTTTTATCCCAACCGTCAACAAGTGTCAAAATTAATGCCAAACACTCTTATTTGAATAAATTTTTAAAATTTAAGCATCCATTTGCAATTTTAAAAACTGAACTAAAAAGCGCAAGTATTGGGAGTATTAAAGCTTCGATTACACCGAAGCTATTTGTTTATTTGGCAAATTTCTAGTTTTGCATACGAACTTGATTTATTATTGAAGAATTTTGAGCATGAAACCAAGACAAAAGCTGAAAAAAGGTTGAAAAGAAATAAAAATATCAAAGCATACAATAGGACATGCAAGCTCTTTTGCGTATGTAAATAATACGATAATTACAATAGAAAAACTTTGAAATTTTGTATACAGCACTAGGTTTTTTTTTTTTTTATTGTAATCGAAAGCGAAAACTAGCTAATGTCAAGAAATCGGGCGAATAAGAGTGGCAAAAACAATTTTGAAGCGTTGAGTAACTACGAGTTAGAGAGAGAAAGCGACATATAATAGAATGTTGAGAGAAGCAAAGCACTTATGCAACATACGTTCAGTGAGAGAAAGAGAAAAAGAGAGCGGGACATATTAATTTCGGTTGCTTTATATATCTATATATAAATGGGCAGTTTGCAAAATGTTCGCACCCTTTTAAACCCATTTAAACCCAGCATATTAATTTGATTTTCTTTTTTTTTTTTTTGTTGCACAGATTGTGAAGAGGAGTATGGGCGAATTTTATTTATTTTTGTTTTTCTAATGTTTTTCGTCTAAGGTAGCTAAAAAGCAGGTCACAAAGTCCTGAGCTGAGCTTTCTCCCTCTCTCAGTTTTCTCAATTTGAAATAAGCAACAGACGGACTTGCCAACATGTTGGCGAGCATCATTTGAGAGCGTGGCGTCAGGAATGAATATTCCTTTGAGCATGTTTTCGCAAAATGTTGAGCGCAACATGTTGGTCCTACTTAATGCTCTCAGAATTACGGGCCAGACTTATGATGACCGCCACATGTTGATCACACTTAACGTTTTCAGCATTATCAAATGGCCCTGAACTGTTTTGTATTGTCGCTACAATGGTTGAATATCAGCCACAGGACCAACACTAGTGTACGAGTATATTAAAATATGTAAGAGCATTTGGTTGATTTTTTTCAAGATTTAGTGTTCGCTTTTTATACCCTATACCCATAGCGTTAAAGGGTATAATAATTTTATGCCAATGTATGTAACAGACAGAACCGTCCGTCCGATCGTCTCTTTGAACAAGCAGATCTCGGATACGATAAGAGATAAAGACTTCAAGTTTGAATATTTCGACTCTCCTATTTGATCTTCAGATAAAGTGTATTAAAAGAACATTTTAAGGAGCAGCCGCTATACAAATATGGCCCCACTTTTAAGATAAAGATAAAGTGTATTAAGTGTATACTATAAGAAGTAGCTTCCATACAAATCTGCCTCTACTTATGCGTTTTCGTATGAAATTTTGTTTTGTGTTGTTAATTAAAAAGACAATCGCCAATCAATGCTTACAAAATATTGTATATAGCTCCAGATCGGACGACTTCAGGTGGTAACTTCATATAAACTTACGACTCATTTTTGAATTTATGTATGAAAATTTGTTGTTTTTCTTTTTTAAATAATTTAAATTTTTACATTCATTCGATTTAAAGATGTTAGAAATGCTCTTGTTGCATAACACCAGATGTCAATCCAATAAAGGTGGTTACATCTTTTCAGCATTATTTGTACTTTTGCAGGAGATTGTCTATAAGTTTCCTATGCGTTCAATATATCGCTAGTATTTTATGCTTAAGGCTCTCAGCCAAAGTATCGTTGCTCATTTGTTCTTTCGAAAACGGATGTGTATTTTATATTTGGGACAATCGATTTATACAAATTTCTAGTAAAGCCAAATACTAAATACAAAGTCTGAAGCATTTAAGACACCCTCGGCGTAATAACAAAAAAAAAAAAAAAAAAAAAATCAAAGCATATCTGAAGGCGCAGTAGCAGGCAGCTCAGGCAAATTACCTTTGAAAGTAAATGTCAGCAAATGTCATTAAAGTAGTTGTAGGAAGTAAGTATGAGATGTGTGGCAGCTACTTGTGTATTGTATATAGTAAATGTATGAGTATAATAATAAAATAATAATGCAAAAAAAAAAAAAAAAAAAAAATCAAAGCATATCTGAAGGCGCAGTAGCAGGCAGCTCAGGCAAATTACCTTTGAAAGTAAATGTCAGCAAATGTCATTAAAGTAGTTGTAGGAAGTAAGTATGAGATGTGTGGCAGCTACTTGTGTATTGTATATAGTAAATGTATGAGTATAATAATAAAATAATAATGCAAAAAAAAAAAAAAAAAAAAAGAATACAAAGCATTGCGTAGCTATAAAATTTGCCATATAAAATTAATAATAATCGACGCCATCATTTATCATGCATACTTTTTGGCGCTATTGAGCGGAAATGCTGCGCGACACGAAACAAAGCAATCAACGAATGAAAGGAACGAACGAACGAACGAACGAACGAACGAACGGAGGGAGGAGGAAAAAAAAAACGAACTGTAAAAAGAAACTATGCAAATACAATTTCTCATATCACAGCGATTTAAGCGTCTAACTATGACACTCCCCTCCCCCCATTTCCAGCCACTCGCACTGTTTTGTTTTTCACTCATACTCAACTTGCGAGTGTTACCTTTTGTATTACCCTTGTTTCAACTAGAATTAACCTTGCATGCTTCACATGACGCTACATACGTTATATCTATCTCTTTCGCACACATTCTTTTCTCTCTCGCTCGTGAGCTCGCTTTTAACAATTTTCTTGCAATTTGCTTTGTTTTCGGCTTTCACTTTTTGGCCGTGTACAATTTTAATTGATTTGTTGTTGGCTGTTTTCCGTTTTCCGTTTTTTTTTTTATTTTTTTATTGTAATTTGCTATTTGTGAAGAGCATAAGAAAGCATAGCATATGTGTGTGTGTGTGTGTGTGTGTGATTGAACCTTCACCGTGGCCATGACCAGCGTTCAGTCCATGGAAATTTAGCATTTTACGTTTCGACAACAACAAAATTCGTGTAGCCAAAATGAGTGCCATGGCGGTTAACATCTGCTTTATCATGAAAACAAACATACACACACACACACACACACACACACGGACATACTTATTTCTACAAACATCTGAAATGCAAAACATGTGCTTATATTCATATATATATATATATATATATATATATATATATATATATATATATATATATATATATATATATATATATATATATATATATATATATATATATATATATATATATATATATATATATATATATATATATATATATATATATATATATATATATATGAGTATGTGAGTGTGAGTGTGTATGCGTTTGTATGTAAAATGAGAACCGCCATCAATTTTGTTATTTTTAGCACAAAAATTGTTTTGCCATTCACACGAGGGCTGTATAACAATAAATCAGTAAATAATTACCTTGAATTAAATCGAATTCGGCACGTTTTTCGTCTGCAAAATGTTAACCTTGTCTTCTTAGTGAAGAAGTGTGTGTACGTTTGAGTCAGTTCAATAAAGAATACACCCTTTATATATATATATATATATATGATATTTTAATTACAAAGAAAAGAGTGCATCATATTGACTGCATTGTAGTTCAGCCGCACTAGTGCGTGACTAGTGAAAGCACTGACCACCGGTAGCGTATGCCAATCACTTGCGTATGCGCCCCAACAATGTATTTGACTGGCAAATTTAACAAAGCAAGTTCATATAGATAGTGTTCGACCAAGTAAAACGTTGCATTAACTTTTGCCAGTCACTTCAACTGTCTCAAGGTAGTAGCTAATTCGCTGGGGGAAAATGGACTATCGAAGTGGCTAGTTCCTGCAGGCAACATATAGAGTGCGTTACTTGACAAAATTTTATTTGTTATTATGACAGTTTGGTGTGGTTTGTTAAGTGACATCCTCATTAATCATATTTCTCTTCGAATGAACAATGCTAATCGAATTTTTGTTGCCAGAAATTTAAAATATGAACTTCGGCAAACTTTTATTTCTGCAGAGTTGCGCAACATGCTATAGTTCGATAGTCGTGTAATGAGTATTTTTGGTGATGTCAGTTGGCCTGAGTGGAACAGCTCTTTGAACTTCTTTTTGTCTAATACAGACAATCTACAAACGGTTTATGATCTTTGCCATATTATTGGCTAAGTTAAGCGTGAAATAGAGCTATTAAACTTGTCGCTAATTTACGTGGTAAATTCTCTGTGAGAATACTGGCAGAAGAATTAAATTCATCTAACTGTACTGTATCTACAAAATATTAACTGAAGATTTGGGTAAAAGAAATGTGTTCGCTCGTGTAGTGCATTGCAAAGACATAATTTCAACAGTTGAAAATGATCCAGATTTTCTTGATGCGATCATAGCTGGTGATGGAACATGGTGTTTTAAATATGATCCTGAATCTAAGCGACAATTTGCAGTATGGAAGTCAAAAGTCGAGCCAACACATAAAAAATTGCGTTTTCAGGAGTCTAGAATCAAGACAATGTTTCTATGATTCCAAGTTTTGTTCACAAGCAAGAATCACGACAAAGTTGATAACTTTCATATGATTGCAAGTTTATTGTTCACATGGAATTTGTTCCAGAAGGTCAAACTGTCAATGGAGAACATTATTACATCGTTTTTGATCGAGAGTTCTACGTATTAGGCTCGAATATTCCAAAAGAAACCAGCAGTTTATATTGCATGATAATGCACCACCAAACAAGATAAAAATTTCTATGAATTTTTTATGAGAAAACGGAATTGTCTCATCGACCACCCACCGTATTCACCTGATCTAACACCGTGCGATTATTTTCTCTTCCCAAAAATGAAAACTGCAATGAAAGAAGATTATTACGATGACATTCAAGCCATACAAGTAGCCGTGACACAGGTGCTAAAGAACATCCCAAAAAGTGAGTTTAAAAGTCTATGGATAAACTAAAATAATACCATGCTTGTTTTATTTTAAAACTAAAATGTTCGGTTAGTTTTAGATCCACCGTTTATTTTCATCATAAATATGATGTTACTATGGTGTGTGGTGTATATGCAGGTCGTATTGTCATGCTCACTTGTTTGCATATTTTCCCTATTCGATTTGGTGAACTATTTTGTTTGTTTTGGTAAATGTGTACATTTTGGGAATGAAACACTAAGCATATTTTTCGCACAAAACGTCCGCAGGCGATACGAAAGCGAGGGTTTAAGCGATACAGCAGACTTGTGATTATCTGGGTCAAAAGTTATAGTATGTGCCTGCGAATCGTTTGCGGATCCAACTGCGACAGTTTTGTACGCAAGAGTTTCGTTAAAACGTTCGCCAGAGATATTGTTTGCGAATGTTTATGTAGATGGTCATTAACTTTACATACAGCTCTCGTATCCAATAGAGTGCCTTATTCCATATGCGTTTCTTTTTGTATCTTTGGCAAAAATGTGCTCCGCACAAAAATGTGTTCCGCACAAAAATGTGTCTCCGAACATAAAGTGAACAAAATAAGTAGATAGATAATAAATAAAATGTACCAAAAAATGTTTCTTTAGTACTGACTAAAAATACATAAAGTCAACAACAAGCACAGCAGCGCACTACATCTCCCCCATTCTCTATGATTCCCTGCATCTCTCACACTGTTACTGTTGCTGCAGTTCAAAATCGACGACATTTGTGCCATCGCCGTTGCCATCACCATCACAATCACCATCACAATCACCATCACCACCGCCATATTCATTTCCATCTCGAACGCCATCCATTGCCAAAATCATCGTCAATTCTATTCTATTCGATTCGATTCGATTCGCTTTCGAGTCGAGTCAAGCATTTTGAGTGGCGCACAGTTGTTGCCTGTCGAATTTCGGCAGTTTTGGCGCTTGTATCATCATGACAATTTATTTGCCTGTTTTCCAGAACATTTCTCTCCGCGATGCCGTCGCCGTCGACATTTTGCTTTATTTTTGTTCTTGTTGTTGTTGTTGATTGTAACAACTCTGTTCGCTTCTTTTGCCATGCTTGACTTCATTTTGTTAAATTCGTTTATTTTTTTGCTCCTTTTTGGAATATAGTTTATTATATTATTATTTTTTTTGCACATTCGACGTTTTGCAGCTCTGAATCGCATACTTTGCTTTTGTCAACGTCACGGCATAGAGAATTTGTGTTCGTGTAGATTTTCATGCCCATTTTTTTGTTTTCTTTTAGGTTTTTATTTTTTGACTGCATAAGTGCAAAATTTAATCAATATTCTTGTTGTTTTCTGCTTTTTTTTCTTCTTTCACCCAGCAACAACTACAACAAAGTGTACTACGGGTATCTAAAGTATACGTCCATCCGTCTATCTCACTGTTTGTCTTTGACTTGCACATAGCCTTCTGTCATGTATCCGTGTGTCATGTTTTGAGCCCCTTTCGCATTATAATTTCAGCTCTTCAGCGGTTCTGTAGCTGTAGCTGCAGCTCTGGCTGCACTTGTTATTCTACGCTCGCTGGCTCGAAGGTTGCCTCGCTTATTGAGGCAGAAAATCTTGAAAGCCGCAACGAATTTCTTGTCGCCGCTGCATGTGGCAAATGGTATGTCAAATAGCAATGAAGCTGTTGAACGTAAATAAATATGCTTATAGCATATATGCTATATGCTATATGCTATATGCACGGCTTGTTAACTCGCATAAAAAATGAAAGAAAAAAGAAATAATACTAAAAACCATTAAACAATTTGCTGCAGTATTATGTAAATTAAGCTTATTATTATTAGTATAAATATTACGTATACGCAATGTTTTCATTTCTTTAATAACACAAGCACACAGAAAAAAAAAAACTAGAAACACAAGAAAAAACGCTGCAGTCCACTATGTTCGACTGCAAGTTACCCTATAAGTTGTCTCCTTAAATCCTCATATGAATTTTCCAGTGGTTCGTTCTGAACATGTGCGGCATATTTTATAAGAATTGAAGAAATATTCGAATTTTTTAGAAATAGAACAAGGTTCGAATGGAACTAACCCTTAATGTAATATTTTGTAAGGATTGACTTCAGATACATCAAATTTGGCATTTATAACTTAGTTAAAACCAAATTGCATACTAAAGCTTAAAAATAGGGGGCAGGTTTGTGTGGGGCACATCAAATTTTGCGATTCCAGTAAAATTAACGAGAAAACCAAACAAAAGCTTAAAAATGGTGGGTTGGTATGTGCATTTATTGTAATACTAGTTATCTGAAGGAGAGTTTAAATATTCACATTTCTCTTATAGTTTCCGAGAACTGTTCAACTGCAGAACTGCAGGTTGGTTGAAATTCCACTTGTTCTGAACATTCGAAAACCATGCATATTCTTTGGCATGAGGGCAATTTGATAAGTCTGTGACTTTTTGAGTTTCCCGCTTAGTAACATGAAATGAAACACTGCTGCTGTCAATTACAATCTGTTGACAGACTAAAGTTACATATGAAAGGCAGACAGACGGACA
Organism: Leucophenga montana; assembly: GCA_035044765.1. Classification (NCBI taxonomy): domain Eukaryota; kingdom Metazoa; phylum Arthropoda; class Insecta; order Diptera; family Drosophilidae; genus Leucophenga; species Leucophenga montana. The sequence continues at coordinate 352,162 of JAWNNQ010000124.1, read as the reverse complement.
GAAATGGAAAGGTTACCGCGCCGATCTCCCGAAAGAACACCACTGTTTCATCTACTGCTTGGTCGCTGATGTGGTCCAATGGACTCATATTTTAAATACAATCATGAAACTACGCTAAAACTTGACAATATTGCAGTTAACCAACGTCATACACTACTTCGAAGTTATCACACGATTATGTTTGAGTGCTTAATTTCGGCCCTAATCTGATTTTAGTGCGTCTGTCTGCCTTTCATGCCTGCTTTCAATGGGCTATCAAACACAAACTTAATTATGCAGATTGGAAACCTATTGGACTACTCTTAAATCAATTTAATTTCAAATTACAAAAGCCACTGACTTATCAAATTTCTCTCTTATTTTGGGGCGCTCAAACCGAAAACTCATAAATAAAGTATGGTTAGTTGCAGACTAAAATACTAAATACTAGAGATGAGCTAATCAGTGATTTTTGACTAGCAGTGATTTTCGTTACTGATTCTTTTAAATCACCGTGATTTTTAACTGATACTGCAATCGCTGCAAAAAAAAAAAATGAAAGGCAACAAAAAAAAGGTCTTTTTATCCATTTATTTTATTAAACAAAACTATTCTCTCCTACTATTACTTTGTGAATGGTACAGACGACCCCAGACAACATAGTTTTTCACGTGCGACTTCTTTAAGGTTTGGGTATTTATACCCATTAGCATGCCACCACTTTCAGGGGTCGGAGTTTCGTGAAATCTTCTTTTTTGCTCCATTTTCTGGAGAGGATTAGCTTAAAATGGTACAAAAAACCATTGGAGAGTGTGGGAGATAGTCGGAATCATTGGGCTCCAGCAACAGAATATGGGCACTTACAAAGATCTTGGGAATTGAGGCGGGAACATGGAATTTTAAGTGGTCATCAGATATGTACATATTCTAGTGCTAACCATTGCTGATTGCAGCGCCCATTCAGTGATTTACTGAAAAACAAAAAGTGAAAAACGCTTGAAAATATTTCAAGAGACAATTCTGCAATGAAAGGGTAACCAGATTCAACAGACCAAAAATTGGAACACAACTTATCATCCTCTTTGTCGACATAAATAGCAGTGGAAATAAGTATTTCAGAAAAGGAAGAAAATTTTGACGTATATGCAACAACAACATTTAATTTAATATTAATTGAGATCTGGATTACTCGAGTACTTGTTTTTTTGGAATCGCTACATCTGTCAGAGTGACATAAATATAAGTGAAAATCCATAAAAATGATATTTTTCAATTTTTTTTTCAGACGATTACTCCACAAAAAAGAAAAGAAGACCAACTTAACAAACTTTACACTTTATACTTATTAATATTAGTTGTTAACGAATATCACGAGAAATTTAGAAATTTAGAAATTTAGAATTTTTGGTATTGTTTTTTTTTTTTTTGCTGCCGATGTTTTTCGTTCGAAAAATTGTTTTGGACTGAATTTTTCACACAATACTGAAGGCGTTTGTCAGCTACAAATGCAACAAATAAAAAAACGCTTGCTAAAGTTTTACATATTTTCAGTTTACTATTTTTAATCTTCATTATTTTTTATTATCTTTACAAATTCTCCATTAATTTTAATACATTTCTTTAGTCGGTTCATCTACCTGTCAAAACGATGTGGAAAATCGTGCTTCTTAATTTCTCCCTGAACTGCTTCAATTATCTCCGCTACTGAAGATTTTTTTGTTACATTTTTTTGTTTAAATTTAAAAGTTTTTAAAGCTTCTGTCTTAGAATTTTCTTAGGAAATATTGAGCAAAAGAAACTCGAGCCCCTTTTTGGATCTCATTCAAAATTCGTGAAACCCATCGAGCAGATTTCTTCGTGTATATCAGCTCATTTTTTCAATATTCACGAAGCAGCCATTTAATCTCAGTTCCACTGCAATTATTTCTTGTGTCAATCGTGGTCAACCGTCTACTTTTTGGGTTTTATATGAAAAATAAGTTCAAAAAGTCATTCGTCGATTCAACGAAGTGTAAATTTAATAAGTATATTTAACATTTTCATTTATTAAATTAAATTTTCTATGGCATAGTTTTGTGTTATGTGTTCCTGTAAAATTTATTGAAACACTTTCTAATCAAATAGTTGTCAAACAAACGCGCCCTAATCAAATTTGTAGCTTATACGCCTGAAAGTGTGCAGCGAAAAAAACACAAAGTGAGGAATGACGAAATTTTCCATGCATAGCCTTATACTTTGACATAACTCGCTTCATTAGTGCGATCAGCATTGTTGTCCTTGTTGTCAGCGTCGGTAACGGCAGCAATGGCGGCGACGGCGGCATCCTGCTGCACTTGACTAACACACACACACACACATGTACGCACAGACATGAAGAGAAATAACAAAGAAAGAGAGCGATGCATGACAAATGTGTGCGAAAGAGAAATTGTGAGAAAATGCATTCATTGCATGCACTTGGAGTGCACACACACACATACACAGCGCGGCAAAAAACAAAAACAAAAATAGAGGAACGACAAAGAAGAAGAAGAAGACGTAGAAGATGAAATGAAGAAATTGAAACAAACTTGTTACGAAACGTAACAGCGAACGTGACATGCCGACTCGAAACGATGACGACGATGAGTACACGAAGTTGAAGGTTTTTATTTATTTGTTTTGCCTTTTTCTCTTCTCTTCACCTTTCTCTTCGTTTCTCGTCGTATATGCCGTTTCACTTGTGCTCTGGTAATCACTTCGTTTTGTTCCGTTTCGTTGCAAAAAATTTAACATGAAATACACAACACACACACATACCCACATGTAGATACGTAGAAACATATGCGGAAGCACACGTTCATGAATGATGTGTAGTGTAGTGAGAGAATGCGAGAGAGTGTGAGATAGAGATAGATAGATAGATAGAGAGAGAGAGAGAGAATGAGTGTATTATATAGGCAGGCGGAAGTAGTTGAAACGGAATGCGCAGCAACTTCGTGAAAATGTGAAAATTTAACATACACACACACTCGTACACACGCGCCTTTTCACTCATTCACATGTTTTGCGAGGTTAACACTTAACGTGTTTGAATTATAATAAGTTAGATGAGTTAAGATAGTAAATTTATGTTATTAAGATAGATAGTTAAGATAGATATATACGTGTATGAATTTACTCGTTATACAGAGAAATATATAGATAGGTAGATAGATAGCTCCATTGACTTTTTTGGACGCTAAGAAATTCTTGCGTCGGTAGCACACCGACAAGAAGCTAAAGTCGAAATCACTTTCGCTTGAATTTCACTCCAATTGCAATTCACCATGGCACAGACCTCAGTTGTTAGTGAACTGCAAATCGCCTGCAATTGAGCCGGTGATTTGACTAAATACGCATCTAAAAATCCTTTTTGTAAATAAAAGGCCTATTGTTGAAGATATGGTGTACTTTTTCTGATTAAACTACATCAAAATATTAAATCATTTCACATGTTTTAATTAAAAATTGGCATTTTACTACACCATCTAGTAAATCGCTAGTTGAATTGGCCATTCACTGCCGAGAATATTGAGTTGATTCAGATTTTCTTGAGACAAAAAACCCAAATGCGAATGCAGAAATGTATCACAGTTTCCATAAGTTTGTAGAAAATTATTCATTCACTCATCGTAATTAGCATTTCTATTGTTTTCCCAAAACTTCTCGTACAAAGAAGTAATACTTATTTCTTTTTTTCTACTTGATTAAATTTATCAAAAAAAAAAAAAAACCTATTAACATACAATTACCTTGAAACAACTGTTCTAATCTTAAACTTTACAAGTAATTATATTGCCGTAATGCAACAACTAAGAAATTTAGTTAAAGGTTTTCGAAAAACGTTTCCAACGATGAATCACATATTAAAAATATACATATATTAAGCCTATTAATAATTAATATATTCGGCTCGAAGTACAGAAATATTCAAAACTGATATTTATAACCGGTTCGAAGCATCAAAATATTAATAACTAATATTAATATCCGGCTCCAAGGACCAAAATATTAATTGCTAATATTGATATCCGGCTCCAAGGACCAAAATATTAATTGCTAATATTGATATGCAGCTCCAAGGACCAAAATATTAATTGCTAATGTTGATATCCGGCTCGAAGCACCAAAATATTAGTAACTAATATTAATATCCTGTTCGAAGCACCAAAATATTAATAACTAATATTAATATTCGGCTCGAAGGCCCAAAATAGTAATTACTAATATTAATATCCGGTTCGAAGCACTAAAATATTAATAACTGATATTAATATCCGACTCGAAGGCCCAAATTATTAACAACTAATATCAATATCCGGCTGGAAGCACCAAAATATTAATTACTAATATTATTATTCGGTTCGAAGCACCAAAATATTAATAACTAATATTAATATCCGGCTCGAAGGCCCAAATTATTAACAACTAATATTAATATTCGGCTCCAGGGACCAAATGTGATTTTAAAGGCACCTTTAATCTAGACGGCCTATACAAATAATCTTTACGAAACTCTTCATTGACAACTACAGCTGATTATTGTCACTTCTTTTCGTCAAACTTCGTTTAAGTCGATTAATTAAAGAATCAATCAAAGTATTGTCAATTAATTCCAAATTTTTTTATATTTATAAAGTTGCCCTCGTACGAAAGCGCACACGAATAAACGAATGTATAAACGAATGAACTAAGTTTGACTCTCAACTCAATTCGAGTCCTGTGTGCTGCTGCTGCTATGTCCTTTACCCTTCATTGACGCTGCCGCTGCCGCTGCCGCTGCTGCTGCTGCTGCTGCTGGCGCTTTGGTCGTTCGTCTGCTGGTTATTCCGAATTAAGTTAAGTTAGCAATTTTTATTTGTTGTTTGCCAAATGTCGACGACGTCGTCGCCGTTGTCGTCCTCATCTTCGTCATTGTCGTTAAGTAGTATTCCGAAACTAGCCGAAAACGAAACTAAAATCTACAAAACTAAAAATCAAAAAACTAACATATTTCTTTATTTCGATGTTGCTGCAAACGCATGCGACGCTCTAGGGTATGAGTATGTGTAGTGTGTGTGTGTGTGTGTGTGTGTGTGTGTGTGTGTGTGTGTGTGTGTGTGTGTGTGTGTGTGTGTGTGTGTATGTGTATATGCAGGATATTCGCAATGTCGTTGTCAACGTCGTTGTAGTAGTTGCTAATGTTATGGTTGTTTGGCTCTTATGCTTATAGATGGTGCGTCTTCTGAAGACAAAATAAAACGCGTTGAGCTGAACTGAACTGAACTGCTATTGAAATACGCTTTTCTATATATTTGTTTTTGCTTTTGATTTAGCTTAACTTGCTGGGCGGTCTGCCTGCCTGAATTCTTACTAACTGCCTGCCTGCCTGCCTGACAGTCTGACTTTCTGGCCTGGCTGGCTATTGACTACTACTAATACGAATGTGTACTACTACTGCCTAGTGACTATAATATTGCGACTGCTGACTTCTTCTGACTGCTGACTTCTGACTGCTGACTGCTGCGTTCGTTGTTCGTCTGTTCGTTGGTTCGTTAGCTGGCAGACTGTTTTTGGTTAGGTTACCACGCGCGCGTTTCGCAGTCCTTGCTGCCATTTTGTTGAATACATCGTCGACAAGACGACGAGGACAGTTGCCGCCGCAGCGTGTGGCTGTTGTCAGTGAAGTTCGAGTACGAGTTGAGTTCCTTTGCATTGAGTCGAGTCAAAGAGTCGTATCGTCAATGTGTCTGTGCCTGTGCTGGGCCTGTGTGTGTGCGTGTGTGTGTGTGCATGAATTTCTACTTAAGTTACGTACAAAATCATGGTTTTTTTTTGTTTTTTTGTTTTTTCTAATGTTGTCGTCGTCGCCATTGTACTCGTCATCATAACTAACTGCTGCTAACTTTGCTGTTGCTGCTGCAAACAAAATAAAAATAAATAAATAAAATAAAAAAAAAAAATAAAAAAAATTCTATTAAATTGTTTAACAAAGTGTTAAAAAAAAAAAAAAAATGTATAAAACCATTTCTTTTTTGTTTTGTTTTTTGATCTAAAATCAGGCGCCTAAGCGTATGCTACAAAAATATACAAAATAAGGAAACGCGCCTGAGCGTATACTATACATTTATTAAAACAAAGTTTTTTGTTGCCATGTTTTTTCTTCCAAGTGCTCAAAACTGCTGCCCACATTTAGAAATTATTAAACTTAAAACGCATGCTTAGTGCTCAATTACGTTAATTCGAGATTTTGGCTTAGTGCTGATCGTGTTTTTTTTTTTGTTTTTTTTTTTCTGGCATACGAAACGCCCGCACGGTTGCTCAAATCGGGTTTTGGTCATTGAACTGCATGCTGCATACTTTTGTGCGCTCAATTTGTACATGTGGCTGTCCTGTGTGTGTGTGTGTGTGTGTGTGTGCGTACTTCTATATATACGATATATGCAGCGCATGTCGCATCTTATCAATTATAAATTGAAGCTGTGATAAATAAGTGGCCTAACAAACCATACCAAGTGCAATAAGTTAATTAATTAATCAAAAAGCCTAAAAGTAGACTATTGTTGTTTTTTTGAATTTTAATAATTATTAATTGAAAGCAAAACTTGTGAAAATCAAAAAGAAAATATTTAATGAAAATTTAATGCTCAAATGCTGTTCAAGTTAAATAAATAAACTAAAAAGTGCTTTTATTTATAATAATAAACAAAAATTTATATTAATAACTATAAGCAATATTTTAAATAAAAAACATATTTAAAAAAAAAAAAAAAATTAAACTTATCAATGCACGCACAATTTACAATTTATGCAAATTTTTTGCGCAATATGAATTAAGTTACAAATTAAATTAAAAATACTATAAATAAACTTATTTATCAATTAGTGCAAATAAAGCAGGTTTCGCACAAACATATTTCGATTTAAGCTGCAAAATAAACGTTTAAAAACCCTCATACATAAATTAAATAAATTAAATGAATTAATAATTAAATTAAGTGTTATAACTAATTAAATGCTAAATTAATTTATAAAAGTGCAAACAACAAATAAAAAAAAGAAATATTAAAAAAATCTAATAAAAATTAAGCCACCAAAAGTTCAGTGTTATATAAATAAGCAATATGAAAAGCTTTGTGCAAAGCAATAGTTTTTTTTTTGTTTAAATAAATGATTAACATATATATAAATTAAATGCAATAATTGCCATTAAAAAGCTGCCTAAAAGTAGACAACGAATTTCGTAGAAGAAGAAAAACTTAAAAAACAAATTGGGAATTGTATAAACAATTAGATTGAAATAAATAATAAATAAAAAAAATCAAACAATTAAATAAAATAAATTAAATTTCAAATAAGAATTTAATGTGCAATTAGTAAAATTCAAAGAAACATAAGTAATATGGCTTCAAATGAAACCGGCGCCTTTGATTTTTGCCGCAGCAATGGAAATAATGCAAGAGGCATGCAGCCGCAGCAGCAACAACAGCCAGCGGCAGCGGCAGCAGCAGCAGCAGCACAAAATAATAATAACAATAACAACAACAACAATAATATGGCTGCTGCTACTGCTGCAGCACCAGCAAATGCGCACAATGTTTTGGCGCCCAACACACCGGGGCACAATGCTGCACGTTTAACGGCAGCAACAATAACAACAACAACAACAACAACAACAGCGGCAGCAGCAGCACAAGTACAACTCCCACCAGCTACACAGCCACAGCAACCACAACAACAACAGCCACAACAACAACAACGACAACGACAAGAGAGAGCTACTGTAACCACCGCAACTGCTGCTGTTGCTGTTGTACGCCTGCAGGATCAACAGAACAACAACAACAATATTGCAAACTATATAAATCAAGTGAATATGCATTTGAATCTAAACAATACAAGCAATAGCAACAACAATCGCGTTAGCAACAACAATCATCATGACAGTGCAACAGCAACAGCAGCAACAGCAGCAACAACAAGCGCTGCCAATCATATCGTGAATACAATAAACGGCAGCAGCAGCAACAACAACACCAACACCAACACCAATGCTGTTACAAATAACAATCACATCTATGTGAATCCACATTCATATGATGCAAATAATGCTGCCGGCAGCAGCAGCATAGCAACGACCAGCGGTGGTTCACATAGCGGCGGTACTGCTTCCACTGCTGTCATGCTACCGCTTAGCACACAATTAGCCACACTGCATAACAATGGCGGCGGCGGAGGCGGTGGCGGTGGCGGTGGCGGTGGCGTTGGCGGTTTGAATAGTCTGCATGACAATGGTCTATTAACAACGCACAGCAATATCAGCACAAATGGTGGCAACAACACTGGCACTGGCAGCGCTGCCGGTTTCTCAAGCAGCGGCGGTCTGCTAACGCGTCAACACACTTCAACCACATTGAGTACACTGAATACATATCTATTTCCATGCGGCGCCGATTCGGCGGGCACCATTGGCGGCGCTACATTCAATGGCAGCGCTTCGTGTGATCTGGACAGTAATTTCAGTCAAATGGTCGCCGGCAGTGAAGCGGGCAGTGGTTCGAATTATAGTAGCGGTGCTGCGGTTGGTTTCAGCGGTTTGGGTTTTATCAATAAACGACGCATACGACGTCTGTTTGGTGTGGGCAATGGCAGCGGCAGCGGCAGCGGCGGTGGTGCTGCACTTGATTTTACTGCCGCTGCTTATGGTTTTGGTGCTGCTGCAGCACGACGTCGCAGCTCACATTTGTTGCAATTTCAAACGGCCGCTGCGGCGTTGGCCAAAAAGAAGAAACAACAACAACATCAGGCACAAATGGAACAACGCATTGCCACAGTTGCTTCGGCGAATGCTGCGTTTCTGGAGAAGAAGGAGAAAAAGAAGAAATTGGGTCCACCGCCACAGGTGCGTCAGCAGGCATCGCGTCAAATGGAGGATCCACTTATGAATCGTCCGCGCAAGAAAAACACCAACACTGGCAAGAAGAAGCAGCAGCAGCAGCCTTATGGACAACAAAACCCCTATGAGAAGTACCCTATGCAGCATAACACGTTAAAGCTAAAAGCCACCGCAAAAAAAAAATCTCAAAAAAAAAAAAAATCTATTACAAAAAATCAAAGAAAAAATTGCTTTTGCGCGCACAATTATTAAAGTATTTCACGCTTTATAAAATTTCAAGCCCATTTTTTATTTTTTAATTTTTTATTTTTTATTTTTTATTTCTTTTTGTTTTTGTTTTTGTTTTCCTTTGACAGCAGAATAAAATTTTAAGCAATAATAATAATAATAATAATAATAATAATAATAATAATAATAATAATAATAATAATAACAATTTAATTTAAACACTTTTGTTTTGTTGTAAACTATTTTTGGCTTACAGCTTCCGGCTACGTTGCAGCTTCCGCTTTCCGCCAAATTTATTAATTTAAATAATAATAACAATAACGAAAAGTAAATTAAGTTAATTTTAAAGCTAGTAGCACACAAATAAAGCTTTGATTTTTTAATTTTTATTTGAACACTTAACACAATCTTCCATTTTTTTAGTTAGTTTAAGCTTTTTATTGATCAAATTCAACTTTATGTGCAGTCATAAACGCGTTGAAGTTGTTAAAACAACATGAATTTTACTTTACAATTGTCTATTTTAAGTAGTTGTTGTGTTTGCTAAAGCTACACACACACACACACACACACACACACACACACACACCCACAGACACAGCCAAATAGAAAACGCTTACAATTAGCTGAGTCAATGTCCTGGCATAAGCGACAAACTGCTTGCGAGTCCTATTGACTTTCGTTTGGCATACTTGTCCTTGTACTACCTCTGTATCTGTGTATGTCGCTGTATTATGCCTGTGTGTGTGTGTGTGTGTATTGTCGAAATCTCTACAGTAGCAGATAATATTTGCGTAGTCATGGCTGCGTCTAACTGGAGCCAAAAAATTGACAAAAAAAAAATATAAGTATGTATATAAAGAACAAAACAAAAATCGCACACGTTGCGTATATGTTATGTAGTCGCTGAACACAGATAAAAATACAAAATATCGTTTTATTGTATTGGTGCATTTTAAGCTGCTGCAAATGTGTGTAATGCAGTCGATTCCATAAAATATAACGGCTGCGCAGCCCTAGATCTTCGGTTGGCCAACATTGCATAACTATGTCATTTTTTAGTCGATTTCTTTATATTGAAACGTCATTAAAACCTGTTTTATCTATGAGGCAATACGCATCGAACGAAAGATCTAGCATGGTGTACCCTACATATATGTATTGAGATTCTTGTTTTGCAACAAGCTGTGCCTGCTGAACCATACATATATTGTAGGGGAGCGGGCAAAGTAGTCGAGTTGTGCTAACATGTGTCTTGTTTAAGGAACCACATATATTTGTAGGAAGCTGTATTCTTTAGTGGTCCCATCTGCACATATGCGGAATATATTTATATATAAATAGGCAAGTGCAAAATATTCACACCCCTTTTAACACTCTTAAACACAACCAATTCGCTTCATTTTGTTTTTTTTTTTTTGTTGGATTGTTGCGTCTAAGGTAGGTAAAATCAAAGAAACGCTCACAAAGACCTAAGCTAATTATCTCTCTCAGTTCTCTCAATTTGTCAAAAAATTACAAAAAACAAGTCAAAGTGAGTGACGCCATAGAAATAAGCAACAGACAAACATGTTGGCTAGCAACTGTTGAGACCGTGTATTCATAGTGTTGTTGGTAAAATTTTAAAATTAGTGGAATTAATATTTCTTCGCGCTTGTTTTCGAGCGCGTTGACAAAGTGTTTATACGGGTCAATCTTATGTTGACTTAATGATGCAGTTTGGAAACTTCAGCAACTACCCTCAAGTCAATATAATTCGAAATTCGAAAAGTCACTGTCGCTCGACACTTTTAGGCTTGTTTCATTTCAGCTCAATGCAATCAGTAAAAGTGGTTCAATTTTGAGAACGAAGATTTGAAAATATAGTTAAGATCCAGATATATTAAGCGATTTGTGAACAGCGGGAATAGGATATATCAACCCACTTCTGTGGTAGCTAGCAACGAACTCATTTCTACTGAAACTTAACCAAAGTAACGTCAAAGTACAGGCCTACGCAGATGAAGTTGTAAAGATGGTATCAAGAATATTGTCGGATGTGCAACAAACGTGATTTTCTTCAGCAGGACAGCCAAAATAGGCACCACCAACAACTAACTCCGAGTGCTAAGTTACTGGGAAATCTTCTCGTTCCAAAGCTGAACTAGAGAAGTAGTGTTAATGGGCGAGTTAAGAAGGCGTATATCGAGTTTTAGTTGCGCCAAGTAATGTTCGCAAAAAAAATAAGCAAAACTATACTGTCATAAATATGTTTACGATGCATAGAGTTGCATGCGTTGCATGTGCACCATGGGTGCTAGGAGGCTATGTTTCACTATTACCATAAAAACCAGTCGATCTTCACTCCACATAAGTACATACGTGATAACAGTCACTGTGCTCCGACTAAGGGAGGCGGACTGTTGGAAGGAAAAACTGCAACAACAGAACAGCATTCTGACATCACTAACTCCTGTACAGTATTGTCTCTCTAATATGCTTGTCTATCATCTTTTCCATTGTTTTTAACAAAAACGATGTCAAGCTAATAGGCCTAAATGCTGCGGAGGTGGTTGAGTCCTTTTTCCATGCCTTAGGCATAAATACAATATTTCTTCGCACAGAGTATCTGCAGTTGCTGTAAGTTCTTTTTGAAATAATTGGAATCAGAGTTAAAATTTCATCTCCAATCCGATTTTGCTCGACAAATATATATTTGTAATATCAGCCATGTTGGCTCGTTTCGATTATTGTGTTGATTTACTGCTGTTGATTACTTTTTGATATCTTGACCCGTTGAAGGTAATTGGTTCGTCTTGTGACAAGCAGTGCCCCGATTCACAACCGTGAAGTGGTCAAAACGTTTACCGTGAAACATTTATTCTTAGTCTATATTGACTTTGTAGGATTTTTCCGTCAATTTTCTGTATTTCCAAATGATGAATGCTGTTGACTTCTTCGTGTTGAATGTAGAACCTGGCGGGAGTCGTGTTTTATTTTTCAAGATCTTCCTGAGGTCGTGGCCACCAATATGTGATGATCCCTTCAGTATAAAAGTTGTCTTTTTTTGTGTCCAATTTATAGACGTGGTGATCCAAAATTTTCAATTGGTGAATTACAATTGTGCATGTCTATGCTCAATCCTGTCTTATCACTTATACTGCAATGTAAATGCAAATTCAAACTAGACGCCAGGTGGCAGCTCTACATAGAAATGTAATTACAGCCATACTTTTCATTGCCAAATATGAAGGAGAAAGTATATTATAACTCCACTTAGTCCATTAGACTAGTACCACTTTGAATTTAAACGACTTTAATAATCATTTGAATTTTATTGTGGCATGCCTACAAAAATGCACAAGGACATACTTTGAAAGTGGCACTTATGTTCAGTGTTGTGTGGCATGCTCAAGTGTACGTGTTCACTTGAAAATCTGGTCATTCTCCAACCAGTGAAAAATAACAAGAAGCGTTGTTGTTGTAACAGCTTCGTTTGGGCTGCATCAAGAAATATATATACACAATTTATAATATTATGACTGGAATGTATTGTGTAAAGCGATTTTTTGAATGTAAGCGAAAAAGAGACCGAAATGCAACCTTAGGTGTCAAGGTCCAGGAAAAAAGCAACATCAACTGGTCGTAACCAGAGGTCTAAAGGGCTCAATTGAATCGGATGGGACGGGCAGTGAAACAGATGAATTGTATCATGCGGTGATTGACCGCATTCAGGGCAGCAATTAGTATTGCTTATCAAAATTCTTTCCCTTTAGCACTCATATTGCTCCATCCGGATCTTAACTGTGCAAGTTTCGTCCTGGTGCTACGAGGGAGATGTTTTTCGTTCTCATTAATGGGTGGTGGTCTAACACCTAATATAATATTGTCCCTATAAGGGCGTATAGCTTGTTCAATTGCATCTTTATGCAATGGGGCTCTTCAAGAAGCATAGTCATACTCTTCTATGTTGCTATCAGTAATATATTTTATATATTTATATTATACTTTATGAGGGTGCTATGGTTCGGATTATCACGTCTGTACACACCCAACAAGAACTGCTTCGAAAGCAGCTCATTATGTTGGTGAATAGGTAGCATCATCGCTTCATCATGCAAATGATCCTCATGGGGCATCTGCAGACAACCAGTGGCAGTCCTCAGTGCACTATTCTGATTTCTTTGCAGGCATTGCCATTGAGTCTTACCTAGGAAAGGGGTCCAGACAGGAGCAGCGTAATTTAGGACAGAGCGTGCGATAGCTTTATAAGTTGTTATTATTGTCTCCTTGTCCTTACTCCAAGAAGACCCGGCATGCGCTTTCAGCACTTTATTTCTAGACTTGAGACGATTATTTATCTTGGTGGGGAGAATCGAAGCAATGTGTCAAATGTAGTTCCTAGAATTATCGGGTACTGAACTATAGGCATCCATAGACCTCCAACAAAGACAACCAGTTCCATCTTCACCTCCTTAGTCCAGGAAGTGAAAATGGAGACAGATGACTTATGAGTTCAAAGCCTAAGGTTGCGAGCATTGAAAAAATTTAATAACTTTTCCAAATAGATGTTAATTCTCGCGCAGATATCATCGACATTCACGCCCGAGAATAAAATGGAACAATCATCTGCATAGATCACTAGTTTTATATGGGGAGGGGGAAGAGGCATCTTTGCCAAATAAAGGTTAAACAGAAGAGGAGAGAGAACCCCGCCCTGCGGAACACCTATCTTTAACTTACGTTAATCCGACCTCACACCCCTGAACTCAACGTATACCCTTCTACCGTTAAGATAGTTTAATAGCCATCATTTTGTTTTGTCGGGTAGTGAGGTGGAGTCCAGGTCTGTGACGTATGGATTTACGCTTTATACTATTCTGCTGAGAAGGGTGCACGAACTGTCTGCAGTAATAGGTGGCACAAAGAATGGTTGTTGTTGTTGTTGACAGTGAAGTTTTAAGCATCTAAACTTTTGATTTTATTATTTGTTTGTTTTAATGTTCACTAAAAAGTCTAACTAAAATAGTAAATATACAACTTATTTTTGATTTTGTTCGAATTAAAATCAACTTACTTTAAATAAAAGCAAAAAGCTATACAAATCACTTGCTTAAATGTATATGCTCACTGTCTCTGTAATACGAAGTGTATATAAATATGTATGAAGCAGCAGCATAAAGGAGTCAAAGATGAAATAGTTTCTGAGCGCTAAAAAGATTTCTAAATACAGATTTCAACTTCTTTCTCTATTTCCCGCTCTCTCTTTCTATCTCTCTCTCTCTCTCTCTCTCTCTTTGGTATTGCTTCAATATCCTTTCTAGCGTACTTTGCCCTTACGCATATTTTGGCATCCTTCATTTTGTTTCTCCTTTTTCTCTTTCATTTAGTACATATTCGTAATTTCTGCTGCTGTGAATTGAATAACTGCCAAGGAATCGCTTCAGTTTTATAAACCTACTTTAAGGCGCTTGACAACTTTAAATTCTATTACTATATACCTCCTATATACATACATGATATGATATACGAGTATACAGGTGTTCAATATAGTTACATAGTTCATAGTTTACTGCACACATGCTCAAGGATATTGTGAATAGAAATTTTTTAACATGAACTTTTGTATGTAAAACTAAAGCTGCAATGAGTGGCGGCGCTGCGCGGCTGCGAGCGGCTGAATCCATAAAACTTCAATTTTCACAATTAAATATGAAAATTGTTGCCAAAAGCGTTCGCGTGTGACAAGCGGCAAATAGTATACTTGTATGTAACATAATGCATAAGGGCAGCGACTTTGTCCGCAGTTAATTTAAACTTTTCCGTACTTGAATTGATTGATGATAGCGGTATCAAAAGTATGATGAGTATGGAGTTTCTTAAAGCATGTACAAATTATTGGTTCAAGAACGGAGTTGAAATTCTTAAATCTAGCCGTCTTCAAGCTGTGCTAAGCTTTTGTTTAAGAAAAATAAAGAATTGAATGTGAGTGGAGCTGAGAAGTGGCATCGTCTTAACTACATACCTCGGCTAACAGGTACCCGATACCGATGGAGTTGCCGAATCACAATCACATTGTTTTGTCGGTGTGAAGAAATTGGAACAGCTGAGAGAGTAAATTTGATTTTGTTCTCAGGTTTTGTTTCCTCTCAGAGATTGATTTAAAAATCTTCAACTTACTTTAAGTCAAAAAGTACTTATTTTATATTCTGAAACTTTTGTACTTGACTTGAGTACAGATTTGTTCTATTCTTATTTCAAGAATTTTATGCACAGCAAATCTTTATACATATATGGTAATTTTAATGGTATAGTTAACCAAAATATGGACGTTTAACATCGTCACATCCAAACTGATTTAGTGCTCTTTTGCTGAACTAATCACTGAGACTTATTGTTTTAGATGTCGCAATTTGTACCACATGCTCAACTAATCGTAGTTTTCATTGTTTAATGTTTTTTTTAGAATATTCGACGAATTAATAAAAAACTTTGTATGTGTCTGCAGTGTTCATTATAGCACAATTGCATTGATTTATATTTAGAACTAAGAGTTTTTTACTATATAACTTTTCGAAAAAAAGGTAGATTTAGCGAGAAAATTCATAAATAATTTAATCTTTGTTTCAAATACATTTCAAACTAACTCTTAGCTTGCATAGCGGTAACACTACTTGAAAACTTGTTAGTGAAAGTTTATTGCTAGGTGATGAGCACACATAGCTGTGTTCGAAACATGTGTCTCCGTGTCCAAACATTCTTTGTGTAACAATGAAGATGTTGTTGTTATTATTACTCAATGTAAAAACGATCTTTAGCCAACTATAATTCATATCATATCTAAGTTTATTTCCAATGATATATTTTAGCGTTTTGCCACAACTTGGTTCCAAAGTTTCAAGCTCATATTTCGTGTGTTAGTGAGCTGCTGAGTTTGCGCAAGTTTTGTTATATAGAAAAGATCTTTTTGAGAATTCTACTTACATATATAAAGCAGCATTTATAACAGATTTAAAATTTTTGTTTGTTTTTCAGTTTATGCTAAATTGTATGAAATTCTTTGCCGAAAATGTTACTGTATCAGTCAGGACACGTTTAATTTTATGCATATGTATGTCAGTAGCTGTTTGGACGCCATTATGGCATTGACAAGAGCGTCGGTGTCGGCGGCGTCTGCACTGTCTCTTTCTAATTATAAGCCATCTCTTTCACTCTGTTTGCATTAATATTTATGTGCCCGTGTGTGTGCTGGTGAGTGTGCTCGTGTGTGTGTGTGTGTTCGTGTGTTCGTGTGCTTTATAATTTGATTGTCTCGCGCCAAAGATCGCCTGCGGCGATTTCAATGTTTTAAATGTAAATTTAAAATGTAATTGCATTAGTTCCAGTTTTTTCCATTTCATTTCATTTCAGTTATTTTTTTTTTTTTTTCGTTTTTTGGTAAATGAAGCGACTAAACTCTTTGTTGGCATTGAGTGTGTCTTTTACACATTTTGTAACCCAATTTTTACTCGACTTTTAATTACATCGTAGATACTCATTGTAGGTAAATATGTACTTATGCATATCTTGATTTTAATCTCACTCTTACTTTCACTTCGTGCATCCCCGTTTATCATATTTTTCGCTAATTGCTTAGTCGTGCGTGCTATTTGATTTAATACCCTACATATATGATATGTAGAGTGTTTCATAACAGAGCGTTTAGTATGTGTTACACTCATTTAAATTTAGATAGATCATTGCTATCTATGAGATACTTATTAGAAAGATTGCTGATTATAAAAATGTGTTAGACTTGTGATACAACTTTACTTTACTCAAAAATAGCAAACGAATATGATTTTTTTCAAATATGTTAATGCCTTCGAAAGGCCTTACAATACGATTATTTATGGAAAATTATTTCCCTTATATATGTTAACCGTAACTGTACTGTAGCTACGAGACACGTTTGACCATAGCAGTGCGAAAGGGAGGCCTGAATAAGCGATATAAGGCTGGAAACGAAGTCGAAAAGATACGTCGAATTTATATTCTCTCTATAGCGCTTAGAATTTAGTTCTCCAAATAGTAGTAGTAGTTATTATCAAGGAAAAGCAATCCGACTTGAACAAAAGAAACTGTAGAGAACAGAGCACTCAGCTTAATGAAGTTTGCGATATCGATACTGGCTACAAAAAGTATCGATATCAAATATTAAAATAACGGTATTGAGTTAGAAATATTCAACACTGAAAAAATCAACCCAAAAAGGATCATTTTAATATATGCGTAGCCTGATAAAAGTGTACATAAGAAAAGCGTGTATTCACAATTGCAACATTTTTATTTGTTCTTTTTTTAACGAAAAAACTTCATGCAAAAACACGCTGTCAAACAACAATCAAAAATTTTCAGTACGATCTTTTTTTTTTATCGAGTACTCAGATAACAAAAATGTTTGCTACCGAAAATACTTCATAAACTCAAAAAACCGTTGACACAGATTGTGACCGTTTGCATTTCCGTCACAAACTAAAAATCAATAAGGAAAAATCGAAAGAAAAATCAATATGTGTGGACTTTCCACCTATAAAATACCTGAATTTAATATTTCATGTTGATTTGGGAAGACTTTTTTTGTTTGTTTAACATAGCAGTAATAATTCACAATTTCGGTAGTGAAAATTTTCATCATTCTCAGTATTGGGTTACACCGAACAATTAATATTTCGCTACCAAAAAGTTTCTATGAATTTGTATGGCTCTATAAACTTCACAGTATGCTGATTTCTATGTATCACTTGTCACACTTGCGTATCACTGTTAACACTCGCGTGAAAATTATTTTATATTTCAAATAAAAAAAATGTTGTTCCTGAATTTGAACAAAGATTTTGACAAGGTGTTATAGTATATAGTTCAGCAATGTTCGGCCTGCTAACCTTTATGGAATGATAGTGCGGACAATTATTTATGTAATTGTAAAAGAATTGGTTGCGCATAGCTGCGCTTTTAATGCTAATTAATTTTTTTCCAAAACCATATTATCTGGCACATGGTAAAAACGGCTGGCTGGTCACTTTTGTGCGTGTTCGTCATTTCGTTTTTTGTAATTTAGACAATAGATTTGTTATCAGTGACAACATTAAATAGCTCTCAATACTGAATTTCGTTTTGATGCAATACCTGTTGGTTAAATAAGTTCGTCAATTTTGTTAATCCATTTTGTTTTACGGTTATGTTTGCATGAAATTCGTATTTAACGAACTTAAAAAAAAAAAAATGAACCAAGTATTCCATTAAGAACAACAGCATTTGGACTACTTTTTTTTGTATTTTGTATTTTTTTTGTATAATTTTGGTATAAACTCCGAAATCTCTGAAATCATAATAGAAGGCGCCTTTAAAAATGTCCACGCTTCTATACCATTTTTAGCGGTAGCCCATATAGAACTACACACCAATTTATGATTTTTGTAAGTAAATCAATTTTGTTTTTACATTTTGTATAAGCTAAAAAAGCACATAATTGGTATAGAAGCATTTTACTAGTAATACGATATAGCAAAGAATTTGGTATCGCTGTAGATATTTATTAGGTTAGGCTACGCCGGCGGATCGCTTGCAAGGGGTCACACATAGACCAATATGGTGCTTAGTGAGGCCGATGATGGAGCTCATTCAGGAACTGTTGACGTATTGTAGAATTTTTGCGTGTTTGGAGTAATTCCGGCGTCTTCCACTTCCAGTGACACGAACCCGATGGTGTCTTAGATATTTATTATTATATAATATAAGTTTTGGAAGAGGGTACCTCCAAGCCGAGCAGACTCGATTGTAGTGTTGTTGGAGGATTTTTTTTATTACATTTTTTTTTTTGCTTCATGCATTACAAGCAAATGAAATATGAATACAGTTTGTTTACTTTTTGTTGTTGTTGTTGTTGTTGTTGTTTTTTCTCTTGCGACAAAATTATTTAATGTCATTTGCGTGTCACCTCTTTTCTACTTCTGGCGCTGACCCTGCGCCCTTACACTTTATTAGTGCTACAATCTGCGCTGTGGAACATATTTTTCATTAGCGAAATTTATGTCAATGCCATTTTGAAAAGAAACCAAGAACAAAAACAAAATGAAGCAAAATGAACAAAAGCGAAAGCAAAAAATCATGTAGTATATATATAAAAAAAAAAATGTTAATACACGTTTCCAACAACAACAGCAATAAGCAGAGTATATATGCATGTAAACAACACATGCAAGCATGCAAACCGGATATAGAAAGAGAAAGAATAGTATTAAGATGCAAAAAGGAAAGCGTCAAAAAGAGATGCAAAACTGCGTGCAAAAATTACTCTGCACTTTTGAGTTAATTGGCAGTGCCGTTTTCTCTTTCTCCCTCTCTTACACTCTTCCTTTCTCTCTCTCTCTTGGTTCTCCCCTGTCATGTGCGCTTTTCACTGTGTGTGTGTGTGTGTGTGTGTGTGTGTGTGTGTGTGTGTGTGTGTGTGTGTGTGTGTGTCAATTGGTGAAGTTCCTCTGCGGCGGCGGCAGAGTTCACAGTGAGTCGCCAGTCATGAGCGTTGCTTCATTGCTCCATTTCCGCTTTTAGCTGCCGCGACAAAAAACACGCGAACCGCATTCCACTTATACCCGCTTTTGTTTCATACGAGGGCTACTTGATAAATTGATACAGCGGTTTATATGTACAACTTTTTCTACATTCAAAATTTACCAATTTCACCTTGGTGTGGTGAATTATACAAGTAGTATTTTCATGCTCACTTTTGTTTGCAATGTTTCTTTTATTTGATTTGCTAGTTTTTTTTTTTTGTATATTTTGCAAATGTTACTACATATATATTTAATCAGCTGTGCTGACGAGATTGAAGAAATGTCACACGTCACATACAATTTTTCCACTTACTGCTCTCTTCTATGCTCTCTATGTGTTTTAAATACACACATGTCAGTGCAATCAAATACTGGAAGGTGCCAAGATTAAACGGAAGTGCAACTGTAGGGCACTTAACTGTCTGGCTCGTTTTTGAACTCCTTAGAAGAGAAATCAAGGTTTTTTCTTTATGGTGTCGGAAATTAAAGTCTTTGTTTGATTTTCGATATTCGCCAGCCAGCTATTATTAAGGAGCTAGCTCTTCGCTAGTGAAAAAGCATTAAAAAATATATGTATAAAAACAATTTTAATTGCTTTTTTTCTGTCTTGTTATGCATTTTAATAGTGTAGCTATTGAACAGATAACATATCTAGAAAATCGTTTTTGACAGTAAATTAGTGAAAGAATATGTATAAACTAATTGTGAATTATAAGTGCTGTTTAGTTTCAATTGAAAGTTTATAAATCAGAGCATTAGAAACAAATAAATATACAAATTGCAGCTGAATAAAAGCTTGTGGAGAAAAGGAAACATGTGGAGAGAAATGAAAAGAATGGCCACATCAAACATGTGCAAAGTATTTGCATATAGGCCAAGTAAAATTTGAAATGAGCGTTTGAAAAAGCATAAATTTGTATTCGATCCAGGACCTACAGTGCTGTAGATTGTAAATCCGACAGCTCTCTCTATCTTTTTTAACAAACCTACGCCGAAATCTACGCGCAAATTGGATTACTCGTAACGACACTTTAGAAGTAGAAATTGAGGCGTGTGTTACCAAAATGCCAAAATGGTTTTTTAGCATGAAGAACACACTTCAAACTAGTGGATGTGTAGCTAGGTGAACGCTTAAGTTAGAAGTGGCTCATGCACATTAAGCTTAAATGAAAAGTTCAAATAGACTTTTATATATGTATTAAAAAAAAAAAAAAAAACTATTCAAATAATTTATTGACTCTTCAGACAGCCCTCTTAAACTTCATTTTACTGGCGACATCGTCAGCAGCGCGTGATTTGCAAATGGAGCGTACTGTATTCTGTACTACACACTCCTGCTCCTGCTCCTGATTCCCTGCTTCCCTGCAGACGCTATACATACACACTAGCTCACTGTATGTATGTTCGTGTATGGCATGTCCAATAATTTCGTAACATGGCCTTTGGCGATCTTCGAGTGCGATAAAAACCAACTCAAATAACAGCCACCGACCAACTCAACTTACCAGCAACTATTTTATTTTATTTAATTTTTTTGCTTTTTGTTTTTTGTTTTTCACTTGTTTTCTTGTATTATGCGAGGTCACGCGGCTCTAAGTGGGCGTGCCAAAACCATTGCCGCCTACAGTGTGACTTATCAACCTCAACCGAACTGAAGCGACCTCATGCCAATCTTGAGCAGCACGTGGCATTACAGATTTGCATGCAAAGAGGCGCAGGCAAGCATACTCGTAATATGGGGGAGGGGCGGTGGTATGAGTGAGAAAAAATGTAGTTATGAATAATTTATTGAAGTGCATTTTGATTTAATAGCCAGCTGATGCATATAACTATACAAACAGATACTAAATGCCTTGCCTTGCCTTGCAGGCAGGCAGGCAGGCAGGCAGGAAGGCTGGCAGGCAGTTACTCAGTTACTCAATTACTCAGGCAGGACACACTCTGGCAGTATCCTTTGCCAGTGTATATGCAGCTCACGTGACTAGTCGCTATTTTGTAGCGTTGAAATTTGAAGGACGTCGACGCCGTCGACGCTCGACGCCGCCGCCGCCGCCGCCATTGTTAAATTGCTCGCACCATTTACAAGAAACGCGTACACGTACTGCCCGTATTTGTAAAGACGCCGCTGACAGACATCCTTTTGGGTTATACGTAAACCACTTATGTAGAAGGAAGTGAATTACATTTACACACTTGACTTACACCTGGTTCAACAAAAAAATCTCAATGCTGCCGCAGACAACGCGGCCATGGTGTGTTGCCATTCATCCTTCCTTCCTTCCTTCCTTCCTGCCCACTTTCCTTCCTTCCGGCTGACAGTCAGTGCACTTCCGGTGCCGACGCCATTACGACTTGCATTCTTCAACGTTTTAAATTTTGTTCATTTTTTTCTGTTTTTTTTTTTTTTTTAACGACTTTTGGCAAGCAATCTGCATGCAAACTCTTTTTGCTTTTTGAAGCTTTTGTGGTGCAAAAATTCGATTTTGATTTGAATTCGATTTCTTGCATATGGCAGCAGTCAAGGTCAACGAGCAGCTTTAGCGTTAAAATAGAGAACTATTTGTATTCAGAAACCTTTTGGAATTCTCTATTGTGGTCTTGAATTATAATTCGTAATTCTTAACGGGTGTGTTTTTTTTTGGTTTTTTTGGTTACATATAGATTATGCAAAGTATTGTTCATCAGTAGATACTTTTTTCAGGAAGCATACGGATGCAATGTCGGAAAAACGACTCGGAGTCTTCCTCGTAATTACGAGAGCTCTGCACAGCCAGCTCAAAATTATTCGATCGGAACAAGTGGTATTCAGAAGCAGTAATATCTGGAGAATACAGTGGTTGGAGTAGAACTTTCCTTTGCGCGTTTCCAACATAAATTTAAATAGTTTTGCTGCTTGGGACCGAGAATTGTTATGCTGAAAAATGACTTCACCGTGTCGCTACGTGAATTGCGGTCCTTTTTTCTACAATAGACGGTGTCAAAAAAAAAACTTTATGATGATAATTGTAGTTTACACGATTTAAAAATAGTCGCGATGATTTCAATAATGACCTGAACGATCCGAAGCATCTAATCGTGCTGAGTTAGTGAAAAAAGTAGGTAAAATAAACGCTATCGTTGCAAATTTCACTGTGAGAATGCTGGAAGAAGAATTAAATTCAACTTACTATACAATCTACAAAATATTAACTGAAGATTTGGGTAAAAGAAAGGTGTTTGCACGTTTTGTTCCACAACAGTTAAATGTTTATAAAAAAAAATCGCGCGTGTAGAGCATTGCAAAGACATCATTTTAACAGCTGAAAACGATCCAGATTTTCTTGATTCGATCATAGCTGGTGATGAAACATGGTGTTTTAAATATAATACTGAAATTAAGCGACAATCTGGAGAATAGAAGTCGAAAGACGAGCCAAAACCTAAAAAAATTGCGTTTTCAGAAGTCAAGAATCAAGACAATGTTGATAGCTTTCTATGATTCCAAGGGTATTGTTCGCAAGGAATTTGTTCCAGAAGGTTAAACTGTCAATGGACAATATAATTTACAAGTTTTACAGCGTTCTAAGTGTTAGTTTCGAATATTCCAAAGGAAAGCAGCTGATCTATCACTGTGCGAGTATTTTCTCTTCCCAAAAATTAAAACTGCAATGACAGGAGCTTTTTACGATGACATTCCAGCCATACAAGCAGCCCGTGACACAGGTGCTAAAGAACATTCCAAAAAGCGGGTTTAAAAAGTCTATGCATAAATTGATTGAGTGTTCCAAAAGTCGTGTATAGTTAAATGGATCGTATTTTGATTAAATATTTGCTTTGAAACATAATATCATGCTTATTTGATTTTATAACTAAAAAGTTCGGTTGTTTTTAGATCCACCGTGTATGCTGATGGTTGGCCGGGCTTAACCCGTGACATTTTGCATTTGGGATTGTCGTAGAGGATCGACTTTCTATCGGCAGTCATAATTCGATACAGAAATTAATTTCTATTTTGTCTTTCAAGCAGCTGTTCACAGTTGAAAAAACGCCTTTCCTCGTCTCTTTGTCTCAATTCGAATGCTGTGGGGAATTTGTTGTCAATTTCGAATGATTCAGCTAATTCTTAAAGCGTTTGACATGGATCTTCATCGTACAATAACTCCAATTCTTCATCTGCGAACAAATTTTCGGCTGACCAGGTCGTTCCTTATCTTCCAGCTCAAAATTACCACTTTTAAACAGAGCAAACTACTTCCGACTCATTGGCTCAGCTAGAACATAAACTTCTACTTCGATAGTTTACGGCAGAGCTTTACTTCCCCGCAAAACCACATTATCCGGCACAAAGTTACACTTATACAATGAAGTAAACATTGTTGTTACTTACGCTTCAAACAAAGAAGAAAAGTATACTTAAAACAACGCTCAATGACAGCAGATTTACGGGCACTTACCTACACAGTGCAATGGTCACGCCATCTCTTAGGAAACGCTACGAACTAATTCAAACACCCAATAATTTAGCTTTTGTTAATTGTGCCTAATTTCAGAGCAGCGCAGCAGCAGAAAAAGTCATTATTTAATTACTCAAAAGCCTTGAACTCGTTTTAAGTGAAGACAGCAGTTGAAACAGCTGCAGCCGCATATAAATAAATGATTTCAATGTAAAAAAGAAAAAAAATTTAAAATTAAAAGCGAAAGAAAAGGCAGCAGCAGCAGCAGCAGCAGCAGCAGCTGCAAGTCAAAAATTGTAATAACTGCAGTCAAAGAACTCAGCCTTGCCACATGCCGTCCAACATGCTGCATGCTGACGTGCCTCATGCTGCATTTGAATTGAAACACACATTCGTATTCTGCATATGCATCCATATGACGCTCTTAATGCTTTGGTACATCCTGCAGATTATTAGCGATTCCCAGAGCGTTGTCGTTGTCGTTGTCGTCGTCCTTTGTCAGTTGTCGTAGTGCAGCGTAAGAAGTAGAGCGTCTACAAAGTTGCTGAAATTCTTAGCTTTTAAGTCATTTGATAACTTTTTTCTATACTTGCATATTTTGTAGCTATATGGCGTGTGTGTGTGTGTGTGTTTTACTTAGTTTTACTTTGTTTTGTCCCGCAGCAATTTTTGTTCTTTTTCTTCGTCTTCGTCATCGTCTTCTCTGTATGGAATTTTCTTTTATTTTCAGTTTGCGCTGATTTAAATGCAAAACTTTTGCAATTGTTTCGTGCAGTTCTGTCTCCAACTGCTGTGCTTAACTTGTTTGTATACCCTCAACAAACCCTACGCTAACCCCCCCCCCCCCCACCCTAAAAAAACCAATTTTTCTGTCTTTTGTTTGAGTCATTGCATAATATAAATAATTGCCTTTTGTAAAACTACTTGACACACACACACACACACACACACACAGACACAGATACACAAAAAGGCACACGCGAGCTCATAAATCTAAACAGCTGCGCTTAAAGTTTTGCCTCATTTCAGCTTTTATTACAACATTTTGTCTTTTTCTTACTTGCTGTTTTCTTAGTTAGTCGGAAATTTGACTTTTGCTTCAAAAAAATACATACATATACACCATTTTAAGGACTATACTAATTTTTTTTTTATATCGTACAAATATGATAATCGTTGAGTGTAACTAAAATTTAAAGAGATCTCCATGTTTCTCATGCTATCTCTTTGATAATGTGCCAAGACTATCATTTCAAGTACCTGAAATACCCGAAAGAATATCCATAGGTGCATCATGTTCTCACTCCAGGCTAGTTATGCACACGAAAAGGACTTACAGTTTTCATTACAGTACAACCATGTAAGCATCTTAAGTAAGTATCTTAAACTTGAAAACTTCTATACAATTTAAATTAGATGTGGGCGCATGTAGCCCAGCGAAGTCGAATAATACTCTGCTGTTCACATAGCTGAGCACAAAGTAAGCTGCTTACTAGAAAAAAAAAAAACAATTTTCAAATTTGTGGCTGCTCAGCTGCAAAATAAGAAGAGTCACAGCGCTTTACCGACGCAATTTGAGACATTGTAAAAATGTTCACTTTGGCATTCTTAAGCGCAATGCGACATCGCAATGCCAGCTTATTTACTGACTACAACCGTATATCGGCCAAGGACGCACGCAGGAAAGCGCACCATTCGGTATAATTTTGTGCCCCAGTCCCAGTCGCCGGTAATACGAAGCTTTTTCTGGTCATGCCATCGTAAACTCGGACGTATTCGCTGACGGTGCCCACCAATTAAGTTCAGGTTTCCGTTGTAAACCTTAAGTGCTGGAGCTTCGATTGGCAAGCGTGATTCTTCGTCTGATCTCTAGGCTGAGGTTATTGTCGCTGGTAGTTTCTATTCCCCGAGAGACAGAGTTTTCTACAATATTGAAGTTGAAATTCGCCATATTCACAGATAGTCCAAGACGGGACATCGTTCACCGCTAGGCCCATGAGACGTGACTGTTTCTCAATTTCAGAGAACGCCCTGTGCTAACTCGCCGTTCGTTCGTGCCGATGATGTGCATATCATCAGGCTATGCGAGTAGCATCTCTTCCTTATGTAAGATTGCGCCCTACCGTTCTAAGTATGGGCATTGGCGTAGGATGTACTCTATCACAAGTTTAAAAATGTAGCCCAAAAGCTCTCTTTTGGTATCAAAGGGTTCGGAGAGGTTCTTTCCTATACCAAGTTCATCCGAAATTCTAACTTTCAGCCCACTTTACGGTGGAGTGAGTTTAATTTTAAACCAAAATTTACTTAATTCAAGAAGAAACTGTATTTTTTATTTTTGTTGTATTTTTGTAAGCTTTAAAAGGGTATATTAAGTGTATTCAAATTTATGTTACAGACAGAAGGAGGCGTGACTGTAAATGATATATATATATATATTCTTGATCGGACGTCGATTCGGTATAGACATGTCCGTTCGACCGTCTGTTTGAACGAACAGATCTCGTAGAGTATAAGAGATAGAAACTTCTATGTTCAGACTCTGGTTTTTCATCTTCAGATAACTAGTAAAACTAATTAAATTCCCATGCCAACCCCACTTTAAGGTGTAGCCCCCATATAAACCTGACCCCCGGTTTTAGTTTTTTGTATGAATTTTGTTTTGTTTTCTTTTTCTAAATAGGTTATTAATACGGAATTTGGCGTATCTTACATCAATCCATACAAAATGCTCCATATAGTCCCTTACCGAATGACTTTGAGGGGTGGCTCCGTGAAAAGCTGCAAAATTGTTGGGTTTTTGTAAGAATATTTTTTTGTTTTTATTTTTAAATAATTCAATATTTTCATTGATTCTAATAAAATATTTAGCATATGTTATAATGCTTCATATAAGCAGCCTTAAACAAGGTACATAGTATCTCGAAGTCGAGCAGACTCGACTTTTTTACTTGGTTTATGAATATTTGAATACGAATAAAACTTAAAATTATGTTTGATTTGTTTAAGGTCTTCTTCCTATTCTTCTTCCTATTCTTCTTGATATTTTACAATCCATTATAGTAATTTGGTATTCACAAAATTTTTTGAATATTCACAATAGTAGCAGCTCTAAATTGTTTATTGGTGTGACTTGAATTTAGAGTCGAGAGAGAGAGAGAGAGAGAGAGAGAGAGAGAGAGAGAGAGAGAGAGAGAGACACTAAAGCGATTGCTGATACTAACTAAAGTCGAATTTTTCTTTTGATTGTGAATATTTTATTAGATAAAGCGCCAAAGAACACATGAGGACGCATGGGATCGAGTATAAAGTTTCGTTTGCTACGGATTATAGGTTGTTTGTCTGCATTTGTTAACAATTAAAGATATTGGTTGTTTTGGGTCACCTTACTCAATAATCAGCCAATGATACGATTACAAATTTAACTGATTTGAGACATTCCAATAGATTTGGGAAGCAGAAGATTATATCCTTCATCTTCAATTTTAAGACCAGAACATTGTAAACGAAAATTAATGAACTATTTTTTGTCTGCCTAAAACCAAACAAACAAAATATATACGCAATAGAACGTACAACCGACATGAATATGAATATTTGAATATTTCGATTTCTGCCCATAAATAAAGATTGAACTGCCAACTTAACAATTATATTACTGCAACAGACGCATATATAAAATTATTTTACGCAGATTTGTAATCAATATATATGGATAAAATGTTTATTGCAATTGTTTATTTATAGTGCAGTCTAAAATGAACAATTCTAAGATATAAGAAAAATAAATGGAAACTCTGAAAAAGACCTTTATGACCTTTTAGGTGCAAGTTGGCAGCACCCGATACAACGTCTTGCCAATATTGACTGTTTTAGTGGGCAGTTTTTAAATTTCTTGTTAAAGCTCAATACTAAGATCGACGAAAATTTTTGATACCGAGCTGTCAAACAACAATAAAAAATTTTCGGCACGAACTGTTTTACAGCGAGTACTCAGATAACAAAAGTTTTTGCTACGGAAATTACTTTATATACTCATTAAACAGGTGATCCTTTTTCCAGCGTTCCTCTAGCTATTTTTAACTTTCTGAAAACAGTGTTGGCTCTCTAAAAAGTATGCGCGCATAATGATTATACGAGTATTTATGCTATTCACACAGACTTTGAATATTATTATCAGTTTGTCTGATAGTTTGTAACGCATTAAAGGATTCATTATAGATCCCATAAAGTATATATATATTCTTGATCAGCTCGACGAGACGAGTCGATCTAGCCATGTCCATCTGTCTGTCTGTCTGTCTGTCTGTATGTTGTTGCGCATTTTTTGGACACCAATTTTTATGCTATTGACCCGCCATGCCTACTTTTGTGGCGCCTTTTTATGGTCAGCCGCATAACATATATAGACTAACGGGATTGGCTCGCTCTTTTTTTGGGGCAGCCCTCATACAAACCCACCGTGCAATTTTGTGTTTTTTATGAAAAAAATTCTTTATTTACATCAATATTAGCTTGAAATTTGATTTGGTGGATTTTAGTGGACAACCGCTTTATATACATATACAATTGGGCGTGTCGCTCCCATTTTTTGAGGTAGTCCCATGCAAACCCACAGCTCACTTTTATGCATTTGTATGAAAAACGTCAATATCAACTTGAAAATCGTGAAATGGTAGCATCTTATAGATGGTCGCTACATACACATCTGCTAGTGGGCGTGTACCGCCCACTTTTTGGGGTAGTTGGGTTTTTTTTAAGTGATTGAAAAGATTTTCCTTGCTAAGTTTTTTTTTGTTCCTAAACAAATTATAGTACAACCCTCGTACAATTGAATAGCACCGATTGCTATCGAATTGATGAATTCGACTTTCGACTAAATGACTTCAGCAGCATTCGGCAATAAATAATGCAACAAAAATGCGGTAATGCATGTCAAGTCGGTCGTTTATTGTAAGTTTCAAGTCTTGTTAGTTTTGGCAATTTAAAACCATAAAGCGCCTACATTCTCATGTCATCATCGTCATCATCGTCATCATCGTCATCATCGTCATCATCGTCATCATCATCAACATCATGATCATCCACAGCGATGGAATGTCGTCATGCTGACAACATTTGCCCATAGGCATTGCTTAGCCAGCCCCT
Organism: Leucophenga montana; assembly: GCA_035044765.1. Lineage (NCBI taxonomy): Eukaryota > Metazoa > Arthropoda > Insecta > Diptera > Drosophilidae > Leucophenga > Leucophenga montana. The sequence goes on along the minus strand of JAWNNQ010000124.1, from coordinate 322,907 downwards.
ACACTAAGTAGCTAAATAAATAGATAGCTAGATGAGTGGATGGATAGTGTTTCATCTTTGCTTCAAAGTTTGTCATAAAATCGTATATATGTTTACAGTGTACGGATGTATGTAGGTATGTACATATAAACTATTGCTTGGCGCTGCCATTTGTCTTTTTTATGTGTGTACTGCATTCTTTGCATGGCATTTTTGTTTGTGATTTATTTTGTGTAATAAACTTTTGGACAATCGAGTCTTCACAACTATGCCACCCGCTGCTTTTAGTTTTTTTTAGTTTTTCTGGTTCAATTTTAGGAGGCGGGGGTATGTATAGTCATAAATGGCACTATATTGCATTGAGTGTAGTTGTTTGAAATGATCAACATGGCAGATAGACCGAAAAAAACAACAACAACAAAAAATCATTTTGCTGAAGCGCCATTCATGTCGTTTAAATGCCTACGAAAGCGATAGACTATGAACTAAATGCTTTATGATGACACTGATATTGTTGTTGATGATGTTGAAGATGATGATGAGGATGAGAATGAGAATGATGGCAATCCAGCAGCTACTACAACAACCAAAAACAATGACAAACTAAGCTAATATTTTGCCATTTTATTTTCTTAGACGCGCCGCCATGTTTTGCGATACGATGCTGCAATATTTTGTCCTTACTTGTGTTGTACTCGTAGTACAATACATCCACACACACACACACACACTCACACACACAGTGAGGGGCATATAGAGTGATTTAAGGAGCACCGAAGAAATGAAATAAAGTCAAACGAATTGACCAAAAATTAGAACGAGAACAATAAAAGCTAAAATGATATTTAGGCATATTTAGATATGATATGTGTGTGTGTGTGCGAATCTATAAAGCTCATATGACAGTGAGACATACCACACAGATACTGCTAGTTACACACAGATACGCACACACACACATGCATACAACAATAGTAAAACAGCAGGCGATGCAGCAAGACGAATGGATGATGGAAATTCAAAAAAAAAAAAAACAGTCAAAGAACAGTAAAAATATGAATTTCTTTGACAAATGCAGTATAGCCGAATAGTTTATACACTTCGCACTTATTTTAAATCAACTATATTCTGTATATAATATTGTAGGTATATGTATAAGTTCAAAGTTCGCCAGCTGTGAGGTTTTCCATTAAACAAAGCTGTAGAGCATACATATCAAATATATAATTAGGGTGTTTTTCGATTTTATTAGCAACAATTATATGAATTTTAGCTGGCTCAAGTTCATTTTACATTGAGAAATATTTTTGACATATTTTTTATTACACAAAAAAATGTTTAACCAATGTTTACACGTGCTTCGAACTTAGATACAAGCTCTCATCACTATGCTTCTCAGAAAAAATGCGCTGTATATCACAAGAATTTCTATATATCCAATGATAAACACGTTCAATTTTCCAAGCATGCTATTTCTGCGGCATTCTAGCAAGTGCGGCTCTCCTTCACTCTCTGCGTATTGTTGTGGCATGTAAGAGGATAATGCTCGAGAGAGAGAGAGAGAGAGAGAGAGAGAGAGAGAGAGAGAGAGAGAGAGAGAGAGAGATAGAGATCGAAACACGTATTTATGCGACTAAAACGTTTTTCTTGTGCCGATCACAATAATTAAAAAAGAAAGACAGTCACCAAAAAAAAAAAAAAAATTTTAATTGAGTTCACCTCTATACAAAGTGAAACTTGTACTATACTATATCTTGCGCATTTGCAGAGTTTTATCAATTTATAATTGGCTTTTCGCATGCTATCGTTTAATATTTGTTTGTGTGCGTTTGTATTTTACGTAAAGCCGCTGTCTGTTTGATTCGTTTTGTGCGTGACGATTGTTTGAGCCTTTTAGAACCAAAATATTGAACCGATTTTGATAAAATACAGATTATAAACATTGGATTATCCTACATAGATACACTTTTTCATTTAATTTTGTTTATTTACTATTCATATAAGTATACTATAAATTAATAGATACTATAATTTTCCATCTCATTTAATGAACTTCATATAGCCACTTCAAAAGTTTTTAAGGTACAAATAAAATATACAATATTAATTATGCCCAAATCTGGCAAGCACTAACAAAAAAGTACAAGAGTTTAGCCATATGCTAGTCCAATACTTTTGTGAGAAGCGTTTTATATCGCTTTAAATTTGTTTTAAAACTCTTCCACTCTTGATTCGCTAACTCAAGGTAACTGCTTCACTTGAATTTAAAATTTTCCCTTTTATTCCTACAAAAAATAACAAATTCTGAAATTTCTTTGGTTAAATCACTTGGTAATGGTAAACAAGGACATTGTTTGTGTAATTTTCATTGCTTAAGCAAAGAGCTGCGCTCAGAGCATTACCAAATTATTAGTGTATGAAGAACATACAAGCTTGGACACCGCTGAGCTAAACCATTATTGGTTCATAGTTTTATATACTACTTTGATATTAATATATATTATTTCGGTCATCGTGTCTACGAAGCTTAAACAGTTCAAAAGTTTCTCCATAACCTCAAAATTGCCACAGCTATAATTTACCTACATATTTCAAAGTAAATTTGGATTCACTTTGAGTGATTCCGAAGCCTGAAAAGCATACTGTTAGCACAGAGAATGATTTTCTGCGGCTGTGCCGTAAAGTCATTGCAGTTATGTCATTAGTGATGGGGCAAAGTTGCATTCATCACTCCATTTATAAATATATTTTACCATGTAAGGTTTCTGTTTTCCACACCACGGTAGGAAATACGCCTAGTGAATCATCCAGTAGATGTCGCTGTTATTTGAATCTGCCAACCACGCAGTATTGTACATACATAAGTGTGAGTTCTCATGCCCGAATCGGTGCAAGTAATTTTTGAAGCAGCCGTTTTCAGACAAAAGTTTTATTCACATTTAGAAGTTTCGGATCAACGGATCAAAGCATGAGTACAGCATAAGGGATGCATAAGGGATCCGAAGCTGTCTACGACCTTATTTTGACCCTCGTGTGCTTAGCATAATTCTTGAGAGCGATCTACATGTTCTTGATGCCGGAAGGTGCTTCTTGTAGCATAGCATAGTACTGAGTTATTTAAAAGCTCGCTTATCATGTTCCCTCCACTAAGGCACTCTAAGTGTGCACTAATTTGAGGCTGCTGATAGGTGTGGTTTAGGTTTTGTGTTCTGCAAACTGCAACCCGTGACACTTTTTTCTTACATGAAAACTAAGTAGTGTGTTTCTTACGACTTTATCAGAATATCGGGTCTCAAAGAAAAAAATCATTATTAATATTAACTCATTTATATATTTTTTGCGTTACAAGTTTGTTGAAATTTTAATAATGTTTCTTTTTTGTTGTAAGTAGGGTATAACAATAAAGATTAAGACTAAGCCGGACACATACTTAAGCTGTGCTTGCTATTGTTGTTGTTGTTGTTGTTGTTGTTTTTGTTGTTGTCCTGCGGCAGTTCAACTACATTTAAGTTTAGTTCAAACTGCAACAAGAACAACAACAACAGCAACTGGAGTAAACTAACAACAACAACAACAACGACACCATGCAAAAACAATAACAACACTAAGAAGGACAACGACGACGACGACAATGCAAAGTGTAGTATAGCATTTTGTTTGCGTTGTCCTTTGAAGGCAAATGTTCGTTTGCTTTTGCTGTCGCTCTCTTACCCTCTTTGTCTCTCTGTCTCTGTCATACACACAAATTCTTATATGAGAAACGTTTTTAGCGTATCTATATGATGTTGTTGCTTTATTGCTCATGATGATGACGATGATGATAATGATGATAATGATGATAATGCTGATGATGACTACGACAACTAAACAACAAAACAAACAAGCAAACATATAAACAGACAGACAGACAGACAGACAGACAGACAGAGTGTTGGTCTGACAGTGAGATAGCAACAAACAATAACAGCAACAACACAAGTAGCAGCAGTAGCAGCATACGAGGGTAGATCAAAAAGAATACTAAAGAAGAAGAAACAACAAAATCAACATTAAAATTTTATTTTTGAAAGTGCTTTACAAATTTTACTCCATTGTACTGAAACTATATACGAGTATAAGCATATGTACACCTAAAATTACCATCGAGCTTTAAGTCGTAAGATGCAACGCAAATGCTAATGAGGTATGAATACATATATAAAGCTATAAAGTATGTATTTAAGTACATATATTATCATATCATCAGTTCTAATCAGTTTTCTTTGCTAACGCCTCGAAATTTAGTTTTGTATTATTTCTAGAAGCTTAGACAAGTCTATCGAGCTCAAGATCAAATAAAACGTGAAACAACCATTCAATTTATACATTATGCCTGAAAGTACCGAGAATTTGTAATTTAAAAAGCTCGCCTACTACACAAAACTATACTATACTATACTATACCATTGCCAAATGGGCTGCTGCTCTTTGAATATCTTTAGTTAGTACAATGAGTTACAAAACTAGAGTTTGCCTTAAATTTTGTGTTGCGAATGGAATTTCGTACGCCAAATTTCGTTAAGAATATTAGAAAAATGTTATGGTGAATTAGTTTCATTGAAAACTCAAACGTACAAGTGGTACAAAGTGTTCGAGCGTGGTCGAGATATCATCGAAAAGCTTCTTTCCGGACGAACTTCGACCTTTTCAATGGACGGTAACATCACGAATCCATTCGAACAGTACCGTGAACATTGTCTCTTTTGACTTACTAGATTGCGGCAATTTTGATGTCACATACAGGGAATGCATCACAATTGGTGATCAGATCCATGTCTCATATATATGAGTTTGACATGCAAACAAGACAATAGGCATCAGAAAACCACATCAAAGTCGCTCAAAATTCAAAGAAATGGTTTTCATCGATATTCGTGGTTTAGTTTCATACATCCCGAAGTAGCTCCATGGAGTTGACATCACAAAAATCCGTGTGTCGGCTGCCGAACCGGAGGGGGGTTGCCTTTGGATTATTATTCTCGTAGTTTACTGTCATATTTGAAAATCTTTAATCACCGTTCTACTACCACCGTACTCAATTGATTTATTGACGTGTAATATCTTTTCGTTCCCGAAACTCAAATTAACGCTATAACGTGGAATCCGCTTTGCGTCCATCGAGGCCATAAAGTAACGAGTTCAGAACTATACTGGAAAGCGCCCATAAAAAATGTTTCGCAGATTAGAAAAAACGCTGGCAACGCTATACTGGCCTATTTTAAAGGCGTCAAAAACATATTTTGATGATTAAATGCAAATTCTGTGTTTTTCATTTCCCAATTCCCCGGCATTTATTTAATGTAAGATGTTTCTTTCTTGAGATTTGAGATGATTTAATGCAAAAGTTTGTTTCTGTGTTTTGCATATTTTGGAAAAGCTTAACTAGCAAACTTTTGTTCTACGATTTCTCTAAATATAAACAGATTTAGCGAAAGAACCAAACCAAACCGTTTCCGTATTCAAAAGGATTGTTTATATTCGATTTGACTGGCTGTTGCGGTGCTTACTTTTGTGCAAAACGCCGGAATTGAAACTTGGTAGTATTGTGTGTATATAAAACGGAATGAATAAATTGTAGTAAACCACATTTTTAAGCTGGCATTTCGTAGTTTATGTATTAAATAGTGTTCAACACATTTTTTATTTTTTTTTCACTAATTTATATTTAGCAAAATAAAGTGACAATGCTTATCAATCGTACAAATTGTGGCAGCACTGAACACAGCTTTTATTATTTAACACAGCTGTTTAGTTTTTTTCATTTTGTTCCACATTTTAGAACTGCAACTTTCGGATTGAAACACAAAAGCAAATTGTGCGGAAACCGGAACAACAAAATTCAAATCGTTCGGTTTCGTTTCGTTTTCAAAATGTTTTGTTAAGCACGGCACGCGACTGTGCCTGAACGGTCTAGTATCTTTAAACATATAAAATATTGTTAAAAAGCTTGTTTGAATACCTTTCGATCGAACTTTCCTTGTCAATCGGGTTGCCTAAGCCAAGCTTTTATGGTTTTGTGCTGACTTTTTGTACCACTCACTTACACTGTATATATATATATATATATATATATATATATATATATATATATATATATATATATGTGAGTGTGTGTGTGTGTGTGTGTGTGTAAACGTGCTTGCGTCCTTTCAACTCTTTGCTACGCCTTCTTTATGTCGCACACACACACACACACACACAAGCACACGAAGTGCATTTGTCAATTGTGCAGTGTAGGGCAGCAAATAGGCTTTCATACTTGTACAAAGAGACAAACAAACAAACAAGCTCACAGAGTGTTTTGCTCTTGCCCTGTGACTTTTTCTTATGGTTTTTGTTGTTGTTGTTATTTGTAATTTCAAATTGGGTTTTTCGTCTTCGATGTGTGTGTGTGTGTGTCTGTGTGTGTGAGTTTGCTATATTTCTTTTCTTTTGGTGTTTTCCTTTTAGTTTTTTGGTTTTTGCTTTTTTTTGGGGTTTTTTTGCCAATTTTTCTGTAGGATTTTTTGTTGTTCTTGTTTTTTTTTTGTATTTTTGTGCGGTGACAAACATTTTTGTCTTGTGTTGGCTTTCAGTTTCAGTTTTGGTAGCAAACATTTTCGGCATACGGCTGCAGTTTTGTTTTGCGCGGCGGCCATATGCAAACGGAAACGGAAATGGTGTTGTGTTAAAGGATATTTTTACTTTCTCGCATTATAATGCCCAAAAGGCAGAATTAATGCGCAAAGTAATGCTGTTCAAATGAAAAAATTATTTAAAATAAATAGAAATAAAATTCAAGCGCAGCGATCGTATCTAATTATAAAGAATTTTTTTTTTGTTTGGGTTTTTTTTTTTGTTTTTTAATATTATTTTGAGTGCGTGTATAATATTTTTTGGTATATTGTATTTCTTTCTAGTGTTTATGTGAAATAGTTAAGTGCAAAAATGCGCTTTAATGTAAATTAATCTATTAATTAAAGTGTATAAAAAAAATGTGTCCTTTTATATAGCAAAGTGCTTGTTACAGCGCGTCTTAGCACGTGTCTGTCCGTCTGTTCAGTTTAGTTTAGTTGAGTTGAGTTCAGTTCAGTGTCTGTGCTTATGTTTGTTAGTATTTAAAAAATAATAAAAAAAAGTGCCGCAGGATTAAGCCACAGGAAATGCAACACCAGATGTAACGCAAACGCATAAGGAATCTCAGGAATCTATAAATGTAGCTAAAAACGTTCATACACACACACACGCTCAACACACAACAACAACAGCAACAGCAACAGCAACCGCAACAAACATACTAAAAAAAAGAAAGAAAAGAAAAAGGATTACAACACAAAATGTTCATCTATCACGCAATCAAAGATGAAATTGACAAAATGTAATTATGCTGTAGCGAAGCATGTAATCCCTTTAACTATATCTACCAATTTATTACACACTTTTTCATAATTTTTTTTTCTTCTAATATGTCTGCGCAATGCACGAGGTTTCACTGTACATATACTATATACAAACTACTTGCATTCATACTTATATACCTATATATACATACCTATGTACATATATACCTATAACAGCGTATTGGAAATGTATATATTGAACGAAATGAGAAAGCATTGATTTTTGCTTAGCATTCGAATTCGAATGTTTTTTTTCCTTCTTTTTGAAATGCTTTTTTTTTATTGTTTGTTTAAGAACGGCCAAGGTGGAACAGCTGACGCTAGACGGCCCAAATTTTGTTGCATACTGCAAGGCGCGCTGATTTTGTTTTTACAAACTGTGCCGCTCAACGTTGCAGTTGAAGAATGAGACTGCAGGAGCAGCAGAGCCTGCGTTTGCATTATGAAATAATAACTGCATAAAAATTAAAAAATTAATTATTCATTAAAATTGAAATGAAATTATGACCAATTGCAAGCAGGCTGCAGTGGTTGTACTAGCGACTGCGTGCGTGTGTGTGTGTGTGTGTGTGTGCATATGTGTGTGTGTATATTTGTGCGCTATACTATATAAAATCAATTTATGCCAATTGCTGCTGCTGCTGCTCTGTATGATAATAATTATGAATGCTTGCACAATCCTGCTCAACGTAGCGTATGCGTAATATTTAATATATTTTTCTCCTTCTATAACTCAATCTCGCGCTCATTTGTATATTTTCAATATAGTAGTATAGTATATTAGCAAACGCGCATAAAAATAAATTATAGTTTAACAAAAATAGTTAATAATGTGCAGCGCACAGTGGGAACTTTTCATTTTTTTTTTTTTTTTCAATGCAAAAATCGTTTCCCCTTAACTACTGAAACAAGAAACTGTGAACGCTGCCTAAACGGACAGCTCGCATACATTTACATCGCCAATGACACTAGTCTACAGCTAAATGGTGCATTTGTTGCCAATTTCTTTTTTTAATAGAATTTGGTCTGCTTTAGAAAAGTGTTCGGTGTTTAATTTTTGCTTTATAAGTTTTTGAAATTTTATAGATGAAGCTCCATCGAGTTACCAACAATCAACAACAAGCAACAAAAACTTTCGTATCGATTCATAATATCACTTAATTGAACAGAACAACAATATTGAGGTATACCCAAGGTTAGATCTAAAAATAACCGAACTTTTAATTTAAATCAGAGAGCACGTGGCGCCATCTATTAAATGTTGGCAGTGTTAGAAAGATACAATTTTCTTCTTTCCAAAGCAGTTAAGTTCATGTTAATCGGTTGACAGCTTACTAAATGGCACACGTTTCAATAACAGCAGTTTTTGTAGCTCTGCCGTAAAAACCAAAAGAGAAAATATTTAATTTTGTTTTAAACTCGGTAAAAAATATTGCTGAGACTTACGAATTGTTAAAAAAAAGTTTATGATGATGATTGTATGAGTCGAACTCAAGTTTACACGTGATTAACAAGATTTAAAAAAGGGTCGTGATGATTTAAATGATGGTCCAAGACCTGAACGACGCGAAGCATCTAAACATCATGCTGAGTTAGTGGAAAAAGTAAGTAAAATAAACGCTATTGATGTTAATTTCACTGTGATTCTCTGGCTGGCAGAATAATTAAATTCAACATACTTTACAATCTACAAAATATTAACTGAAGATTTGTGTAAAAGAAAGGAGTGTTCGTGTAGAGCATTGCAAGGACAACATTGCAACAGCGGAAAACGATCCAGATTTTCTTGATTCGATCATAGCTGGTTGTGAAACATGCTGTTTTAAATATGATCCTGAAACTAAGCGAAAATCTACAGAATGCTGATTTGCAGAATGTTGATATCTTTCTATGATTCCAAGGGTATTGTTCTCAAGGAATTTGTTCCAGAAGGTCAAACTGTCAATGGAGAATATGATTTTTAAGTTTTACATGTTAGCTCCGAATATTCCAAAGGAAAGCAAATGTTTTTATTGCATGATAATGCAGCACCACCCCACAAAACCAAAAAAGTCAATGAATTTTTGATGAAAAAACAGATTTGTCTCATGGACCACCCTCCTTATTCGTCTGATCTATCATCGTATGATTATTTTCTCTTCCCGTAAATGAAAACTGCAATGAAAGGAGCTTTTTACGATGACATTCCAGCCTTGCAAGCAGCCGTGACACAAGTGCTTAAGAATATCCAAAAAAAAAGGAGTTAAAAAAGTCTGAAACGTAATAAACCATGCTTGTTTCATTTTATAACTTTAAAAGTTCGGTTATTTTTAGATCAACTGTGTTCGTACGCTTTGTATAAGGTGAACATTTTAAAACAACAAAAAAGTCTAATTTTAGTGCTATCATAACTTTGGGTCATATAGGTAAATAGATTTTGTTCATTTGTATTCCATTTTTTTTCGTAAAAATTCGTAAAATTTATGCGAAAAAATACAAAAATTAGAAAAACCTTCAAGCAATATCTCCTATTCTAATTTCAGCGATCTTTTGTATTTCATTATATCTTCTGACTCTTCGTATTTCTACTAAAAAAAAAAAAAAATTGTTATTTTATAAAAATGAAGCAATTAGTATCTCCTTTCTTCGTATTTGCTCTTCATTGCTTACAAATAATTTGTGCGAAAGATTAACTCAATTGGCAACTAAATATCCGGAGAATCACACCGTTTGTGGGTAAATTATTAATTTTAAATATTTTCTATTTTTAAATCAAACAATATTAAACGAAAAGATTAATAAAAATAAAACAAAAGCGTTTGATTACATATTAAAACCATTTAGACTTAATTATATTAGAGCATCAACTGTTTGTGAATTGTAAGATTATATGAACTTTTGTAAAACTTTTTTATGAATTTGAAATTTTTTGAAAAGTCCTACGAGCAGAGGTCCATTCCACTGCAGCGTTGCAAAAATATAACAGAAAGCGCGTGGTTGGTTTCTCAAAGACACAATTGTAAATTTTATATAAATAGAATAGCGCTGTTGCTACAAACCAAACATGTTACTTTAATTGAAAAAAAAAAAAATGACAAAAAATGGCTAAATAAAAAACCAAAGACAAAAATAATATAAATAACAACAACAACAACAAGAACAACAACAAAATGACTATATTAAAATGTGCATTAGCCAATTCGACGCCTGCTGAATGCTTTACAAACGACCATTTACGAGTGTAGTTTCAGAAGTTAGTGTTAATTTTTTGTAAAAACTATTTTATTTAGTCTACACAGGTTGTCTTTGTTTGAGAGTGGCTTCAGATTTTGCAATTGAATTTTGAACCACTTCAACATAACGGATTGAGCTGAAATGGAACATGCACATGTTGATTAAATGGCGATATATTTTATAGTTAAATAAAAACGTCGAAGTGAAATTTATCTTTATCTTTGCATTTGAGCAGCTGTTCATACGTGAAAAACTGTCCATCCTTTATTCTTGGCTTCAATACTCATGGCCCTCAGTTTCATTGCTTTTAAATGTATCCCTCGCTTTTTGTTTTTTTAAATTCGAAGCAACTAAGCCTTCATTAGTCTCACATAGCAAACGATTTAGTATATTATTGTATTATCTTTTAAATGAATACGTTTAGCTACCTTATTTATGCATTTATGAGTATATCTGACTGGCTCTATGTCAATACATTGAGAAAGTTTTGAGAAAGATATGTTTTGCATTTGGCTTCACTTAAATGTTGAGCTAAAGGTAGCAAACAATTGCTTCATACCGTCCGAAACACGTGTCTCACTTGCTAAAAAAAATGTTATTAATTTATTTAATGAAAATGCGACAAATTCGGTTTTTTGAAATATCATTTTAAACAAAATTTATTACGAAAGTTGCTAAATTGATGCTTTGAATATTGCTATTCCTAATGAAAGCTTAAATTTTACAATTTCAATGCAAGTTTGAAGTCGTAGTCGAAACCACGAACTCAGAATTGAGTTGCTTTGTGCTCTCTTACTATATAGAATTTAGCTGGATCGCTGGATAGAAAATCGCTCTCTTACTATTCGATGTCATCACTTTCGAAAAATGCTTAAGGACATATATAATTACAATGTCCATTCTTCCTTCTGTATTCGTTTTTAACTGATACTTGCTCTTCGGCTATTCTAAAGACATATGTTCCGGCTGAAGATGAAAATGAACCATGCACGAAATAGTAAACAAAATTGTGTGGTTTTTTAAACATGCAAAAGAAAAAATAATACGAGAAAGCCAAATAAAGCAAATAGTAGCTAAAAGATATGGCAACTTGTACTGCTTGCTGTTAATTTTGCGTGTACAAGTGAATGCTGGAAAATTTTCTTTGCGAATGAACGCGTTCTATTTGCAGAACAAATCGGACGCAAAAATCATCATCGTAAAAAAATAATTCACATTGCACTTTTTGTGAATATCATCAGCTGATTTTCGTCATAATTTTGCATCGAGCAGTTAAATTCAATTAAGAAAAAAGAAAAAATAGTGTTTAGAAAAAGAAAGAAGCTTTTAGCTGGCTGAAGGTAATTGTTTCATTGAAAAATATGTACTGTTCAACAATGAAACAAAACAAAAAACCATAAAAACAAATTTTGTTTTTGTTCGGAATAAGCTATAAAGACAATTTTACAGCAATCAGGTGCATATTAGTACGCTGACTGTGACTGCGACAATGCAAAGTATGCTGCTCAGCATATAATATAATTATAATGGAAATCGAAATCGAAATCGAAAATACTTGAGCAAAATGTTTAACTTTAAATGGTGACTGTCAAATTGTCAACCTGTTTTGTCATTCAGTTTGTGTTTGACAGTCAGTAAAAGTAAAACGATTTTTGCATTTATACAAGCATGGTTAAAATTGTTTATCGTGCTAGAAGTTTGTGGTATCTCTACATCTGAGACTGTGAGCAGCTTATGAAAAATATTTTGCAAAATTTCAAGTTTACTTCAATTGTTAGGAAGATGTTTCCGTTGGTGCAACTGTTTTAACTGCCCTCGCTCTTTTTGAATTCACAACACAAAGGCTGCCAACAGTTTTACTCTATATATATAGATACATATATGTAGGTAAATGCTTGTTTGACGAATCAAAACTGAATGCATTTAAAATGAATCGAAAGCAATTCTACAAGGCGCAACATTTGCCAAAAATAATTATTGCCATAAAATATGCAAACAAAAAGAAAAAAAAAAACAAGAAAGGGGGCAAAAATGAAAGAAAGTATAGTGAGCGGGTGTCCCGTCGCTAAAATCCTTGCTGCAGACTGTATCGCGATACAAGAAAAACTTTGCTTCGCCTTTTAGTTATTTGCCGATTCGATTTGTTCGCTCAGTTGCAATTTTATTTACTGCCTCTGTTGTCTGTACAAAACAAAAAAATGGCAGTTTAAAGTGATTGCATGTGGAGAGAAGGTGCAGCAATATATACCTATATATATACTCGTACAAGTATATCGTACTACATATATAGTTGAACTCAAATGGTGCCATCGATAACTGCAGCAGTTTAGTCACTGAGATATATCCTTTAGCACACTCGTACATACTCATATTTATACCTACTACATTTATGTATGTATGTATGTATGTATATATATAAAGCGAAAGAGTGAGGGAGACACCTACACATTTACACGCCATTTTGATATCGTTTACAGCACAGTGTGCACAGTGTGGCAATTTATATGAATTTGAATAAGCAAACCGCAAACCGATTGTAATCAGTTTGTTCGTAGCTAATCAGTTTATAATTTACACTACTTTCGCTATATATATTTGATTTAATTTCTACAGAAATTACTATTTACGAAGACTTTAAGAATTCATGTAGCATTAAAAACAGTCAGCGAAAAAAACGCTTTAATAGACTTCAAATGCATTTACTGGTATACTCCCAGAAACAGCAATAATCTATCTAGAGCTACAATCTATCAGACTATGGTCAAATTTTGAGCAATATGCATCATTATGCATGTTATTGACAACCATTAAAAGCAGAAATGAAAGACAGACAGACAGATTGACAGACGAACGAACAGAACCAGAATCGGTAGGTTGCCGCGCCGATGCTGCCAGAGAAACACACACTATTTCAACTAATGCTTGGCTTTTGATGTGTTGCAATGTATTCATATTTTTTCAATGGTTATATCGAACAGCGTAAAAACTTCCCTATATTGCGGTTAAGCGCAAAAATACTACAAAGTTATCACTCAATTGTGTTGTGAATTCAATTTCGGCGCCCCAACTGCTTTCGGTGCGTCTGTCTGCCTTTAAGCCATAATCTAAGGATAATGTTGTATATTTGTGCGTTTACTCGTTTATTGCTATTGCTATTGCTATTTCACCGCACGCGTCAATAAAAACAACATCAACAGAGAGGCGGTTACCAAAATAATAGCGAGGCGCATACAAAGTAAAACACGCAGTCGTTTATCTCTTTCGCGCTCACAAATGCTTATTTTCTAATAACTGGCTACTCGCATGATATCCCATTTAATGAGTGCTGCAAGAGCGAGAGAGAGAGAGAAGGAGAGAGAAAGAGAGAGATATTAATATTAGCGTGCGTCCATTTGTATGCATTTGTGCGTCTATGCTTGCACAAGTCTATGTTTCATAATGTGAGTGACGATTGTTTTACGTTTTTTAACGTGGAAAAGTAATGCCACTTCGTAAAAAATTATAAAACAAATAATTTATTGTACTTTTCGGCGATTTATGAAAAAGTAAGACCAAAATTGCTTATTACAATCAATTGCCACAATTCTACTACAATAAAATTTTATAAACGCGAAAGTTTATCTGGATGTGTGGACGTTTGTTACTCTTTCAAGCAAAAACTACTGTATGGATTTTAATAAAACTTTACAATAATATAGCTCATATATCAGAATAACACATAAGCTGATATATGAGCTATTGTATAAATTGGCCAAAATATAACAATAAGTGTCACGTAAGTCGGAAAAAATTCTGCCACACGAACTGCATTATGCTAACCTGTCTTATCATCAGTGGTAATACAGGTAATATACAGTTACCATACAGTAGCGCCATCTGCTTCGATTAATGGTACTGTACTATCATTTTGTACTGTCTTATAACCGCTCACCATCTGTCGTCAAAACTGTTGTAGCGTTATTTGTTTTCGAAACTGGAAACAGATATGAATCGGATGAACGAATGGATAGAAACAAATTACTGTGGTTCGAATACTATATAGTACTAGATACTAGATGTCCCGGCCCGCGTAGCTGGTCCCAGAAATGATCATTTTCCAGGGGATCGAATTGTGTATCTAAACCATTCTCGAATCCACTGGAGAACCGTGCTCTAAGTTTAATGTATGTTAATTGAAACTGATAAAATTTGATGATGATTCATAATATGTATTCAAAGTTTGTATAAAATTAAATAGGTAGTTACTGCAATACACTTCTATAAACTACGTTAAATGTTTTTTTATTTTGCTCTGCGTAAACATGGAGACTTTGCGATGTAGAAACGCGTGAGAAAGCTACGTAGAGCTGACCGTGAGAAAAACATGCGTGCCCAAATGTATTCCTGCTACCTTTAAGGTTTGACCCTGTGACTTGTTGTCAGTCATTGAAAATGCAACTTTTAATGGGAACTGCAGCAGGCGCTGAAAATTAAATGGCAAGTTATTAGGTATGATTAGGATGCGTGGTATAAGCACATTGTCTACCTTGGCATCGCTAGTTAAGATTGTGGCCTTCACAATATTCCTTCCTAGTTCGGTGACTCGAAACCGTATACCGTTGCATAATCTTGGCGCGTTCAAGTTGCGCAATAACAAAACGGGTACACCTACCTTTAATTCCAACCTATGGGATGGCACCCCGGATAAATCCAAAGAGTTTAGGAACTTCACGGAATAATTGGACTCGCATGTTAGTGGTGAGATAAGGCTTTTCAACTTTGGTCCACAGGTATGATGCTTTCAGGCATGCGTTAATTTCGTCTGCTACAGTGTCTCTCTCGATAAACAGGTAATGTCTGTCAAAAATCCCCTGCCAATAACACTAACGACACCCATTAACTTTCTGTTGCTTTGTATGTATTGTAGACAGCGATCGAGTGCCTCGATGGCGCGTTTGTGTGACATAGTACACTCATCGCATACGATCAGTTTACATTGTTGCAACAGGGCGCCACTCTTACTGATGTTCCACGTGGGGGTTTCTTCGCTGGCCAGATTAAGGGATAATTTAAAAACAGAGTGTGCCGTCCGTCCACCGGTCAGTAATGTTGCGGTGATACCAGATGAAGCCACAGCTAATACAACATTACGATCTCGACGGATTTTTGCTACAAGCAAATTAATCAAAAAAGTTTTGCCTGTTCCGTCTGGAGCATCAAGAAAAAAAGGCCACCTTCACCACACTCAACTCGTTGTAATGTTTTGTCATAAATGTCTTTTTGCTCGGGTAGCAGGCGTGGCTCTGTTTCGCAGATCTGAGCATCTAACAACATGATATCGTACCTTAGTTTTTTTTTATCAAATCGCTCGACAGCTCTCCTCGACGCTGTGGTGTAGGCATACCGAAGTCGGACAACTTCTTTCCAGAAATCGTTATTATTTTGTCTTCGATAAGACCCAAAGCTTCATTGAAACATAGATTATGCAACGGTCGATTTGATCCATCCTTTCAAATCTATGCAAGATATCTTTGTATAATGCAGTTGGTGTCTCATCAGCTCGTTGTGATGCCATATATTGAGCGTTCTGTTGATGCCGGGTATGGTATTGTTCTGATGTCTCAGCAGACCGTTGAGATGCCAGATATTCAGCATGCTGTTGACGCCGGGCTTGGGACTGTTCTGGTGTCTCATCAGCTCTATGTGCTGCCTCACGCGACGCTTGTTCAAGCCTTCGCAGTTCAGTTTCGCAGTTCAGAAAAAAAATTGTAGATACATTTGAGAAACAGCTTCGTTAAATAATCTGTTTATTTATATGCCAAGGCAGCAAATTTTCTCTCAACTAAACTGCCTCGAAATGAAACTTTTATTTTTAAATGAAAACCGAAACGAAACCACCGTTGTCAACACAATTGGTTAAAACCTATTTTTGAAAAAATTCTTCGTTTAATTTAAAATCACGGTGCGGCTTACGTTTTAAATACCGGCTCCAGACCTCAAAATTAAGCATTTAAAAGTTTTTTTGTTGTTGTTTTTGTTTTTGTTTTTTGTTTTTTTAAATGGCAAGTGATGACCTAACAGCTTGAAATGAATGCTTGCAGTATTCGAAAAGCAATAGATACTATATTTAGATACAGGGTGCTATGCAAATGAACTGTTAATTATTTCATTATATTATTAGAACTATAAAATGCAGTACTTAACACTGGCGTAGAATTAAAGTATATCACTTTTGTCGGAACATAGCCGTAATCGTAATCGTTATCGTAATCGAAATCGTAATCGTAATCGTAATTTAAGCGTAATCGTACAAGTTGCAGTAGTTCAAAATTGAGTTTCTTAATTTGAAGTTAACATACAAAATTGTAAGTTAAATAAAAGCTTTTGCGAAGTTTGAACTCTGCTGTGATATAAATATTGTTTCAAAGAAGAAGAATACTGAATTTAGTTATTGTCTAGCAGAAATTCTAGAATAAGTAAGTGCAGTGCTACAGTTCAGCTGCCAAACTATTTGTTTTTATTTACACTATACTACTTATAGCGATGCTTAAAACATGTTTCAATTAACTTATTGTTGAGAATCTGAATGCCCATATGATGGCTAAAGCTTGTAAGCTGCCACAAAGTAATGTTATTTGCAACAGTTCGAAGTTGTGGTGAACTTAATATGAAATACACGAAACTAACCAAAAGTACAACAAAGTGAAAAGACAAGACTTTTGCAGTCTTACTCACTATTCAATAGTGCTTGTTTCGTCTGTCACTTTTCCACTTTTGCAGAAGCTCCAAGCAATAAATTCGCATAAGAGCATAGGTAACTGCGTCATGCGTGCATACTAGCTAGTGTACAAAGCATCGATTTCTATACACATATTTTTGGTTTAAGAATGTAAGAGGAGAGACATGCAAAGGAGTATACTCAAGTAAGCAATTCGCTCGCTTACTCTTATTTGTACTCATTACTTGAAATCTTTGCAACCATTTCGTTTATGAAATATGCGCGAAGACAAACGGAAACGAGAACATACAATTCGATAAGTGACTTGTTTGCGATTTCGAATGAATTTTTTTTTTGTTTTCAAAAATTTAAATCAAATAGAGCAAACCATAGTTCAACAACCGATTTCAAATACAATTTTTAAAAACTCAAGCTTTGCTATTAAATCACACGAATAGATGCAGATTAATTTTATACTAAGTCTAGTAATTTATATAAAAGCATGACTTTCAATTTCAAATCGTTTGCAGCATTTTCACCTACTTAATAATAGTGTATAATGATCTTTGGAGAATTTATATCTTTTTTGCCATGAACTCTCATTAGCTGCGTGATGGCAACTTTATGCAAAGTAGGCCAAATCTACTACTGCCGAGTCATTTTTTTCAAACACAGAAAATAATTCTGAAATAATACTCACCATGAGTGCTTCGCATTTTTTGAATTTCACCATGGTAACTGCATATGTGTGTGTTCATTATCTTGTCAGAAAAACACTATTGTTTTGGCCGTACGTAGTCGTTATTTTCTTAAAATCGTCATAAGCCCTTTGCAGACCGCTTGGAAATTTGATCAAAAAGTGTTGCGATAAAAATTTATTTTACTTACAAAAGTGTGAAGAATCGCGGAAGCTTTATTAAAAATCCCAATTAAATGCGACTATTTTCGTAAGTTGGCAAGTACGCGAACGCAATTATGCGATGACTTATTGGCTAATGGTGTGGCTGTGTTGAAGTGTATGGATAATGGGGCATATGTAGTTGCACGCAACTTCTTCAAACAACTTTAGACCAGTAACTCCACCCACCTACAAAATATTGTAGCAAGAAGAGGGAGGAATGACCTGGAAAATGACCTGGAAAATTAGTTACTTTCCGTCAGTCATATGCATTCCCTATTGAATGATATCGTGATATCGTATCAAGATGAACAGTGTGAAGTAGTACTAGCCAAAAAACTACCGCCTTAATCTTGTCGCCGAACCGCCCGCATAAATTCAATATTTCAATTGTTCCTGCAGCTCTGGTATATTTTTGTTTCGTTCACGTTTGTGAATCGATACAAAAGCACCCAATTTACGGAGAACTCTTCATGCTCAAATGTGAAGTGTGCCATCGCAACTAACTCACGTAACTTCACGAACCCTGCTTACGCATTTATACTCGTTGATTGTAGTAAGGCTATTTCTACGTTACCCTCAAGTTAATGATTTAAGATTTTAACTTATTTCAGTAAATTGCATTACTTTTTTGGTAGGTACTCTTGCTTATAAACTCTTTCGCAATAACACACCCTGTATGATATTGCTGTGCTCTAGGTGTGTTTTTGTGTGTGCTCTACATATGTACTCGTATATATATTTTGTGTGTGGCTGACGAATTGCAAAATCGTATAACATTTGGTAAATGTGGTTTTCTGTTTTAATTTTCTTGTTTTTTGTATCCTTTTTTGTTGTTTTTGTGTGTTGTTTCTGCACACATACACACACACACATATCCTATATATAAAGTACTATGGAAACCGCCGCCTTTACCTGCTTTTGTCATACCGCTACCTCTGATCCTTGCTATAATATTTCGACGATTCTGTTTGCCATTAGTGCTGACACTTAATTGCGGGCGAGCGACTAAGCGTCAAAGGAGTGCAACAACAACAACAACAACAAAATGTCTAAAATAAAACCGAACAAGTTGAAAGCAAATAAAAATGGTGGCGTTGAGAACCGACGACGCAGTGTATAACTATAAGAAGCAGCAGCAGAAGAAAAAGAAGAACCGGAAACACCGACTACAACAAATACACAAAAAAACAAAAAAAAAAAAAACAAAAACCATATTAAGAGCACTTAGAACTAGTACTGCAACAGCAACAACAACAACAACAACGACAACAACAACAGCAGCACCATTAAGGAAATCAAGCAAAGGGACATACGTATATATATACGATATATGTATATATAACATTTAACATTATTTTGCATTGTTGTTGTAGTCCTTTGGCATTAAAGCAGTTCGCCATTTTCCAAGAAAAAAATATAAAATTATTTGAAAAAATGAATAAAAATAAATCGAAAACGAAACAAAAATAAAAGAAATACAAAAACAAAAAAAAAACAAATATTTTACTTAACTACAACACAAAATGGCGCAAAAGTCGAGCTCGAACTTTGCTCTGTGCCCGTTCAGTTCAGTTCAGTTCAGTAAAATTCTGCTCGCGTTGGCAGCCCCAACCGAATTGAATCGCGCGACGGACGCGTTAAGAAATAGTTGCATAAACGGCACACGCGGCGAGCGAGTGTCGAGCGCACAACGCGACAAAAATTTCTTATTTATTTAATTAAAAAAAAAAAAAAACACAAAAAATATAAGCAGTAAAAAAATTGTATAAAAATTTTAAATAAAATGAAACGGAAATGAAATTAAAAAACAAAAAACCAAAATGGCAGACGGATAAGCCGAGTGTATAAAACTTTATATTAGAAGCACAAAAAAAAAAATGAATACGAATACGAATACGAAGCAAAGCAATCAACTACTACAGAAATGATAAAGGCAACGCAGCATGCAGCATAAAAAATAAAAAAAAAAATATAAATAAATAAATATAGGATATACTTACACTACAAAAGGATATAGAACTCATAGAGTGTAATATATGTATATATATCGTATATAGAAAATGGCGACATAGAAACGCTAAAACAAAAACAAACACACAAAGAAAGCGTCACAGACGCAGACAAGGACGACTACGACAACGGAAGCTGCGAAATGTAGGCCAAGACAAATGGCAGACAGCGAAACAAGCGCATAGCGTGTGTGTGCGTGTGTCTCTCTATGTAGGTGTGCGTGTGTGTGTGTGTGTGTGTGTGTGTGTGTGTGTGTCTATGGAATTGGAACGAAAGCGAAATGAAGTAGAGTAAAAATGAGAGCAAAAGCAGTAAGGAGTCAAGTAAAGAATCAAGCAAATGAAAGAAAAGACAGCATGAAAGTTATGCGGTCGACTACAACAATAACGACGATGATGATGATGACGAAAGATGATGATAATGATGATGATAATGATGATGATAATGATGATGATGGTGTTCTAGCACAGTGGTCAAAAGTTGCTGTGATTAGACTACGAAACTCCAATGGTTTCGTAATCGTTTTGTCAGCATTTAATCAGCAAAAGTGAAGTGAAAAGCGCCATTGCAATACTTAAATAACACTTATAATTTGTAGCAGAATTATAAGTGTTATTTAAGTTAATTGTATTGCGTTCATAATTTGTGTGTGTGCTGAAACCAGAAGTATATTTCGCCAGTCCTTAGTTCTGCATTTGTATGCCGGTTTTTTTATGTATTTATGTACAACGCACATAAATAGATGAGAGCTGTACACGGTGTGATCTAAAATTAACCGAACTTTAAATAAAACATGCATGGTATTATGTTTCAAAGCGAATACTTATGCAAAATACGATCCATTTAACTCAATAAAACGTTTGGAACGCTCAACTAATTTATCCATAGACTTTTTCAACTCGCTTTTTGGGATGTTCTTTAGCATCTATGTCACGGCTGCTTGCATGGCTCGAATGCCATCGTAAAAAGCTACTTTCATTGCAGTTTTCATTTTTGGGAAGAGATCGGGCGAATACGGAGGGTGGTCGATAATACAAATAAGCTGTTATCCTTTGGAATATTCGGGCCTAACACGTAGAACTCTCGACCACAAAACGATGTAAACCTTGTAAATAATATTCTCCATTGACAGTTTGACCTTCTGGAACATAGACCTAGTGAACAATACCCTTGGAATCATAGAAAGTTATCAACATTGTCTTGATTCTTGACTTCGGAAAACGAAATTTGTTAGATTTTCAACATTTAACTGATGTGGAACAAAACGTGCACACACCTTCCTTTTACCCAAATCTTCAGTTAATATTTTGTAGATTGTACAGATCTGCCAGCATTCTCACGGTGAAATTTGCATCGATAGCGTTTATTTCAGTAACATTTTCCACTAACTCAGCACGATTAGATACTTCGGGTCGTTCAGGTTTTGGATAATCATTTGAACCATCATGACCGTTTTTAAATCATGTTAATCACGTCTAAATTTGAGTTCGACTCATACAATCATCATCATAAACTTTTTTTTAACAATTCGTAAGTCTCAGCCAATTTTTTACCGTGTTTTTTTGTAGTTACAAAAACTGCTGTTATTGAAACGTGTGCCATTTTGTAAGCTGTCAACAGATTAACATGAACTTAGCTGCTTTCGAAAGAAGAAAAATGTACCTTTCTAACATTGTCAATATGTAATAGATGGCGCTACGTGTTCTATGATTTAAATTGAAAGTTCGGTTTTTTTAGATCATACCTTGTATATGCGGGTACCTTATGATCAAAAAGTATCCAGAATTCAATAAAGCATTATTTATTTTGATCCCTTTAAGCTAATATCCATTGTATGCAGTACACATATTATAACGTTTCGGCCATACCATAATATTGTTTGTCAAATAGTCGCGTATGTGATATGAATATCTGGAAAAAATTAAGCAGTCTCGGAACAAGTCGCATTTAAATTCATCTTATGCCCAAACTATCGTGCTTAATGCTCTGCAACTATCCAAACGAGTTTATCTGTTTGTCTGTCTGTCCATCCGACAGTCTGTCTGTCTGTCTGTCTGTCTGTCTGACTGGATGTTGTTGCGAATATTTTGGGCACAGATTTATAAGATATTCGGTTGTATGTATTTTTATTGCAGTTTAATAGAACATCTAAATTCACATGTCGCTCCCACATTTTAGGGCAGTCAATATCGACATGCAATTTGATATGATGGCTACTTATGGACAGATGCTTCTCATAAATATCAAGAGGCGCGTCACGCCCCACTTTTAGGGATGGGCTACCATAGAAACTTATCGCGCAATTTTGGAATTTTATATGAAAACTTTTTTATTACAGTTAATATCAACTTAAAATTGAATGAAATGGTTGCTTATGGGCGAACGCCTCACAAATAGTGAAATAGATGTGACATCTGCATTTCAGGAGAAAGCTTTTATTTCATAAGTAATCTCAAGTGGGTTTCGTTTAAATGAAAAAGTCCGCGTATTTTTTGATCAGAAGGTGTATACTGTTTAAGGAAATATCAAAATGTTGACAAATTGTATATAAATACGAAAATTGATAAGACGAATCGATCTAGTCTTGTCTATTCGTTCGTTCATCTGTTGTCCCAGTGACTGTTCTACAGATACTCGGAGTAAGCGTATTTGAGGCATCAAACTCGTGGCATGAACGCTCTATGTTTCACACTAATGTTGCACACTAATGTGTATTTCGTCTTAGAAAGTTTGAAAACAGAACAGGCTCTTTCTCTTATATAGAGTCGAGTAAAAAATTTGTAATTAGAGCAACAAATTAGCTCTACAAAATACCATTTCAAGAACTATGTTTTTCGTTATATTTCAATATTGGTCTGCAGACTAATCTTTTTTAGTAATTTCGACGCGAGCACAAAACTAGCACAAAATGCTTACATTACGAAACATTTCGGTTTCTCAACTCGGTCTGCTAACATGACAACTCATGAACAGCTCGACGATACTTTATGCCAAATTTGAAATATCTTACGTCAATCTTTATAAAATATTTCATATAGGCCCAGATCCTAGCTGAAGCTAAGTACTTTTAAAATTGATTCATCAAAGTCTTTTAAATGTAAATATAAAATCAGAAACTAAATTTACCAAAATACCCGACAAAAAAAAAAAAAAAAAAAAAAAAGTACGGAAACTCTGTATGAAAGGGCGCCGTACTTGCTACAGTGCAACATGAAAGCAATCATTTGCAGTGCGCAGCCAAGCTAACTGATGATAGGTTGCGGTATACTCGTACCTAGAAATACGTGTATTGTGCAGCCGTTAATTTTTCTGTGTAAACAAAAATGTGGTTCATTATTCCTTCTTTCGCATTGAACGGAAATATATATGCAAAAACAAAATATTTCTCAATGTAAAATGACCTTTAGGCAATAAAAATGTTTGTTAGAACGCTAGAACGCGTACACTAGCCATAGTAGTGGCGTGAAAATGAAACCTTTGTCAAATCGTTTAGATTTGCATAATAAAATGCTGAGTTTCACTAAATATTTCTGTCGAAAGAGCTGTCAAAAATTGTTTGCAATATATCAAAAATCGCCTTTCTCTCCTTCTTCACGCTCACGTTCCATAAGACTTGTGTGAACAGCCTCTTATTTATGAATTTCGTTTTCTATTTTAGATATTCTGCAATCAGTAGAGATTTTTATATTTTACTTTTTGGCATACCCAATACAAAATAGCATTAAAATCGCATTTATTTGCACAGCAAACTGAAAGCATTTCTTCACGTCAAAATTGTGACTTATTTTTTGAATTTAAACAAATATTTCTCAATTGCGCAAATATGCGCCAAAAATATTAATATTATATTTTATGTATATAGTATGCATATTTATATATAATTTAGCATTGAAAGGTGATGTAATATGGCGTATAAGAAGAACAAATTAAGGATTGCAGCACTGTCAAAAATATTTGTTTGGTATTTCTATGAAAATGTAGCAAAAATGTTTCAAAATGATGTTGCATTGAAATTTGTGCCACAAATTATGCGAATCTATACACTGTGCAATGGAGTCAGTGACAAGCAGTCAATATGCGGAACATCATTATGCTCTTAAAGCTATCAATACTAAACTTTTATATCCTGCATACGAATAGATGTACTCTGGCTATATTTAGTTTTATTTTATTTACTCAAATTGACTAACTACAGACAGTGGCTCCCATTAAGACAGTGGCTTTTTGAATTTCGAATTATATTGATTTGAGAGTAGACCCTGAAGTACCCAATCTGTACCATTGAAAGCAGACATGAAAGGCAGACAGGCGAACAGAACGTCAATAAAAAAAAGTAATCCATTCTGGCACATCAGCGACCAAGTCAAGCAGTAGATCAAACAGTGATTTTCTTTGATTTATATCGGACCGTGCGCCTGTCTGTCTTCCATGTCTGCTTTGAATGACCTTTCAACACTTTGACTGTAGTCTATTAACAGCTGATTGTTGACAGCATGGAAATCATGCAAAAAGTCACTGCATTATCAAATTGCTCACGTTTATTGTTTGTTTGTTTTTTTAACTATAAGCTAAATTTACTAGTGCATTCAAAGAAGACACTCGCTCTTATTAGATGCACTTTCAACTAATGCCTTATCAAAAAGTGTTATTTTTGTTTTGTTATTATTGTTATTGTTCTCTTTCTTACTCAATGATATTATTGTTATCCTTTTTGCTGTTTGTTGTCGTAGTCGCTGTCAGTGGAGATGCCGACTTTGGACTAATGGCATGTAAAGAGAGAGAAAGAGAGAGATAGAGAAAGAGAGAGAGAGAGAGAGAGAGAGAGAGAGACAAACAGCGAGAAAGAGAGAGCGCGCAATACAAACATTAAGTGGATTATTTCATTTATAAATTCACACATACGAACACACACACACACATATTAACAGCAGCAACAAAAATACAACAACAAAAGAAACAACAACAACAACAAAAAAACAAAAGGACAAAGCCATACGCAACGTTGACACACATATTCCGCATGGCATAGAAGCATTTGAGAACAGCAGGAACAGCATTTCAATCGTCATAGGTCCACAACATCATCATTATCATCATCATCATCAGCAACGTTGTAATCGGCAAACATCGCCTTCGAGTTCGTGTGCAATGCCGACATAAAATTACGACAGAGAGAGTGAGTGAGAGTGAGAGAGTGAAAAAGAGCGCATCTATAGGATAAAGAGTCGTTCTGCATACGCTTGTCCTGTATATTCCCTTTCATCATCATCATCATTTTTATCTTCAACATTTATATACAATATCAAAATAATCATCATCATCATCATCATCATCAGCACGGACAGGAGTAGTTGTAGCAGCGACGTTAGCGTCGCCATCCTTAATATTGTTGTTGGTTTTATTGTTGTTGCCGCTGCGTTTCAAGTTGCTGCTACGAATACAAAAACCGAAATGAAATTTTATAAAACGCGTCGCGTTGTCGAGTCGCATGTTCAGCTTCCGTCCTCAACAAGAACCAAAAACAAAATTTTTTTAAAAAATAAATTAAACACAGTTTTTTTTTTTATTGTTTTTAACTTGAATTAATTTCATTTTTGCAAGTTTTCCATTTTTTTTTTGTATTTTTTTTTGGTTTATATAAATTAATTTCACATTAAATTAAATTCGTGCCAAAATTTGTGTATAAAAAAAAGAAGGAAACGTAAATTGTTTAAGGAAAACGTAAAAAATCAGCAGTTGAAGTTATCGCCGCCAACGTTTAAGTGCGCGCTGTGCATGTGTGTGTGTGTGCTTGTGTGTGTGTGTGTGTGTGTATGTTGTGGAGTTAGTAAAACAAATGGAAATTCGAATGAAAATAGCGTAAATTTTCTTTTTGATATTTTGCCAAAAAATTAAAATACTGAAAAAGCGCATTAAAGCAAGAAATACAAAAATGTTGTATATCCAAAAAAGTAAAAATCAAAAAGAACAACTAGGAAGCAAAGCAATAAAGAGTGTCGCCAAGCAATAGCAATGCGCACGTATTAGAGTGAGTGAGTATCAAGTGTGTGTGTGTGTGTGTGTGTGTGTGTGTGTGTGCGTGTGCCTGTGTGTGTGTGTGTGTGTGCGTGTGCCTGTGTATGTGTGTGCATGTAATAATGTGTGTGTGTGTGTGTGTGTGTGTGTGTGTGTGTAATAGAGATAAAAGCGAAAAAGCAACAAAAACAAAATGCACGCATGCCACTCTCATTGTCTCTATATATATATGCATTTGTGTCTGTCCGTCTGTCTGTGTGTGTGTGTGTGTGCGCGCCTCCATTTTCTGTGTCAGTGTTACATTACGTAGACGAAAAACGTAAAACGCGCAAAAAAAACAAGAAACGTTTAAAAGCAAAATTGTAAAACCGGTTTTTTCTTTTCTTTTCCGTAACGCAACGCCGCCGCGCGTGTCGCTATACACCAACACCAACACCAACATCACCACCACCGACGCCATTGCAACGCGCGCGCAACATGAAACGTTTTGGCATTGAAACGAAATGGGAAACGGAAATGGCACACATGCCAGTACTATGCGTTGTAGTAGTTTTCTTTTCTTCTATATTCTTTCTTCATTCTGTTGTTGCTGTTGCTGTTGCTGTTGCTGTTGTGGTTGTTGTTGCCAGCTATTGTATAAGGCTGCGAGTTGAAAGCAATTTGAAAGTCTTGAATCAAAGTCAAACTAAACAAAACAATAAAAAAAAACAAGCAAATGTATTCTAACTAATATGAAAATCAATTGAAACGCTGCTTTAATGCTTCTAAGCTGCATAATAATTTGCATTTTGTTTGTTTGCCAGCTTGTCTCTGTGTGTGTATGTGTGTGTACGTGTACGTGTATGTGTATGTGTATGTGTGAGTGTGTGTCTGTGTCTGTGTATGAATTTGTTTGCGTATTGTGTTTCATAAGTGTATTTCAACGTGCGTTGACAGCCGCTTATTTATGCAAATGTGCGCCGTTCTTTTTTATATATTTATTCTGCTCATTACGCGTTCATTTCCTTTTCTTTTTTTCTTATTTTTTTTTTAATGTGGTTTTGAAATGTAAACAAAATTTTTTTTTCACTTTTTTTTTTGTTATTTTTTTTTTAATTAAATGAAACGTTACAGCGTCAGAACGCAAGCGAAGCAGTGTGTTTAAGTTTGCTAAAATGTGTGCGTGTGTGTGTGCGTGCAAAGGCGTGTATTGCGTTTAAAGCAGCGCACTTTAATTTAATTTTACCACATTATTTAATGCTTCGTTTTTTGTACAGCGTTTTTTAGTTACTTAATTAGGCAGAAGTTATCAACGCTTTGTACGTACATACTCGTATGTACGTTAATAATGCTGTCAATGCTATTAACTCTAATGGCTTCTGAATGCTATAATTATAATTTAAATAATATCTTTGAAGTAATGCTATGTGCTATGATATCAATGCATTGAAAACGTACCCATTAATACTGAGTGCATAATTTGCTTAATTAAATTACCACAGAATTCAATTGCAATGGGTGGTAGTGGCAGTTGAAGTGCATCTGCGCTGATTGACCACATTCGGTACAGAGCGAAATGCGAAATGCGAAATGCGAAATGCGAAATGCATTCTGCAGCACTCGAGCAAGATTCTTCATGAGGTTATGGTTTCCCACAGATTTCCAGCAAAAGCATATCTAGCATCTTTAGTATATTTCATTTTGCATACACAAAAGTTGTTTTCACCGCAAGTTTTGCTTTTGTAACATCTTGCATCCGTTGAAACAGCTGATTTTGTTTCACTTGTAAGTTCAGCAGCAAATAAATTCTTTATAGAAAAAGTATAATTTACTAATTGCAAGTCTTTTGTAAGCGATATATTGAAAGGAACTATAATATATCTTTTATATTTTCTTTTCTCTAAAGATATAAAATTAGAGACTAAATTTTACCAAAATAGCCGAAACAAATTCGGAAACTCTGTTTTATTTCTCTAGCATCTTTCGTTAATGCCAGAGTTACTGATTTTGTTCTAAACAACACATTCCAAATAAAAAACCAGCAAGAATGTGTCAGTGCAGCCTTGCTAATCCATAGGCCATTTTCACGACTTGCCGATATCTTTTTCACACTATATCCTAGACTTCAATGTCATGTCAGTTATTAAGTCTATAAACGTATTGCCAACTTGCTATAATTCCAATGGTATGGTTCAGAATGAATTTGTTCCAGAAGTTCAAACTGTCAATGGAGAATATTATTTACAAGTTTTATATCGTTTGTGGTCGAGAGTTCTACGTGTTAGTTCCGAATATTTCACGCTAACTCATGTAGTGGCCCGATTTAACCTATGCGTTACCCCTTAAGTGGGGGTTGACATGTTCATTTAATACTAGTTATCTGAAGCGTGAAATGGAAGTCGCTATCTCTTATAGTCTCCGATAACTCTACGTTCATACAAACGGTAGGGCGGATAATCGAACGGATATACAGACGGACATGCCTATATCAATTCGTCTTCCGATGTTGATCATGTATATATATAGGAACTGCCACGCCTTCGTCTGCCTGTTACATACATTTGCAAAAAACTTACCCTATGAGTATAGTGTATTAAAATAAACATTAAAAATAGATTTATTAAAAAGAACTTCTTCCCGGCTATGCTGCCTTGAAAACTACGCAGATACATACGTGTCAAATGACCGTATTATATGCGGGGTGGGCATTGTGTGTGTGGCAACCACAAAATTAAATACAAGACAATTGCGTATGATCAAGCAGAAACTAAATGTCCAAATTTAAAATCTCTAGCTCCTACAATTGCTGAGATTATGTTGGCTCAGATTCGAATGCTGGTGAAGAGAGGTTATATTTTATGGGGTCTTCCATACCACATTCTGGCGGTTTCATGT
Organism: Leucophenga montana; assembly: GCA_035044765.1. Taxonomy (NCBI): domain Eukaryota; kingdom Metazoa; phylum Arthropoda; class Insecta; order Diptera; family Drosophilidae; genus Leucophenga; species Leucophenga montana. The sequence goes on along the minus strand of JAWNNQ010000124.1, from coordinate 293,800 downwards.
ATTCGCAAAACTTATTATAGCCTTGTCCCTAGTTTTTAGTTTAATACAATAAATATAAATAAACATTATTGTCTCGGCGAATGGCAGCAAGCAGCCCTAGATAATAGCTCTAATGCAGCCCTAGAAAATAAGACGAATAAATGCAACATTGCAAAAACACATCTCCAGATTCAAGTTGACCATCACTAAGATAAGAAGAAGCATTAAATAAAATATAAAAAAAAACAAAACTTGTTGGATTTTGTTCAATTTGCGAATAAGTTGCGCGTGTGTTAGAACGTCAATCCCATTTTTGCTTTGCATCATGAATGAGCCGACGATTGTTCGTAACAAAAACCATATTGGTGATATGGCGCGCCAACAGAAGACTATCATTTTTAATACTATTTATATACAATAGTTGGAACTTTCGATGATACGTTTTTCATCTTCTTTGGCATTCTGGGTCAGTATAACGCATTTTTCTGGTTTTAACAAAGACTGCTCATAGAGCAATTTCATAATACTTTCGTCAGCAGAAGTAGCAGCAGCATGATGACTGGCAACAGTTGGTACCCGCAGTAGAGTAGGCCGGCGATGAAGTATTATTGCACGTATTATTTCCAATTCACGTAACGCCTGCACATTTACTTGTGCCGAGGCGCTTTCAATCAATTTACCAAACAGCTGTTTGCAATCTTCGAAAAAGATTCTGAGGATAAGCTCGGAAAATTCAATGGCAATGACTACAATGACTAACAAAGAAATCAAAATAGTGTCACAGCCAATTGAGAAGCTTTTTGGCGGACGAATCATTGTCTTATAACTTTACAAAAGAACTATTTTGTGCCATAAAAGAGGATGTTAAAAGCAAAAAGCTTGAAATTTGTCCTATCTACAATATAAGAAAGTGTCAGAAGGGAAGAAACATTGCTGATATATTTCAGAATCTGTAGCGAAAATCTGTCATCAAAACCATGTGGACGGAACACACCCTTTAGTATATATATGTGTATGAGTAGCCACTATCGAATTTCAAGCTGATATTGATTTAAGTAAAGAAGGTTTTTGTACAGAAACTCATAAGTGTGTTGTATGAGAGTACCCTTAAACGTGATATATTATTTTTGGGTATACTATTTGACTGTAATAAAATTAAGTCAATTACAGCTTGACCGTCTAACAATTCATACCGAACAAAGGCGTAACAACTACCAGACAGATGAACATACAGGCAAACTTATAGCCCTGTCGGCTTAAAGCCACGTTGCCAAGCACGGATTGAACTACCTCACCTGTGTAGAAGCATATGTACCAAATTGATGTGCATTTGTTTTCAAATGCAACATTCTCCCTTGGTTTGGATCGAAGCCGATCTGGTTTCTGGGCACCAACACCCGGTTCATATGCAACTCCACATAACCTTAGCCACCACGTTGCGCCAAACAGAGTCCTTAGCATTAGCCAGAAATAAATAGATAGATTCATTTGGCTTACTGACTATCCGTGGTACAGATTCGACCATCTGTATGGTATCGTACTTAGGTACGCGCTACTTTGTGTCCAAACACAAGTAAATCATCGATATGTCTTCCTTCTTCTCTTCAAAATTATAGATCACACCTATCTACAACTTCGAAACACCTCTAAACTTCCTGAACCAAAAGGTAATATTTCTGGCATATCGTTACAAATAAACCACCCATTTTCTTTATGTAACCATAAGGTTGCGCTTACGGGGACACTGTTACTCATCAACTTCATGCTAATGCAAACTAACACTTCTTGGAGCAACGTTCGCTAATGAATCAAGCAATCCTAAAGCCTATAGCTGCCAGTGACACTTATTTCCATCTTTAAAACCAAAAATGGACACAAATGAACCCACACTGAATTTCTTCATATCTGACTGGTTGGTAACGCTAACAATCAATGAATCATTCAAAAAACCAATTGATGCAATTAAATAATGAAACCAACCAGTCATGGGTGTCGCCCACAACCATTTCCATGTGCCGCCATAGAAGCTGTAATTCAACTACCTAGGTACGTCTAGGTACGCACAGTTACGGTATGCAACATGAGTGTGAATGTTACTTCTCCTATGCGTCCTATTGGAGATACAAATTTAATTTTATAGAGTTTATACTCTTCTTACCATTTGCCATACTGTAAGTTTGGTCAAGCCGTAAGTTTGTTTCCATCTAGGTCTACGTGGAAGATATAACCTCTGCTTGCGGCAAGGTTAAAGCTGTCACCATGCCTCCTAAACGACTAGTTGTGCGATATCTACGTTTACCTCGCTAAACAGATGGACAGACATGATTAGATCGACTTGCCTCATCGCGCTGATCAAGAATATATAGACTTTATGGGATCTATGGAATATATTTTAATGCGTTACAAACCTTCTGATAAACTGACCGGTGTCCTGCCCACTTTGTCCAAAACACTCCCTAACCAGATTTTTAGAGTTAAAGATAAAGCTAGATTCAAAAACCTTACCCATATACTCCATAGTGCAATCATTATAACTAGAGCTCTCCCAGTGTTCGAAATTCGACCTTTAGTCTTAAAGGTACCCAATAATAAGAATTTCAATAATACTGGAGTGTTACGGAAAACGCTTTCGTCTCTAAATCAGGGCGGTCCAGAAGAATCCAAAGAATCGCCTTTTAGAGCGAAAGAAATAGATAGTATTTTTTGCTCTATTCTGCCAACAGTAAATCAAAAAAAAAATTCGAAAGAAACAACAAAGAGAGCAGCTATGCGGAATACGCTGCATTATGTTATTCTACCATGGGATAAACGTTAAAGTGCATAGCAAAATGTAAATAAGGAAATGAAGAAATCATATGCCTCTTTTGCATTGTATCTTTACAGCGGCGCCAAAACAACAAAACACATTTTCGTCTGTTGCTTATGTTGTGTTTAAATTGGTTAGAAAGGTTTTGCACTTGCCTATTTATACTTGTATGTTTATAGATGCTTTGTAAATTATTTTATAGTATATTAACATTTTTCTTGGCCCCAGGCCCCGACAAACCTAAATCTGGCGCTGTTTATCAGCATCGTTGTGCAGGGTATATACGGAATATAGTCGTGATCTATTGTTTTTATTTTTGATTTTTATTTTTATTTTTATTTATATTTTTATTTTTGCTATTGTTGCTGTGAGCGCATTTTTTGATGATGGCATTTTTTGTTATTGTTTCTGCTGCTTCTTCTTCTTCTTCTTCTTCTTCTTCTAAATTGTAGTCGTCGTCCTTTATTGTCGTATATATAGTATACTCTTCTACTAGTTATATAGTCATCGTCGCTCGTTGTTAGCTCGGTTAGCTTGTTTATTAAATCGTTTAATTATGAGTGTGTGTCTGTACACACACACACACACCCACACACCCACACACACAGACATACAGACAGACAAAAACACACAGCATGGCATGGCACACTTCTATAGTACACTTGGAAATATGCAACTCTAAATGCAGAACGAACGAACGAACGAATGAAACGAAACTAATTTTATTATGTAAACATTAATGAGCGTTGAGGGTTTACTTTGGGGAATTTATGGAGCTGCAATATACATACATATTTATACGAGTATATATCGTAGAAGTATATATACATATATATGTATATCGTACTATATGCATGAAAAGTGCTTTGCGCTTACATATGCGGCATAAATGTGTTATTTAATTTTCTAATTGTTTGCGTCGTCGTACTCGTCGTCGTCGTCGTCGTTGTTGTCGTCCTTATACGTCTGTATGTCAATACAAATGAAAGGAGCAACAATGAAATGTGTAACTAAAATGTAGCAAAAGATAATGAAAAAATTAATTAACGTGCCAAGCGTCGACAGAGGAGGTGACAATTGAAATTGAGTCGTGCTGCTTGCAATATCAGTGTTATATATAGTATCGTCTATATATACTAGCATAGTATAGAATAGTATAGTATAGTATAGTATAGCATATACATATAGTATATAGTAGTGTATTGCATTTAGCATGAATGTGAGAGCGCGTTTTGCCGCGTAATCGTGTGTGTATGCGTGTGTGTGTGTGTGTGTATGCATGTGTGTGTGCGTGTGTATTGTTGCTGTTGTATAGATTGATAACAGCCATGCCAGTCCAGCTGTGAAATTTTGTAGAACGTTGTAGCTTTCGCTTTCATTTGCGATTGTAAACAGTTGTAGTCACTCATACGCAGCGTGGTGCGCGCAAACGAATACGCAAGGCAAAAATAATTTAATTTCTGTTTCTGTGTTTTTTGTTTTTTTTTTTTTTTTTTTTTATATATACAATATTATGCTAAAAAGGCGTTTTTTAAGCCTAGCAAAAGTGTTATACAAATGTATCTACATAGTTAAATAGATGGATACATTCTGCTGCATTAAATGAATAAATAATTAATTACAAACGGGTTTTAAATGCAGTTGCCGCCGTGTATCTGTCTGTCTGTCTGTCTGTCTTTTTGTCTGTCTCTCTGTCTATCTCTTTGTGTATGTGTGTGTGTGTGTGTGTGTGTGTGTTTAAACGACAAAACGTGCTCATGGCCAATATTCGCAGCTGCTCGCTGTATAATATCAATAAGTGCGAGTAAGACGACACAATGGTACAAATACGACCTTGACAGCAACAACAACAGCAGCAGCAGCAACAGCAACAACAACAATTTGGTCCAAAAACATAAAAGCGGAATAAGCAACAAAAAAAAAAAGCAGAAACAAAAACAAAAAACAAACGCTATAAAAACATTGAAAGAGCACAGCATATCAAATAAATTGGCGCAATACAAGAGAAAGCAAATCAGTAAAAGAGAATCTTATTAAAGAGAATATGAGCTTCAACGTGTATCTGTGCATGTGTGCTTATGTGTGCATAGAGAATTAGCGACTGAGAGTGTGATTGAGTAAGTGAATGAGAAAATGAGAGCAAACGCGTGGAATACACAATTCAATATGACTGGTGTTTTTCTCTTCTTCTTGTTTTGTATACACTGCACACACAATATACTCTTTTATACTATATATATATGTACATATATATGGTGGTCGGCGCTCGAAGTGTTACCATTCAAAAAATGCTGTAATTTTGGCATTTTTTTTTTTTTTTAACTTTGAAAACATTTAAAATTTCAATAAAAATATGTTATTGTTCGATGTTGTCACCTTCAGCACGGATAATAGCATCGAATTTGTCCGGCAAGGCACACACACGCTGCACGAATGTTGTACGATACTATTTGGTCCCATTCTCGGCGAAGTGGAAGAATCTTTGAGGCCGTTGACCGTCTCATATTTTTTAGTTGATACTTTGGTCTCCAGAATGGACCATATGGAAAAGTCCATTGGGTTTAATATACACGGTGTGATCTAAAAATTGCCGAACTTTTTAGTTATAAAATAAAACAAGCATGGTATTATATTTCAAAGCAAATATTTATTCATATTTGTGGGAAGAGAAAATAATCGCACGGTGATAGATCTTGCGAATAAGGAGGGTGCTCCATGAGACAAATCTGTTTTTTCATCAAAAATTCTTTCACTTTTTTGTTCTCGTGAGGTGGTACATTTTCATGCAATATAAACTGCTGCTTTCTTTTGAAATATTCGGGCGCCGAACATGTAACACTCTTCACCACAAACGCTGTACAACTTGTAAATAATGTTCTCCATTTACAGTTTGACCTTCTAGAACAAATTCCATACGCTTGGAATCATATGAAAGTTATCAAAATTGTCTTGATTCTTGACTTCTGAAAACGCAATTTTTTAGATTTTGGCTCGTGTTTTGTTTCATTGCCAGCTATGATCGAATCAAGAAAATTTCGATCGTTTATAGCTGTATAAATGATGTCTTTGCAATGCTCTACACGAGCGATTTTTCGATCATCATTTAACTGATGTGGCACAAAACGTGCAGACACCTTTCTTTTACATAAATCTTCAGTTAATATTTTGTAGATACAGTACAGTAAGATGAATTTAATTCTTCTGATATCATTCTCACAGTGAAACTTGCATCGATAGCGATTATTTCACTTACTTTTTCCACTAACTCAGCACGATGATTAGACGCTTCGGATCGTCCAGGTCTTGGAGCATCATTTAAATCATCACGACCGTTTTTAAATCGTGTTAGCCACGTGTAAACTTGAGTACGACTCATACAATCATCATCATAAACTTGTTTTAACAATTCGTAAGTCTCAGCAAATTTGTTGCCGGCTTTAAAACAAAATTTTAATATTTGCTCTTTGTTCCATTTGGTTTTTATGACAAAACTACAAAAACTGCTGTTTTTAAAACGTGTGTTTTATTGTAACCTGTCAAACGATTCGCATTAATTTAGCTGCTGCAAAATGCATCTTGCTAACACTGCCAATATTTAATAGATGGCGCTACGTGTTCTATGATTTAGATTAAAAGTTCGGTTATTTTTAGATCACAACTTGTAGGCCCCATTCTACGAGCAGACACATTCAGCTGTTTCGTTAATTGAACTGCGCTTCGTCGTGGATTACGTTGAATTCTGGCCTTCACCTTTCTAAGCATTTCTGCCGATGCAGCTGTTTTTGATGCTGCCAGTATCATTGGTAATGGTATAGGTGTAATAGTCCGATACACAAAAATTTTGTTCATACGTTCATACGTAAATGACGTAGCTCATTAACAATGGCTGGTTGCAATTTACCAGCCAAATACAAAGCAATAACACTGTTACGTTTGAATTCGATTTCGATTACATATTATTAAATGCAACATAAAACGATATGCTTTCGTAAGCTTGTAAGCAACACAACAGACGGAAGCTTGACAAAACAAGAGCGCGCTGTTATTAGCTGTTTGATTGCTACTGCAGCGTGAAGTTGGTAACACTTCGCGCGCCGACCCCTGTATTTATAGATATATGTGGTACATTAGTTTATTGCAACCTTTGTTCAACGAGTATTTGAGAGCGTATTTGCATATTTTGGCAGCAGTTCAACGTAACTAAATTAATTTAAACAATTTATCCTTTCTGCCTGTTTGCAATTAGTAGTGACTAAACTGCTTATTTTAAGCAAATGCACGCCGAAATAGTCAAAATTGTACCAAATTGACAACATTTTAAGACTTAAATACGCTATATTTTTATAGTATAGTGTAAAAGGACATTTTTTTATTACAGAAAAGCGTTAATGTTTACTGTAGACATATTAAAAAAGTGATAGTGTGACATATTTCAAGAGCAATTACATTTGACAATCAATTTTTGGCCAAGAACCCTATAAGTATATGCCTATCTAGGGTTGCGCAGATACTTGAAAGCATTCATATTTGCACAAAATTTTTCAAAGCACAGTTTTATTTGAACATTGAAATATTTTTATAAACAAAAAATATTAATAAAACTAGTAGCACCCCGCGACGTTGTACGCGGCCCTCCCCTTCCCCTGCCACTCCTTCCCCCTGCCACTCCTTCCCCCTGCCACTCCTTCCCCTTCCCTACCTTCCACATCCTATTTATTGAAAAAAAAATTGGAAGGAAAATCTAAAAAATCCAAAAAAATTTCTGTTTATCCATTCGCCACGAAACTTCACAGGATAACCCACAAAATTTTATCAAAATCGGTTGATACATACTTCCATTTTTATATATTATATATAGATTGAATCTTACATAATAGAAAGCCCTCGTTGGCTTAAATGACCTTTTGAAAGCTTCATGGTATTGAATCCACCATTGCTCGGAGATATTCAGTCGTGTACTTAGTCTAAAGGGAAGTTCCTACAGAAATATTGTAATTTCTTCTCTGGTTTTATCGCTTTCGTTTTATGTGCGCCCAAACATTTCTTATAACGTTTAAGTCCAATCTAACGTATTGAGTTTAATATCACGGATAGATTTTTTTAATATTAATTTGCCACAATATGGCAGTGTGTTCTAGTGCGTTATTAGATTGTCTTCTGTAGGGCATGCATAATTATTTAAAGTGTGCAATATTTTGATGTATGGAACCAAAAGTTCAGCTAAGCAATGCATCCCCAGAACATAAAAATCCTACACCGTGTCTTTTTGGAAGCTGGAACTCTTTTCTGTCTTTGAGATTGTGGTAGTCTTGCATAAATATTCTTTTTCGTTGAATTGTATTCAAATACGATTTTATCGGTCCATAGAACGTCTTGAAAATGGCTGCCAGCAATCACCGCCTATCGTCCATTCACTCATTGAAGTCATCGATGACTATCTCCATGCACATGCAGTATCTGCAGCAGGCTTTGATTGAAAGCTTGCCCAAAAATTTGCGTAAACTGATAAAGACTTCATTGGAAAACATGCGAAAAACGTGCGACTAAAATTAGAAGCTTGTCAAAAATAATTTCGCTTAAACAAAAATCGGTTTCTGCTTATAATTTTTAACAGCAGCACGAATGTGCATAAAGCTAAAGACTGATCTTGCTTGTTGATAAGCACCTTGTTTTTAGAAAAAAAAAAAATGTACCTTTATCGTTTACAGTTCAACCAAACATAAGCATATGTGTACATAGTATCGGCGGAAAGCTTCGTTGCTATTGTCCAGTCTACCTCATTTCTCTCACTGCTGTTTACATACTATGTACCAAATTTTATTCTTCTGCATTGAAAAGTTGCTAAAATTATACGAATTTTATTTTGCACTTAACTCTTTTTGTTACACAGAAAAATATTTGAGCCGCATAAATACGTGTTTCGAATTTGGCTACAAGCTCTCATCAGCATTATCCTCTTATAACGCATTAAAGGATGCATTGCATTGAAGTCAAGAAGAGTTGATCTAGCATTGTCTATCTGACAGTCTGTCCGTCGATCTTTTGTTTTTTTTTACTACCTTTTTAGATATTTTGCTGTACGCCGTTACTTAAGCATCTTATCGTACCAAGTTTGTGGAGAATATATTTTTATATGCCACGCCTATTTATTCGAGTGGCTCCCATTCAAACCCACCGCACACTTTTATCTTTTTGTGCGAAAAACTTCTTTAGTTAGATCAAAATCAACTAGAATTTCGAAAGGAATGCTTTTTATTCATAAACATATACCAATGGGCGTGTCACGCTCATGTCAATTTTAGCTTGACCTTCGATGTGGTGGCTCTTATGTACGGACTGTTATTGTTATTATTATCGTTTGTTGCAGTTGAGATTTTCTTCTGTGATAAGCTAATCACTTAAAACACGACATGATGTCTCCAAATATAAGAATGGCATGCAAAGTTTCAACACAATTTTTTTTTTTTTTGTATGTATGTAAAGAGTATTAAAGATTCGGTCTTACCGGAGTTAACAATTGCTCTTTCCTTCTTCTTCTTCTACAGCAGTTTTTGCCGTTAACTCTACGTAGCCGCGTAGCATACGTTTCTATAAGCCAATTTTTCTTTACGGTACTCAGCAGAATGCTGATCTTTGTTCTAGACTTGATAGTCTAAAGCAAGGAGATGGACAAAGTGTATGCGTATGTGTGCGCTCGGCTTCGTTGAAAGCAGTTAGTAAACACATTTCAGTTTTTCTTTCTATTGAGCTGACTTCGGCAAGCAGAAACTCCTGCACATGTGAGTAGCCGAGGAGGAGTGTTTTGTCACTATACGCAAACGAGCCAATCTCTGGCTGTCAAAATGTTACTAGTGCGTGTATGTTGGAGTGTGTGTGTGGTTGTGTCTGTGAAGTGCATTAAAGTTTCAATTATGCCGAAGTTGAAGTGTTCATAAATTTGATTTAGCTTTTATTTGTTGTTTTTATTATAAATTATGCATATTACATACTTAAAAAACCAAAAACATAAATGGAAACTTAAAATAGAGTGCAAATAATTTATGTTGATATCTGTGATTATAAGTAAATCTATATATAGAGACATATATATATATATATATATATATATATATATATATATATATATATATATATATATATATATATATATATATATATATATATATATATATATATATATATATATATAGAGAGAGAGATGAGTATATATATATATATATATATATATATATATATATATATATATATAGAGGAACTACTGTGTAATACGCTTGTTTTTATATGTTTCCTAAGACAACCGGCGTCCAAAACAAAAAACAAAAAAATGTTTATATAACAAATTTATGATCGCAGGAAAAATTAATTCATAACAAATGTGAACGAAAATACAAATAAATGAATTAAATATTTTGCTAATTAATAAAAATATAAAACAAAAATATAAAACAACAACAGCAACAACAAAAGCGGCAGCTGCAACATGTTGCATAGCAATAAATGCAGCAACAAGAGCGGCAACCAATTCTGCAACAAGCAACAAAGCAAAAGGATTAGCAGCAGCAATAGCAGCGTCGTATAGCAACATCAAATAACGATTAGCAGCTGCAGCATCCAGGATACATTAAGGATGCAGCAATCTATGCAGCTAATATAATGTTAGTTCAACTGCGATGCTAACAACAACAACAAAAACAACAACAAAATAAAAAATTAAATAAATATAAATACAAATACTAGATAATACAGTTACGATATACATATAGATAATACTATATATAGTATATGTATACGATATATTATAAACGTAGAGTAAACAAATGTTAAACGTTTTATATGGCATGTGCAACGAAATGGAATGAAATGGAATGAAACGCAATAATATTTTTGAAATGAAATGGCATTCGAAATTCTGCTTAAAATTGTAACCCCCCCCCCCCCCCAATTGAATGCGTAGTGCAGCGTAAATTTGATATGAAATTGTAGCGTTGAAATTGAATGGTTGAAACGCTTTAGCTCAATGTAACTGTTGGCATTGCAATTGAAACCGGCGTAACTAAACTAAAAAATAGCCCATAATACTATAAAATACTATATACAAAAATAACTAACTAACTAACTAACTAACAATAAAACTAAGCTGCTTCAATATGCATCATAATATTTAAATAGTTCAATTGTTGCCATTCACATTCGAACCGAACTATTTATTGTATCTGTTGTGTGCGTGTCCTGGTAGGCGTAGTCCTCAATATGCGTCATGTATGCTGTGCAAAATGCCTCTCTGAATTCAAATAAATTAAATGCATTTAATTAGTTAGCCTGCAAACGAGTATAAATGCAATAAATTTACAATACAATTTATGCATTTTGTAGATATTTACAATATTTTTCAATTATTTTATTTTAAATTTTGTTTTTATTTTCTTTTTACGCGTATTACAAATGCTGATAGTCGTCGACAGTCGTGTTGGCTGCATTCCTGCAATCACATACAAAACAATTTATTATTTAGAGTAGTTCTTTATTTATTTTATGCAATTTATTTGCATCTAAAGCTAAATTCGTTTGTTTACTAGAGCATTTGAGATACAAAAGGCAATTAGTAATATTTCACTAACAATGTTGGCTACGCCATTCAGACCTGGCAATGATTTTGGAGTTAAAGTTTTGTCGTTAACTAGTTTTGGCACACAATAATCGCTGTTTTGTGTTAGTTCTCTGTAGTCGTTTGGGATTGTTCAATAACCTATTCATGAGTTGCCTTCATATTTGTATATATTTTAGCTTGTATATCTTATACGTTTATGAGTAACTCGTTAGCCATTTTCAATGCATACAAGTAAGACTCTTATACACACGCTAGATTTTGTATGGAGCTTAGTTCTTTAAAGACTGTGACTAAGTATGCTCTCCCACCCTACATAACAACACCATAAAGCAAAATTGGTTTTACTAACATATAATACAACCAGAGCATGGTCTTCGCGCTAACTTCTTGTACAGAAGTATTGCTTTGGTGCATTTCCTTATACATGGCTCAATGCATCTTTTCCAGAGTAGAGTTAAAGCTACTCCTCGTTATTAGACTTGATTTGCTAAATTTCACTACTTTTACAAAGCTTATACATAGTTCTATCTTAATAACTGATGCAATGACCGTCATGAGAGGGTGCTTCTTGAACCGCACTTTCCTGCACCGTTCTCGAGTGATTTTGTGACCTCTGCTAACTATTTGATACAGTGTCTATGAAAACTTTGACTTGCTTTTATGGCTGGTCAATGATACTTGGTAGGCTGTTTACAGACAGATTCCATAGGATAGGTTAAAAAACTCAAACTGTGGAAAACCTTTTACATTTTGTATACTAATGGTAATTCATATCATTTTCGAATGCGCTTGTTCTCAGCAGTAGGTACATACAATTCACTACGATTGGTACGCATTCCCTACCACTTGTCCCGGTGATCGACGTTATGAAATGCTCTATTTATGTCTAGAAAGGCTTTCTTGTGTTTAATCAATGTCCTGGTTTCTGTAATATGTTGTCAGTGAAGCTAGCCTCTTCTTATGCATTATAGTATCGCTGTAAAGGATTCCGATGTATCGGATTTGATATTTAAATGAAAAAAACTGTTGTTTTTTTCATAATAAATTTATGAAACTTTTATTGAAACATAAAGTAGACATCATGAGGTTATGTATGGAATAACACATCGGGTAAATAGCTCATGGGGTATTGTTAAATAACAACAACAAGAAAATGCCGAATTTGAAGACAAAATCATCTATAGTGATGAGGCTCATTTTCATCTCAATGGCTTCGTTACAGGCACAATTCTCGCATTTGGAGCTCAGAAAGTCCCCGATTGATTTATGAAAAACAAATGCATCCACAGCCTGTCACTGTTGAAGGATTGTGTATACGAGCATACAAGTTTACGTGCCAACTCCACTAAGCCTAAGGAGTGGCCCCAATACAAATCTATATCTCATTCTGTAGTTTTCGTATATAATAATTTGCGTTTTGTTGTTGCTAATTTAGCTAGGCATGCCAAATTTAATGTAACTTTATAAAATATTCCATATATTCCAAATATTTATATTCCAAATATTTCGAGCAGTGCCAGAATTCGAACGAAAGCTACAAGTTCGAATACAATGTTCGAATTAGTTGTTTCCTCAAAAAAATAAAAAGCAGTTTTGCAGTTCAACAATACATTGAAATACTATTTCGAAAGTGCAACGCGCTGGCACAATTTCGATTGCAATTAAGTTTGCAATTTCGATACATTTTGCTTACAGTCTTCAGTTTAATAAGCACTTCTTAAATTACTCGTAATAATTTATTAATTAAAACGCAATGAAAATTTGAATTTATGTGATTTATAGACGACAATCGTTTCTAATACTACTGCTATTGCCTAAGTTATTTTAATTAAACAAACTAAATGCAATGCAGCGTCGAATTGTTAACGAATTGATAGCCAAATTGTGTCTAAAGAGTCTGAAAAATCGAAATGCCCTCGAAATTTCATCAAAATCGAAGCTTATCACACGCCTGTTGGGACTAGATGAGAGCAGCCTCCAGACAAATCAATGATTAAAATAAAGAGAATGCAGAGTAGCTCGAAGTAGAGCATTTTTACTTGTTTTGTTTTTGCTTTCTTGTATGTGAATGTATGGAGCTGCAAACGATACGAGAGTTTCATAATAAAATAATTCAATTAAAACCAATTTTTTTTGTTTTTTTTTTATGTGTGATAAAGAAACTTATAAACTGGCGCGATATGCAGTATTTTGAATTGATTTAAATCAACTGACACAATTTTAATACGCATATTTTTGAACTACTACCGAATGCAGTGGAAGAGCTTATGATTTATTTGAAAAAAAAAAATTATATTTATATTATATATATATATATATGAAATACAGCAACAAAATGGCGGCGCACAAAGCACAAATTACCAAAAAAAATTATAGACAGCGAATAAAATTGAAAAATTGAAAAACATGCCATAGAAATTAAATAAAATTTGTGCCTGCCTGCCTACGAACGTAAAAGTAAATGAAAACTGACAATAAATGTTCAAATAAAAAATTAAACAAATGAAAATATTAGAAAACAAAATGGCTGCTGTTAAGCTACAACAACAACAGCAACAGCAACAACAACAGCAACAGCAACAGCAACAACATCAACATAATAAAAATCGCTGTATCAACTGCAGCACGCGGCTGCAGGCAGCGGCAAGGACGACGACAACGACGACTACGACGACGAAGACGATGATGACGAGGACGACGGTGATGTTGATCAGAAATACTTGTTGCCACTCTGCAGCAAATGCAATTGCAAATGCAGCTGCAACAAAAACCTCAACGTATAAATCAGTTCATAATCATCATTGCAATAAAAAAACATTAAAAGCAATTCACAACTTGTAGAAACAAAAAAACTCTTAGAAAACTAAACAAAATATTTAATTAAAATATCAACAACAACAACAAAAAAATAAAAAAATAAATAAAATAAAAGAAACGAAACGAAAAGAAAAGAAAAGAAAAGAAAAGATACAGCGTAAAGCAAATTATATGCAGCCACATATTTTGTTGAAATTTTATGGAAATCAGACAAGTACTAGAAAACAGCTTGCGTACATTGCTTCGAAGTTCGAAGCTGCTGTTCGATATAGTTGAAAGTAGTAGTCGTATCCAAATTAAACTTGGTGTTTGAAAACGGGCGTCGATCTTGCTTTTGTTGATGTTGAAATTGATGCTGATGTTGGCTGCAGCAAGCAAGCTGACGTTGGCAATAGATAAACTAGCAGCAGCAGCAGCAGCAGCAGTAGCCGCCGCAGCAGCAGCAATTGCCGCGAAGCAGTTCAGCAGCAGTAGCAGCAGCAGCAGCAGCAGCAGCAGCAGCAGTCGTTGCAGCAGTTGCAGCCATGCAGATGATACTTGTTGCTGGCGGGTAAGTAATACAAAATCGCGTTGACTATTAAAGTCTATCTACATATATAAATACATACATGCATATATATATATATATATATATATATATATATATATATATATATATATATATATATATATATATATATATATATATATATATATATATATATATATATATATATATATATATATATATATATGTGTGTGTGTGTGTGTGTGTATATATATATACGATACTAGCATATTTCACATGGCGTATACGCAATTTCCGTGTGACTTCCGTGCGTGTGTGTGTGTGTGTGTACCTTGGTTGGTTGGTTGGTTGGTTGGTGTTTGATTATTATTGTATTTCCGTTTCCGTTTGCGTTATTTTCTCTACACACACACTCACACACACACACACACACATAGACACATACAGTACATACAAATAGTCTAGCTGTATATGTAAATTATACGTACCTACAAACAAAAAGTACATATGTGTATGTATTAAAAACACTTCGGTATAAATATGTTGCTAACTTAATTTCTTAATAATAAAATAAACAATTACTGCGTGTGGTATGATAAAAACAAAAAATAATATCCTTTATAAATACTTATCATACTAACCGAACGCATTCATTTCGCACATGTTCTACTTACTACTTATTTAACGTTGTTTGTAATTTTCGTATGAAATGTATCTACAAGATACATTCTACTTCAAGTATGTTTCTATATACTAAAATGTATAAATCTCAAATGAAATAATTATACAACAAATAAATAATAAACTACAAAATAAAAACTTATTTCAGCAGCAGCAAACTATTATATACAATATTATTTTATTAACTCTCTGTAGAGAAGAAAGTATCTATAAAGTTTCTACTTAAAACGTTCTAATTATACTTTTATCTTAAAATATATAGAAATATATTGTTAACAGCATAAATTTTAGAAAGCTTTACGTTCCATTTTTGAATTTTTTTTTGTTGTTGTTGAATTTTTGAATTTTTGAATTTTTGGCATTGTGTATCTGTGTAATTAATTAATAATTAATTTATTGATTTTGAAATCTCTTGTCTTTTACACTTTTACACTTTGAAACTTTACCAAACGCATTTCGTTTTTTTCTCTTTTCTAGTTTTTGGTTTTTAGAGCAAGTTTGCAATTACCTATATTTATTGTATGAATTAGTTAATTAGTTACAAGTTGTTTTGTTTTTTCTTGTGCATATTTTGAATTTACAACTTAAACACTTTTTTGAAATAGTAAATTAGTTAATCAATTAACACACTTTGATAATAGACCAAAAACAAACTCACTAATCTAATAATTTATTTCTTTTCTGTCTTTTTCACACCTCACACCAACATCAAACTAAACAGGTATGTATTACAAAAGTCTTCTATATTATATAAATGCATCTATCTATTTACATACATATGTATCTATGAATAGCTGAAGTTGCTTTTACTTTGACTTGGGTAAGCAAACAAGTTAAAAATTGAGTTGCCCAACAACAAAACATGAATAGAAAAACTACTTGCCCAAAACTATTATAAACCAAAATATTGTGAAACAAAAATATAAATTATAAAATTAAATTAGCATAATTATTTTCACAAATGTACTTTATATGTGAAAACAAGCATTCTTAAATCACATTTTTAATGTGGAATCTCGGATCTTAAGTCACAGTTCTAAATAAGTCCTTGTTTAACATTTATAAAAATCTGTCTTGCAATAGTTGAGATTAATGAATAAAAAAAAAAACTTATGTTTGTCCAAAAAAGAAAAACATTTTTTTGGTAACATTTTTTTTATGAATTTAAGTAGCTTATTAGCTAAAACTTCACTTTTACAATAATCGTTTTTGTTTTTTTTTTTTTTAACTTGATGCATACTTGAAAACAGAAAGAGTTTTACTCTGCATTAGGGATGAGCTAATCACTGATTTTCGTGACTGCTACTTTCAAATCACGGTGATTTTTAACTGCTATTGCGATCGCTGCCTCTCCTCTTGTTCTGAATCGCCCTCCGCAATTTTTTTAGTGTCTCACAGTATCTTGCAGAGTTGATGGTCTCCCCTTGAGGCAGATATTCGATTAAAATTATGCCTTGACAGTCCCAAAACACGGATGCCTTGATTTTCTTGGCTGAAATTGTGGTTTTGAACTTTTTGGCAGAGGGTGAACATTTCATGGTTTGTGAAAAGAAGATCGTATCGATAGATCATAGGTTTGTGAAATGCATTTGTCTTGAAGGCTACGCTTCTGAAGTTTCACTTCTGCCGTGTGTAAATTGCACACACACACTTTTCGTTTATATTTTTTATATTCTGTGCATTGAAAAATATAATAACATTAAATAATAGCACACTTACAATGCCAATGCATTCCCTAACAGCCTAATATTTGCCGTTAGAGGGCGCAATAAACGAATTCATCGAGTTCAATTTCCGTAAACCAGAGGAGAGTGTGGGACATAGTCTGTATCATTTGGCTCCCTCGACAGGATATGGCCAGCTATTAGCATTCCCTTGTCGAAAGATTTTTATTTTGATATAATTTTATCGAGAGAATCGGAAATAAAATACCCAAGAAAGTATCAGAAATACTTAATTTTCCACAACAGTGTAAGAAACCAGATGCTTGTTTGGTAAATGATGCGACGATGTTATGCTGCCACCATGTCAATTTGGCATTGCATCGTTTTCCAAACGCCAATTTCGTATTGGAATCCTTTGAAAAAGGAATACTTTGGAAAACGATGCAGCGATGTCAATTTGGATTCCTTCCTGGCATCGTCATCGACATCGGCATCGGCATCGGCGATGCTATACTTACTCGTGCAGTACTCTGGTGTATATAGACCAACATTGAAATATAATTTTACATTTTACGCAATTATAAAATCTTAACTCTAATTTATTTCAATGTATAACATTCGAATTAATGAGTTGCGAAGAAGCTCATTTAATTACCTACTGAACTATTTGTTTACTCAAAACTCCTTGCAGAAATAAAATAAAAGAGAAAATGTAAATTGCTTGACATAGCAACAGTAATTTACAATTTCGGTAGCAAAACTTGTAATCGATCTCAGTATTGTGCTTTAGTCTGTTAAACCTCAAATGCGAATAGATTATTTATATATTATGAGACTTAAGCCCGTCCAGAGACAGTCAAATTATGTCCGTTCATCTGCTTATGCATTCAACTGTTTATAAACTTTACTTCTTGGCATCGTTATAAAAGTCGGCTCTATGTCGGCTCTATGCTACAACTACGGGCGATACTTTATACATATCAATATAGATTAGTCACATAAACGGTACGCCATGCCAACTTTTTAGAGTGCCTAGCCTAGCCTGGCCTTCATATGAAGCCATTGCTCACTTTTTGTATGGATAAGTTTTAAGTGCGCAGAATTCTGCATTAAGTTACAAAATAGTAAGAAAGAAAGCAGTAGCAAAGTGCGCGTATTCATTCATCAAGCCGTAATGCAAATGTTAATGAGGCTTTGCAATATGTGCGCGACAAATTAAATTCTACTACACTTACTTTAGAATATTGTAAAATAATATTTGAGTTAATCTGTCGAAGATATTACGCTTGAGCTTCAGCTGAATGTATGTTGAAATCTTCAACGTGCTCAACAACATATTCAATAGTAGGATGTGAGTTTTAATATGGTTGTATTACTTGAATTACGTAGCAGCACGTTTGTTAAACCGTTTTTACACTAGCGTTGCTTTTAGCATTTTGAATTAAAAATGCGAAATGTTTAAATGTGGTTTTATAGGCTGTTTCCATCGAAAACTTCAATAGAATTTTGCTTTCAGTGGAACAGTTTATTGTGTTCTGGAGTCGATCTTGCTCGGTCCGTCTGTCTGTATGATGTTGCGCATTTTTTGTTCATATATTTTTATGCCTATCCAGTCGAAATTTTGCACATACACTTTTATTTATTGCAGTTTATTAGAGTATAAGGATTGTGTGGCCATGTTCACTTTTTGGGGTAGCCCTCATACAAACCGACTGTCAACTTTTGCGTTTTTGTAAG